>CM040629.1:60796214-61163167 GCA_022817965.1 Solanum lycopersicoides | reverse complement strand
GATATGGAATCCTCTTGTATGAACCTTAATGTAATCAATCTATGAGAACAAAGCTATCACCGAGTGAGTATGGTAAGGGAAGTAGTTCTAGTTAAGTATGAGACTAGAATGCAAAGAAACCCTTCATATTCCTTAACCATGTGCCTACATGGGATGTGTCCAAGTTCTACCATTGGCAAGTAGAACAACCTCATCGGAGTAGGATAGAACTCCGGATTCCATGTCTTGCTACCATGGTCTATGTCGGTTATTGCCTATTCTCATCATATGGATATTTACTAGCATTAGATAAGTCTGTTGAAGTTTAGGTGGTGGTAGGGACGCTATCTAGACATTGCACAATAGGCTTTGAAGATGTTAGTGAAAGTCCTAGGTCTTCTCCAAGACCATTATTTGAATGTCCTTATGTCATGAATATGTCTTGATGAATTAATGAAAAATGCCTTACGTTATGAAGTATGTAAGTGAATAAGTACCTAATCTAGAGTGGCTTAGGGATTCCTTAGTTAATTTGTGAAGAGGGCATAAAGGATGATCTCTTCATGTCTTATCTATGGATGTCTTGAGGATGACTCTAGTTAGGGAAGATGTTTGGTGTTGTTGACATGATCTAAGCCTTAGGTAGTCTTAAGGACTATTTAGGTAATCTTGAAGAGGTCAATCATGGACGTTATCTTCTTGATTTATTTAAGTAGGTCTTTTGATAGCCTTTGGAAGGAGAGTGTCTATCATCATGTGTTGGTGTGTTTAGTGAGAATGACTTTATCTTAGGTAATCTATAGGATCCCTTGCGTGTGTGTGAAAGAGATTGTATGGGCGGTCACTCCACACTCACTCAAGTGAACCTTGGAACTCACCTTTGGTAGAAGAATCTCATGTTCATGTAATTGATGTTATGATGCTTTGAAAGTGTGTATGTGACTCATTATAAGTAATCTTGAGGGTCGTTTAGGCACATCTAGAGAGTGTGTATGGGCGGTCTCTCTTTGTGTGACTTAAGTGAATCTTAGGATAGCTTTGAGTGAGAAGATTACATGCTAAAGGGTGTCTTAAGTGAAGTGAAGGAACTTCACTGTAACAGTGAAATGAGTTCACTGTACAGTGATGTGAATTCACTGTAAGTTTTCTAAAAATGTAATACTTTGCTTAAATGATTTCTTATGTATTTCTAATGTGTTAAATGTTGTTCTTATGCTTATAGTATGATATTTAAATTGAAAATTCATGAAAAGCATGTTATTACTAAATGTCCCTTTTTCATGGTTTTTGCATGGCTTCCATACTTAGTACATCTAATGTGTTAACCCCTTTCTTTACTTTTGACTAAAGTGTAGGGAATTGGAAGTATTGACGTTCCATGGAAGATGGATAGGTTTCTAAGGTTGGAGATGAAGTATTGGTGAGTCCTCATCGATTTGAGGACAATATCCACATGTTCGTTATGTCTTAAGTCTTTTCTTTATGTCTTCTATGGGCTTAGTCCCAAGTGTTGTAAACTCTAAAGTTAGATGGTTCAATGGGATGTTGTAAAAGTTTATAGTTTTAATAAATGTCTTCCGTTTGCGTAATATTTATGAAAGAGGTTCTTCGTGTGTGAAGGAAGTTTTAATTCTTACTCGTTTTACAATGTTTATTATGCAATGAATGATACGAGAGGCTTAGATGAGACTTCTTGAAGTCTCATTTGCCGTGTGACATCACAAGGATACTCTAACTTCTAGGGTGTACTTGTGGGATGTTACAAACTTAATATCAGAGCATAAGGTTTGGGAGTGTCTTAGTTGTGTCATGAACCACATCTAGTAGAGTCTTGTTTATAATGTGAAGCGCACCACATTATAAATAGGGAGCTATTGGGTGCTAGGAAAAGTTTCACTTCTTCATTCATCTAATCGTGCCTAAGACTTTAGTATATGGTGTCTTTCCCTTGTTTCCCTTATGTGTTGGTCCCTTGGGTGAGACTTTATGAAGATTTGGGTTGAGGGAGAGAAAAGATGAGATGTGACTTGTAAGATGAGGTGTGAAAGATGGTGTTGATGACCTTAGATTTGTTTAGATACCTTTTGAAGGGTAGATATGTTTGAAAGAATGGTAAGGTGTAGTGTGAGAATGAGAAGGAGTGGTTGTTAAGGTGGGTTGAAGTTGTTTAAAACCTAGCCATAGGAAGGAAGTTGAATAGATTAGAATGAGTAAAGGTGAGTTTCTCCTAGTAAGGGGGTGTAATGGTTAGATGGTTGAACCTTGAGATCTTTAGTTCTCATGAGCTAGACTTTAAGTAAGAAAGTGTTAGTGAAGTTTAAGGTACCTTGAGGAAGTTCCTTGTGGTAGAAGTTATGTTGACCTTAGAACGGGTTTCTCCTAAGTGGGGGAGTGAGGTGAAGAGTATGGTTATAGGGAGTGAGGTGCCCTTAACTTTTCATTATGTGTTTATTCAAGCCTAAAACAATGAGTTATCGGTGACTTGATTATATAGGAGTCTTTGTGGAAGATGAGTTCCTAGCTTTCTCCTTATGATATGCATGTTTGGTTGAAATTGAATTTCATTAATCTATGCATTGTGTGTATTATGAAGCCATGATCATGTTATAAAAGATGTTTATATGATGTTAACTTGCATATTAGCATGCCTAAATATATGAATTGCCAAAAAGTTGCATTTTTGAAAATTTGGTAAAATCACTGTAGCTTGTAAAAAGTTCACTGTAAATTTTGGAAATTGACTAATTGATTCTTCGGTCTAAAATTGTTGTAATGTTGTTAGAACTGATGTATACGAGTATGATATTGAATATAAAATGAGTTTTTGCTATTTGGAATGAAGCATGTGAGTTTTATAGCATAATGAGTTATAGAATTTTTCTAGTTTCTTGTTGTGTTATGATTCTCCTAATTATGTGAAATTGATGTTTTCTTCTTGATTATGTGTTATGTGGAATGGTCATAAGTTCATAATTAAATCCTTACTCTTGAAAGTGTTCGGAGAGTGGCAAGTGTCATTCGAGGACGAATGTTGTCCAAGTGGAGGAGATTGTAAGGTTCCGAAAATGACTTAGGTGAAGCTAGAGCCTAACGTGGTTGTCATTATGGTCTAAGGTCCTAAGTTGGTCAAAATATTTGATTAGAGGCAGTAGCTAAAAGTTTAGGTGCATTGGAAGTCAAACGTCAAGGGACGACCAAGACGTTCGACGACTAAGTCACCTAAATGCCTTGTATGTGGTTCTATGTGTTTATGTGTGTTTCATGATGTTTTAAGCTTCTTAACTGAGTTATTATATCATGTATAGGCAGTTTGTTGAGTTTTGAGAAGTTTGGATGTCAAACGACCAATAACGTTCATGGCGTTCAAAAGATATGCCTTGAATCGACCTTGTACGTCTAGGAGTGTTTCGTCGAGTTTTACGTGTTCGTTTTGTGTGAAATTCATGTGTGAGGTGTTAAGCTTATATACGATCGTAATTGGGTTGGAAACTTCTAGGAAATTATCCCCAAGGACCATCTAAGGGTCCTTGAGGAAGGCCCAAAACTGTTGCCAAAACAGTCCCAGGCAGGCCCCAGACGACGAAGCAGTCGACGGCTCGTAGGCCTGTTGACGCCCCGTCGAATGGTGTCGTCGTGGGGGACTTGGCCATGGGTGAATAGAGAAGCCTTGGCATGCTACTGTAACCACCGACGGTGGCCAGTGATGGCCCGTCGTGGTGGTGACGCCCCGTCAAGGGCAAGCGTCGAGTGACCTGTCTTCCTGCGCATTTCACTGCCAACTTAGGGGTGAATTGGTAAATTCACCCCACTTCCAAATAAGTGTATAGGCTGTTTATTAAGGGTCTTTTGGGTATTATTAACAAGTATATAAGTGTTAAACACTTGGAAGATTTCATTCTTCCAAAAACAAAACCCCAAATCCCTTAAGAATTCCCAAAACCTCCATAAGAGTTCAAAGTGAAGATGAAGATTGAAGATGGGTCTTCAATGGAGTTTCTTCTTCAATTAGCATTGGGTTCTTCAAATAAGGTATGGGAGTTCTTTATCTAAGGTTTGCTATCACCTTAGAGCCAATTTCAAAGATGATTTCAAAGGTTTTCAAAAAGATGAAAAAAGTCCAATTTCTACTCTACGTCTTGGGTTCTTGCATGAAACATTTTCAGATGTTAATATATAATATTATTTATGTTTAAATGATGTTTTCCAATGAAATTCTCCATGAACCCTTGATCTTCTCAAATCTCTAAATTTCACTAAAATATGGGTTATGTGATTATGTCTTGAGATTGATGAATTCATGTGTATATTGCTATGGGCTTTTGATTCATGTATATATTATGTATGAATGATGTATAGGCTGTTTCAATTTGATTAATTGAGTAATGAATACTCTTAGATCTTAATCTTGTTGAATCGATATGAACTTAATGCTTATAAATTCTAGTGTAGTTTTCTATGGGTTTTCTATTGATGTAAGTATTGTACTCCATTGATGTATATTTGGTCTTAGATTGGTAAGTCTATATTTAATTGACTTAGATTAATTGATTATTATGGTTTATGCTTTGAATTGATGGTTATGGTCATGGGTAAGGGCCTTATTGTATTGAATTGATTGGTTTGGCTTTGGATTGAAGTGGTGAGGTGAAGTGGGTGGTACACTTCCCTAACTCTTTTATTATTGTGTGTTTCTATTGTAATTTAGATCTTGAATTAAGTGTGATTGGTATGGTCCACTTATGGTGGCGGTGTTATGTGAATTGATGTGGCCTTGTCGGCGTTACTTTATGCAATATGATGATCATGGCCTTGTCGGCATTACTTGAAGTATATGATGATTATGTGATGTATGATAATGTCTATATATATGTGAAAGTATATGTGTTCTTATATGAAGTTATGTTAGGGTATAGGATGTTATTCCTAAGTACTTCTAGAATGACTTGTATTGTATGTTAAGGTGAAGTATGTGGTGTCTTGTTTAGGTAGACTTATGTCCCTTACTTGATGCTCGTATGAGTATGAATATGTGATGATTTGACTTAGTATGTTAAGAGTCTTGTGTGTATGGATGATATGTGACCTTGAATGATGAAAAGAAGGTCTTTATGTGAAACCTTGAAACCAAGGGTAAAAGTAATGTAAATTTAAGTCGAACGCCGTAAGGATATCCTTCATGTGGGATGATGGACCTAGGTTGATTGGCTGGAAGGACATCATGTCTCCCTAGCAAAAGTCATAATGAGCTTCTTGTCGCCATTGGAAGGTAATCCCTAGAGGACCTCTTTGGTAGGGTAAATGTAATTGGGTTATGAACTAGATATGGAACCCTCTTGTATGAACCTTAATGTTAATCAATCTATGAGAACAAAGGCTAGCACCGAGTGAGTATGGTAAGGGAAGTAGTTCTAGTTAATTATGAGACTAGAATTCAAAGAAACCCTTCATATTCCTTAACCATGTGCCTACATGGGATGTGTCCAAGTTCTACCATTGGCAAGTAGAACAACCTCATCGGAGTAGGATAGAACTCCGGATTCCATGTCTTGCTACCATGGTCTATGTCGGTTATTGCCTATACTCATCATATGGGATATTTACTAGCATTAGATAAGTCTCTAAGTTTAGGTGGTGGTATGGGACGCTATCTAGACATTGCACAATAGGCTTTGAAGATGTTAGTGAAAGTCCCTAGGTCTTCTCCAAGACCATTATTTGAATGTCCTTATGTCATGAATATGTCTTGATGAATTAATGAAAAATGCCTTACGTTATGAAGTATGTAAGTGAATAAGTACCTAATCTAGAGTGGCTTAGGGATTCCTTAGTTAATTTGTGAAGAGGGCATAAAGGATGATCTCTTCATGTCTTATCTATGGAAGTCTTGAGGATGACTCTAGTTAGGGAAGATGTTTGGTGTTGTTGACATGATCTAAGCCTTAGGTAGTCTTAAGGACTATTTAGGTAATCTTGAAGAGGTCAATCATGGACGTTATCTTCTTGATTTACTTAAGTAGGTCTTTTGATAGCCTTTGGAAGGAGAGTGTCTATCATCAATGTGTTGGTGTGTTTAGTGAGAATGACTTTATCTTAGGTAATCTATAGTATCCCTTGCGTGTGTGTGAAAGAGATTGTATAGGCGGTCACTCCACACTCATTCAAGTAAACCTTGGAACTCACCTTTAGTAGAAGAATCTCATGTTCATGTAATTGATGTTATGATGCTTTGTAAGTGTGTATGTGACTCATTATAAGTAATCTTGAGGGTCGTTTAGGCACATCTAGAGAGGGTGTATGGGCGGTCTCTATTTGTGTGACTTAAGTGAATCTTAGGATAGCTTTGAGTGAGAAGATTACATGCTAAAGGGTGTCTTAAGTGAAGTGAAGGAACTTCACTGTAACAGTGAAATGACTTCACTGTACAGTGATGTGAATTCACTGTAAGTTTTCTAAAAATGTAATACTTTGCTTAAATGATTTCTTATGTATTTCTAATGTGTTAAAGGTTGTTCTTATGCTTATAGTATGATATTTAAATCGAAAATTCATGAAAAGCATGTTATTACTAAATGTCCCTTTTTCATGGTTTTTGCATGGCTTCCATACTTAGTACATCTAATGTGCTAACCCCTTTCTTTACTTTTGACTAAAGTGTAGGGAATTGGAAGTATTGACGTTCAATGGAAGATGGATAGGTTTCTAAGGTTGGAGATGAAGTATTGGTGAGTCCTCATCGATTTGAGGACAATATACACATGTTCGTTATGTCTTAAGTCTTTTCTTTATGTCTTGTATGGGCTTAGTCCCAAGTGTTGTAAACTCTAAAGTTAGATGGTTCAATGGGATGTTGTAAAAGTTTATAGTTTTAATGAAAGTCTTCCGTTTGCGTAATATTTATGAAAGAGGTTCTTCGTGTGTGAAGGAAGTTTTAATTCTTACTCGTTTTACAATGTTTATTATGCAATGAATGATACGAGAGGCTTAGATGAGACTTCTTGAAGTCTCATTTGCCGTGTGACATCACAAGGATACTCTAACTTCTAGGGTGCACTTGTGGGATGTTATACTTATCGTGTATGCTCAATCTGTTAAAGAGTTAAAAATTGTGAGGATAGGTAGAGATTCTAAGAGGGGAAGAACTGATGAGCAAGTTCAATCTAAGTTTAAGACGAGGGATCCCAAATCAAGATGTTCCAAGTGATCCTAAGGCCAACTACGAGAGGGGTTGTAACAACCTGAGAGTATAACCTAGAACAAATGGTATTCTCGAATTTTCACACGACGTACTTGACCTCTCGTAGGTCTTGTACAAGCCCTTAGACATCGTTCATTGCATAACATATATGAGAAATAGTGTGAAATTAAAACTTTTCATAACATATCTAAAGATGTCTTTTATAGAAAACATACGAAATTTCTAAGTCTCAAAGTAGCCATATTAGTCCTATGAATATCTTGTGGTCACATCCTATAGAACATCGAATACAAATTAACAAAGTCTATTACAATGTCTTTACTAGAAAAGCTAAACATATTGGTGTCCTCGGGTTAATTGAGGGCATACCACAACTTATCTTGAATGAGTGATAGTATCTAAGCTTCACCTCAACCAACTCATCACAAACACCACCTACACCTTTAGAAGTAAACAACATATGTAATTAGCACATTGTATGTACTATGTAGGTGATATGCAATAAAATCATGCTAAAAGGACATTTGTAAGAAACATGCTCTTTTTGAAGATAACTTCATAACATAAGTATAAGAACCATCTTTAACATAAACTTCACATATAAGACATATTCCAAGTAATTCAGATAATAGCATTATCAACACTTCAAACAATATACGCATACAAGCCTCATACCAAAGGTTATCCTAAGACTTAATTAAGTAAGACAAGAAGAGACCGCTCATACGCCCTCTTCAAGCACACCTAAAGAATCCTTAAGAATACCTAAGATAAGATTATTCTATATTTAAAATTAAACTCACCACCTAAGGTTACTCTAAGATTCACTTGAGTGAAACATAAAGAGACCGCCCATAAATCCTCTTCAAGTCTATCTAAGCAACCCTCAAAGCTACCCTAGATAGGATACTTTTATTCAACCTTCCGTAACTTAAGTCATAATTATTCATTAAGTCAATTAAGATTCATTTAGAAATTTAGAAGATTTCACATAATGATCTTGGAAGGACCTAGGTAACCTACACCTTGCACCTTCAAAGCCTACCCGTGTCAAGTCTAGATAGCATCCCATTCCACTACCTAAACATTGTAGTACTTCTCCAATACTAGAATGTATCCCATTGTAAGGACCCTCAAAATGAAATTAGGTGATTAGAGACTCACATGTGTTTAAAAAAGTTTAAAATATTTTCAATAAGTGTTTTATAGTATGCATAATTTATTTGAAGTCATTTGGAGGTCAAACGTCCAAGATCGTTCGAGACGTTCGAAAGTTAGCCCTTTAAACATGCTTGTGAGTTCTAGTGTTCCTTGTTATGTTTTATGTGTTTTTTGGAGTTCAAATTGATGTGAGAGGTTCCTAACATATATACGAGAGTATTTGAGAGAGAAGAGAGCTTTTGGGATTTTGATTTTCTTATTGGGTGTTCGGGTTTTGACTTGGGAAAGGGGATAAATAAGTCTTAAAAACTGTTTATATCCGTCTCCCAATATTACCAAAATGTCCCCACACTTATATGGACTTTTAGACATGTCAAACTCAATTTTCATTTATGAAATCTTCGTAGGGGAGCAAGTCCACGATGCGGAGCTATTAAGGCATGATTTTATTGAAAATAACTTCTGGGGAAGTTGAGTCTGCATTGTGTCTGTGATGCGGACCCACTTTTTAACCTATGGAGGACCAAGTCCGCAACTCGGACCTATTTAACCAAGGAACAAACGCTGCTGCCTTGGGCATCTTGTTGGCCCAAGGTTGGGTCCTCCTCAAGGACCCTTTGGTTGGTCCTTGGGGAGATTTAACCGGATGTTTCCACCTCAAATACTCTCATATATATGTTAGGAAACTCTCACATAAAACACATGTGAGTCTCTAAGAACCTAAATTTGCGCACCGAGAATGAGCTCCAGATTGGAATTCTCTGGTGGAGGAGTCGGGGTTGGCGCTTGACTGAACCACCCTTCACCCGACATTAAACTGGTGCTTGCTGTTGCACCAGGAGCCGTTGCAACAGGTGCTAAAGCATGGGTGTTTTGTATCCATTGACAAAAAACCCTTATGAAGCTTCACTGTTCCCTGGGATTGGCTTTGGGACTTTCCTGCGCAGCTTAGGTGGAAGGCGAAGAAGGCCTCCTTCCAGGGGGGCCCGAGCCATCATCTATTTTTGGAAATTATGAAATAGTAAGTGATTCCATTGAGAAAGTTCTAATGATATCGAGGTAACTCAAAATACAAGCATTTTTGGGTTCAATGCGAAATTTTTTATGGATTAAATTATAAGAAATTTTTGAACTGCAATCGTCTTCGTGGACTTCTGCGCTTGAAGAGTGAGGAACTTCTCGAACGCAATCGTCTTCGTGGGCTTCCGCGCTTGCAGATTGGGGAACTTCTCGCTCAAAATCAGAATCTGTTCATGGATAGATCACCCAGGTTCGGGTCAATAAGCAGTGACAATTTCCCTATGAAGACTCGCTTTCGCTACGACTCTAGTGGGCGCTTAGTGAAAGGACTTACCCTTTGCACCTGAAGGAGATTCTACAGTTGGGTACAGTGCAAAGCCTTCCATTTCGGCGGGTTGAAAGGGCCATAACGGACTTTAATCTCTTTCTTGAACTTGAAAGAGCGTAAATTCTGCCTTTTTTTATCCCAATTTCCCACTCTTTTTGTGAGGCAAAACCTCACCCGGGCTCCCCTATGGTATGCTCCCGCGGCGCAGGCCTACCACGCTTCGCGCCATTTTCACCTTCCCAAAAAGTGGATCCCTCTCTAATAGATCCGAATAAATTAAATACGTGCATTAAGATACGAAGGCTTCTTATTCAACAACAACAAAAGAACTTTTTCACTGTCTGCGCGAGTCACCTTCTTCTAAGCTCCGCTGGACGACAAGGCATTTTTGTTCAAATATATATAGGACGGCCGTACTTGTGATGGTTCTCAAGGATCCAATATGTAGTGGATCAAGGTATGCAACAAGCAGAAGTCATGATAAAAGGTTCCGGTCTCAGAAGAGATGCAGCATTACGAGCTATTCGTCGCAGTGGGCAACAACCACGGTAGTAGTTGCGGAACTACTAGGCCGGGAGAGGAGCGAAAAGACAATTGACTGTAAGGAGAGGACAACCTCTTGTTCCTGCTCATCTTTCTTCGCGAAAATTTCTACAATAAATTGGGTAGGTCGCTAGTAGAGTTCCCTAGCCACGATTCTGCTATTTGCTAGAATAATCTAGGATGACCCAGAAAATATGCAACCAACCATTCCTTCCCGCTTCTTCCTTGAGATTTGATCTGGCTTGGATTGGTATTAGTCTGGATACGTCAAAATCATTCTATTCGATCGAATAAGAACATTTGATCTAATAAGAACCTTGTATTTGAATTCAGAAATTCATCTATTCTAAAATACAAAAATGAACGAGTTACTAGAATTTGTCGCGCCTTTTGTGACAGGTTTACAAGAAACTTTGAGCGGGAGACAGGGGGCGAACCCGAAGGTTCCGAGTGGAAGGATATCCCACAATCCTTCATGAAAACCCTCTTTAAAGCTTATATAGTGTCTGAATAGTGGCGTTGAGTTTCTCGACCCTTTGACTTAGGATTAGTAAGTTATTTGAGGGTCCTTACAATAAAGGATCCTCAAAATGAATTTAGGTTCTTAGAGAATAACATGTGTTTAAAAAGGTTTAAAATATGTTCAATAAGTGTTTTATAGTATGTATAATTGATTTGAAGTCATTTGGAGGTTAAACGTCCAAGAACGTTCCAGACGTTCGAAAGTTAGCCCTTGAAACGTGCTTGTAAGTTCTAGTGTGACTTTGTATGTTTTATGTATTGTTTGGAGTTTAAAAATATGTGAGAGGTTACTAAACTATATACAAGAGTATTTGAGGTTGAAACGTCTGGGAAAAACTACCCAAGGACCAACCAAAGGGTCCTTGAGGAGGACCCAACCTTGCGCCAACAAGCTGCCCAAGGCAGCAACGTTATTTCCTTGGTGAAACAGGTCTGCGTCGCGGACTTGGTCCTCCATAGGTAAAAACGTTAGTACGCTTCGCGGACACAATACAGAGTTAACCGCCCCGGAAGTTATTTTCAATAAAATCATGCGGGAACAGCTCAGCGTCGCGGACTTGCTTTCCGACGAATATTTCAAAACTGAAAGTTGAGTTTGACATGTCTAAAATTCCAAATAAGTGTGGGGTGTTTTGGGAATATTGGGAGACGATTATCAATAGTTTTTAAGACTTATTTAACCCTTTTCCCAAGTCAACACCCCAACACCCAATAAGAAAATCAAAATCCCAAAAGCTCTCTTCTCTCCCAAATTCTCTCAAACCTCCATTGGAGGGAAAACTCAAGTTCTAGGGGCTGGAGTTTCATGGTTTCTTCTCAAATTTCTCATGGGTCTTGAATCAGTAAGGTATGGTGATCTTTAATCCTTAATTATCTATTCATCTAAGGAGTTCAGTCATGGATTTTCAAAAGTGATTCAAAGACCAAAATTCCCAATTTTCAATCTAGCCATGGGTTCTTTCTCAAATTGATTTCCAAAGCATATTTATGATAAATTAATGATTATATACAATTTTAAATATTAATTCAATCCAATTTCATGATGAACCCACGATCCCCTAATTTCTCAAATTTTCCTACAATGTGGGTCTTGTGATCTTGACTCTATGTTGATTGAATTATGTTTCACTTATGTTGATTTGACTATTACTATTGTTATTCATGTGAATTGAATATTAATGTTTATGAGTGATCAATGATGATCAAGGTTTAGGAATTGGGTAAATTGATCTATATTTGTCTACTTTCTATAAACTTGACGAATTAGTGTACCTAATGTGATCTTGAAACCATGATGTTTGAAGTATGATTTCATGTAAGTAATGTTACCTTTAGCTACAGTTTTATTCATGTATTGATGTTGAATTATGGTAATTGATCAATGATAATCAAAGCTTGGAGGAATTGTAAGTTGGCCCTACTTTTCTATAGAATTGCTAGATGCTTGGCCTTGTATGACATTGTGTGGTATGGTCCAATTATGGTGACGGTGTTTGCTTCTTGTCAATATATATGTGTGTTTATCATGGCCTTGAAGGCAAATTAGTGTAACATTAATGTGTGGTTATGATGATCACTATGTGAAGTAACATGCCTAGTCTTCTATGCTAGTTTATGATCTAGGTTGTATTGCTAATATTTTAAACATGTGAATGACTATGTAGGGTAGGCATAGGTGCTTCCATTAATAAAGTAACGATAATGAATAACCCCTACCTATCTAACCCTATATGAACATAATATTAGTCAATGTTAGGAGTATTGAATGCAAATGCTGAAGTGTCTTGTCTCCTATGCTATTACGTGGTGTGTGGTCTATGCTTGAATGTGCATTGTGGTCTAAGAGGGTGGCTGCCTCAATGTGAAGTTTATAACCATTATGTGATCATTTTGATCAATGTACACACATTTACACCTTATACATGCTTACAAGTAGTGTAGGTTCATGGTGTCTAATTAAGGGTATTCTCATATGCACTTGTGTATACTACTATTCGTGTAAAGCATATATCCATGAAGCATGAAATGTATCTTAACTAGGAAGACTTGATAGGTGTACTAGTGTAGGCAATGGTATGGTACATTGCCTATACATTTCACATGTCTACCTTGATAGAATAACCCCTAGGGTGATTACTCCATATACATGAATATGAATGCATGATTAAGCTATGAATATGAAAGTATATGATATGATGAAGTATACATATGTATAGTGTTTAAATGTTGTATGTGAAGGGTTTCCTCGTATATGAACATGTACACACATTAATGCATATAGTGAAGCATGTATGATAATCTAGCAAAATAGGGTCTCTTGGAAGGTATCTTTAATTGTACTCTAATCTAGATATTGCTTGAATATGCTTTGTCCATGTGAAAGGTCTTCTCATATTGATTTAGGTTGATGAAAGGACAACTCTCATCTATAACCTATGAGCTAAGTATATGCATGAGGGGTTAATCTCCTAAAGCCTACTTGTATAATGTAATGATAATAATGGTTTTTCAGTAAAGGGCATTTAGCTTAGCACCGAGTGAACTTGAAAATGAGAGGTGTTGGCTTCCCTTGGAGGAAGATCCACCATTGGGTTCTCATAATATGTTGACTTCCCTTGGAGGAAAATTCACCTATGGTTCCACATGAGGTGTTGACTTCGCTTTGAGGAAGATTCACTCATGGTTTCTCATGAGATGAGGAATCCAATGCTCATGGGAATGGAGAGGGTCAAAATACCATATATTTTAGTTCCATAAACTATGCTTGCCCCATAGGACCTAGCAAGTTCTATCACCTAAAATGCTAGAATGATGTTAATGTTCTACTTTGGCAAGGTAGAGAACCTTCTCTTGGTGTAAGACTCTACAACACCGGATTACATGTTTAGCTCACATGGTCTTATTTTCGGTTAAGGCTATAGTTTCCCTAAAGTAAGATGGACAATGGAAGTAAATTAAGGACCCTAACAAGGATAACCTAAGAGAATTTGCTTAGTGTAGGGGGGTATGGTACTTCACCTATGCATTGCACAAGTAGCTCTTGAAGGGAGTTCAAAGAAGGTGTTCTAATGTATGTGATTAGGTTTATGTTTCTTATGCATGACATTGTAGTGTCTTCTACTTGTTGTGATGAAATGCATGGTATGAGTCTATATGATGAGGTATCTTCTTATGTGCATAATGTTAGTCTCGGTGACTATATGGTGAAGGTATTACTTGATGTGAATGAAGTGTTGATACTTGCCATGTTGTTGTATGAAGTGAATTGTTAAGGCTTGTGGTCTCATGATAGGTTTACTAAGCATGTGTGAGGTTATGGGGATTCACATGTACATTGAACTAGTATACTTAGTTAGGGGTTATGAGTAAGGTCTTATAAAAGTCCATGTGAAGTGAAGTTAGCATATGTGCAAATTGACTATGGCTTACTGTAATGGTTTTGGTAGTCTTTACTTAAATGTGTCTATGATGTACTATACTTCTATGAATGTATGTGTTGAGTTAGGAAGATTATATGTATGATTTCCTTGTGGTCTTAAGGTGATGCTTGAGTGTGGATAGTATAATGGGACACTGTCTATACATTGTACCAATGTATCACTAAAGGGTTACTAGGTAGGTTAAGGAATTAAGAAAGAAAAGGAGTCACTGTAAAGGGGAATACACTTACTGTAAAATGAAGGGTACTCACTGTAAAGTGGTCCCAAATATATCTAAAGTGCAATGTATGATTTTATGTGATGTTGTGACCATTGAATATGCCTATAGGAAGTATGTGAATTGTATGATGCTTATTGTATCAAAGTTTTATGAAGTTTTCCTAAAAAGGCATGATGCATGGTTTTAAAGTAAATGTACCTTTTAAATGCATGTTTTTGCATGTTTGGTATACTTAGTGCATTCTTGTACTAACAACATTCTTCTTTATCTTTTTCATTAAGTGTAGGTTATGGATGCTTAAAGGATGTTTTTAAGGTGAAGAGCTTGATATGTGATTCCAAAGCTCAGGGAAACGAATCCTTAAGTCCAAGGATTTCCTAAGTCATGTCTTACTGTAAGGTTGTGTAATAATGTAGTTATATTTTACGTATAAGGGTTGTGTCCCTAAAGTATTCTAATGATGTTGAGTCTAAGTTGGCAAAGGGACTTAGAGTCTTTAACTATGTATTACAATATTTATATATATATTGAAAGTGATGTTCTAGCATATGATGTTCTAAGAAAGTTTTACATTTTCCGCTAAATTAACCTATTATAATGCGATGAATGATAACTATGGGCTTGTATTAGACCTCCGAGAGGTCAAGTACACCATTTTACTTCTAGGGGGTGCTCCCCGATCGTGACACACATATGATGAGAATAGGCAATAACCGACATAGACCATACTAATTAGGCATGGAATCCGGAGTCATAACCTACTCCGATGGAAGTTGTTCTACTTGCCAATGGTAGAACGAGGACACAACCCATGTAGGCACCTGATTAAGGAATATCAAGGATTTCTTTGTACTCTAATATCAACTTAAGAAGAGTCACTCCCCAAGCATACTCACTTGGTTCTAGACTTTGTTCTCATAGAGTAATTCAATCAAAAGGGCATATGAAGACGTACCATATAGTAGTCACAACCGAATCATAATACACCTTACCAAAGATGGTTCACTATGGCTGCCATACAACGGTTACAAGGATAGCTCAATCACTTTCTTAAAGATGGTTTCATGCCGTTCTAGTCAACCTATGCCTAAGTCCATCATTCACATAAGAAGGATACAATTAGGGCTTTCGACTTCAAGGATAGCATAACCTTGTTTCTAGTTTGATGGTTCCAAGTAAATGACCCTCTTAACAAGGTTCAAGGTCATATTTCAATCACATATATACATACATTTAAGACCATGGTACTTCAACCTACTAAGTCAAGAGTTAATATTCACATTCTTCATGTATCAAGTAGAGAGACAAATGTCAACCAAACAAGACACACACATATTCACTTATCACATGTACAATAACATTCAAGTAGCTTATAGGGATAACCAAGTCTACTCCAAGTCACCCTATTCACTCTATAGAAACATCACATAATTCATCAGAAGAGTCATAGAGTCAACTAGGGAGAATCATACTTCAACATCAAGGCTACATACACAAGGACATCACCATAGTCTGTCACAATCAACTATAATCAATTAGGAGAACACATGCTTTCACCTTACAGATATACTTAAACAAAATCATACTTCACATAGATCAACTTCATAAGCTACCACATAACAATATCTCAATTCATAAAGTAATGCTACACCGTGTTTTTCACAAGTATAACACAAAAGCACGGCCACCATAAGTACACCATATCAATCAACACAATTCAATACCTATACTACACAATATAGAGGGAATTAGGTCAACATACCATCATTCCATCAAGAACACCTCCATTCCATAGCCATTCCAACCAATTAAATTCACAAGGCTCTTACACATAGCCATACACATCAATACAAACCGATTATAAAAGTATACAATTAATCTAACAAGTTACAATATGAAAATCATCTAATTAAGGTAGCCTATATACAATTATGTCATAATCTATACAT
The DNA here is from genome assembly GCA_022817965.1 of Solanum lycopersicoides. Lineage (NCBI taxonomy): Eukaryota > Viridiplantae > Streptophyta > Magnoliopsida > Solanales > Solanaceae > Solanum > Solanum lycopersicoides. The sequence goes on along the minus strand of CM040629.1, from coordinate 61,146,810 downwards.
ATTTCAATAACCCAATACAATCTACACAATAATTCAATATAATTAAGTCTTGATCAAATCACCCACCTTAGAGCAAAAATAGGAATTTCGTGTATCACATTGATTTATAGAGAATTTGATCTAAAATAACTCAATTAACACTAATTCAATCATAAATCATTGATTCAAATTGTTTTATGCAAGAACCCATGGCTAGAATTCAAAATAGAAGATTTCATGTTTTTTACATCTTTGGAAACCATAAATTGTCTCCTTGAATAGAAGAGGAATCAAGGATGAAGAACCATATCTTAGTTGATGAAAAGCCCAGTCAATCTGGAGAAGAAATTATTTGAGAAATAACCTTCTAGCTTGAGCTTGAATTTAGCCTCCAATGCAGATTTGAGAGAATTTGGAAGAGAAGAAGGTTTTGGATTTTTGATTTCTTAATGGGTATTGGGGTTTTGTCTTGATAAAAAGGTTCAATATGACTTATAAACCTTCAATAACCTACTCACAAAGTACCCATAATACCCCCACATCAATTGGTCACTTTTAGACAAGTCTAACATAACTTAAAATTTTTGAATTATCGTCGGGAAACAAGTTCGCGACGCGGAGATGCTCCCGCATGATTTTTGAAAATAAATTCCAAGAAAGTGGATTCCTCATTGTGTCCACGATGCGGAGAAACTTTTGGCCCTTGATGAACCAAGTCCGCGGCGCAGACTGGTTCCACCAAAGCACAAAAACCTGCTGCCTTGGGCAGCTTGCTAACCCAAGGTTTTGTCCTTCTCAAGGACCCCTAAGGCAGTCCTTGGGGAGACAAGACATAACGTTTTGACCGTAAATAGATTTCTTTACATGTTAGTAACCTATCCTATCAATTTGAACTCCAAAAGACACATAAAACATGCTAAGGTACACTAGAACATACAAGCACGTCTCAAGGCTATCTTTCAAACATCTTAGACATTTGACCTCCAAACTTTACACACTACTGATAAACACCATAATTAACCATTTTAGGAATTTAAAACCTCATGAAACACATGCTAGGCTCTAGTTTCACCTAGTTCATTTTTAGGGGCGTTATAGGGGTGGTGGTTCTCAAGGTGTTAAGCCTACTTGTTCTACTTGTGCGAAGAAGCATTTTGGGAAGTGTATAGTCAGTACTAATGGGTGATTTTGTTTTGGAAAATATGATCACAAGGTGAAATATTGTCCTACTATTAAGGCTACAGGAAGAGGGGCCAAGAAAGCTCCAAGTGAAGGTACGATTCCTATTCCTCCATGTCATGGTCGTTTCAATCGCCTCCAAGCTAACAAGGGAGCAAATCAGGATGAAGGTACCGGTAAGTTATAGTGTTTTCTTTTGAATTATTGGATTAATTCTAAGTGGGGGGAGTATTGTGAATAGTTGAGTTGTGGATTTTTATCTCTTTCCTTCTATTATGTTCAAGCTTGAGAGTTAGAACTTTATAGTGTCATGTTGCATGTGTTTAGTAGTATAAGTGAAAATGAATTTCATTGATCTCCTTACATTGTGCATATTTTCATGAGTTCATGTTTATATGGTAAAATGAGCTTACATAATTTTGTATCTCATATTGTTATGTCTTTATACTAAATTGCCTAAATGTTGTATGAGTAAGCTTTTAAGCATGCTTAACAATAAATTTTTTGAAAATGTTGCATAATTTTGTTTTATGAGAAATTGACATAATGTTCTTTGAAATTATGTATATGATCATGATGATGTGTGCAGAAGAAATTCCTATGTGAAATGAAATATGTGGAGTCTTATTGCATGATAAGCTGTAGATGTTGTTCCTACTTTCTTGTTGTGTTTTGAGTCTATTGATTATATTGAATTGATTTTTCCTCCTATCTATGTGTATTATGCATTATGAGGTATGTTTATGAGCTTCTATTCTTGAGTCTTTACTCTTGAAAGTGTTTTGGTGTCATTTGAGGATAAATGTTGTCCAAGTGGGGGAGATTGTTACAACCCTCAAAATAAACTAGGTTAGATTAGATCCTATAATGTTTTGATTAGTTATTAAGGTGTTAAAATAATAAAATTAGCATTAGAAGTAAGTTTGAAGAGTTTGGAACTCAAACGTCAGAGAACGATCAAGACGTTTGGAACTTAGCCTTGGTGTGTACTAGTGTGCCTTGGCATGTTTTACGTGTTCATTGGTGTTCAAATTGATAGGATAGGACTCTAACACCTAGATGAACATGCTAAGGTTCTAAACTTCAGGGTACGAATCCCAAGAACCACCCTAAGGGTCCTTGAGGATTACCCAAAGCCTTGGCAAGAAGCTGCCAAAACTGACCAAACGACGACCCTCAACAAGTGCTCAGTCATTCAGTCGACGCCCCGTCGATTGGGGGCGTGCCTCCACACTTAGTTTTGGGAGCTTAGGCACCAAATTTTGAGACTATGATCCTAACGTCACCCCATAAGTATTTCTCTTTTATCAAACAACGGCCAGTAGTTGACAATCGTCATTTGACACCTACAACTTTCTTCAAGTGTCCTAGCCAAGGTGAGGGTGTTTTGGGAATTTCACCCAATATCCTAATTAAGTCCTAGACGGTTATTTGGGGTTATTTATTGTATTTTAAGTTAGTTAAGACTCAAAAACCTAGACATAGATTTCATTATTCAAAATCAAACCCCAAGATAAAAAGAAGTTTCTCCAAAACCTCCATGGAAGCTTGAAGTCAAGTTGAAACTAGGATTTAAGTTCTTCATTTATATTTTCTTCAATTTAGTTGTATTTCTTAAATTAAGATATGGTTATTTCATCCTTTTCAAAGATATTCAAGTTGAAACTAGGATTGAAGTTCTTCATTTATACTTCTCTCATTCATGAAGCTAATGCCAAATCCTTTTCAAAGATATTCAAAAACGTTGAAATCCTATTTTGAATTCTAAGCATGGTTTCTTGCATGAAAAAGTTTAAATCAATGATTTATGAAGTAATTGATTATAATTGGTGGTTTTAAGATCAAAATTTTCATGAACCCATGTATTCTTTGAATTCCTAAATTTGGCTCTAAAGTGGGTGAATTGATCATGGCTTAATCTTATTGAATTCATGTGTAGACTGTATTAGGATATTGAAATATGTATAGATCATAGTAGAATTGTTCATAACTTGCTTTATAATGTTGATGTCTATATTTAATTTTGTTGGATCATTTATATGAATTGATTGTTAGCTTAGTCCTGTGTACATTGATATTGGTAAGAACTCTTGTTATATGAATTGGTTGAAAAGGCTAAGGAATGATGATTATGGTTATTGGAAGGTGGTGAGTTTACCTAATTCCATTTTTTATCATAGAATTGATATTGAGTTGTATTGATTGTTATATATGTTATGAACATGGCCTAGTCGGGATTATTATGTGTAGTATGGTATATGTGAAGGTATAAAGTTAAGGGGCTTATGTATTGTTTATATGATCCTATATGGGTGCTATAATGGTATGATTGAATGTATTTTCTTTGTAGTTGTTGATATATGATGATGAACGACTAGGGAGGGCCTTTATAGAATGATGTTGTGTCTTTATTGGTGGACTTGGTTCCCTCTTATTGATACATGAAAGCTTATAAATTATGAACTTTTGGATTTGTTAGACTTAGGTGCCTTCTGCATGATGTATGCAAGTTACGTTAATGTGATATCTTGACTTGGTAGGTGTAACACTCCGGAAGTTTATGACTAAGAATAGAGCCTCACTTGATGAATCAAGCCTTAAAAAATGTTTCTAAGCCAAAACTAATGAATTGAAACGAAGTAGGAAGTGTTAGAGCCAAAGCGTCTAGAAAGGACAATGATATCTGGTGGCTAGTGAAAATTGAGCTAGTGTTCCTTCGCATGTTTCAAAGGGTTTTAAGAGTTTCAATTAGGTAAAATTTGGTGAAAAGTTTTAAAATAAATGTTAGAGCATGTTTAGGGTCGAAACGTATGGGTACGACTCCCCAAGGACCACCCTATGGGTCCTTGAGAAGGAACCTACATTTAGACCCAAAACTGTCAAAATTTCAGTGTGCATCGACGAAGCAATCGACGAGCCATCGATGGAACAACGGCCCCTCAATGGTGCTCACTGGTTGAGACTTAGTCTCAGCATCAAAATCTCTAGGAAAATAGTCTCTGACACAAATCACGATGACTAATACAGTCCGTGGTTTGGTTGACGCTCCGTAGATGGGGTTCCATCGTTTGGAACCCCACTTCACTGTCAAATTTTAGTTTAAGTTGGGGTGATTAGTTAATTCGTTAAGTAATTAATTAAGTGTTTAGGGTTGGTTCAAGAAGTATATAAGACCTCTAAGTCATTAACTAACCTAACTCCTCATTATTTCCCAAACCCAAATCACTCCCACATCTCTTTACTTTCTGTCACTACCCCAAAGACCTTCATTGAAGAACAAAGAAGAACTCAAGTTAAGGCACTTAAGATTCATCCATTATCACTTAAATTTCGTGGAATATCATCAATTAAGGTATGGGGATATTGATTCATTGACTAGTTTCTCTATGAAGCCCTTTAAAACTTCTAATTTTGAAATCTACATTGTGACAAAAAACTAGGGCTTTTTAATCTAACCATGGGTTCACTCTTAAATCATTTTATTTATGTTATGTACCTTATATTATTATTATATTGGGATTAATTTATAATTTCTATTGTGAAAATCTCCGACAAACGCATGTATCCCATGACCCTACTTTCATGAATGTTGTGGGATGAATTGAATAATTATGAGTATGATATATGGCAATTGATGATTATCTAGTTATATAATATTGCATTCCATCCCTATTATCATTTGAATAAGAGAAATCATGAATCTTGATTGCTAACCTTGAAAAAAGGGTAAATTCTTGAGTTGTTTATGTGATGAAGTATATTGTACATAAACTTTGAATTTGCTTGCAAGGTGCATGGCTTAAGGAAGGATACAAGAAAGGAAATATGGATGGTTTGAATTCTGTTGAACCTTATTTGTTGTGTAGTATGAATTATGGATAATGAAGTTTGTCTCTTGTGTTGATTGAAAGTATATTTCTCATGAAAACACCATAATTGAGATTCTGAAAGTAATACTCACACATGTATAGAGATTCTAGGCGAAAGTACATTCTCACCCAATAAATTTAAGAGATCTATGTTAAATTGTATTGAATGAAGATGAAATACTCTTCACACATGTAGATACAATTAAAAAGAACAATGGTAGTAAGTTGGGTAGTATACAAAGCACCAAGAGGATATGGTCAATGAGGAAAAGACCCTCTCGTTAAAGCAATAGGCTAGGTCATCCTAGTGATACTCATGAGATGGGGACTCTCCTGCTAATGAACTAGGCCGGGTCCTTAGAAGCAATCATCATATCCCTTAACAGCGTGCCCCCGTTGTAGATAGCTAGTGGGTTAACATAGTATCTAGTTTCTAGGTTTTACCTTGGCACGTGAAATACCCTTTTTCGTTGTGGGGCTTTATTACACCTGATTCCATGGAAAGCTCTCATGATATATGTTGGTTATGGTATTATCTTCCCTAAAGTATTAAAGTAATAAAATAATAAAGAATGTAATAACTAGTCTATAAACTTCTAATGAGTTTACTAAGTAGAAGTGGGGTATGGTACTTCACTTATACATTGCACTAGTTGGCTTAAAAGGTTGTTGTAGGTGGTTTCTTGTAGTTATGAGATGATTATGATATCATACCTATTAAAATGGATGTAAAGGTAATATGTGTGACCAAGGTGATTTATATGGGAATGCTTGGTAGGGTTGGTAGTATGGTATGTTAACCCTACATTGCACAAGTGGACCCCTAGGAAGTGCTAAAGTCATGTTGTGTTGAAGTCAAGATATTATGGTGGTATTGTCTTATGTGATATGTTGAAGATGCAGATGGCTTTCCAAAACCTCATGTATACATACTTATGTGTAAATATCTTTTTCTCCTATTTTAAAGGTTTTTATGCATTTGTCCATACTTAGTGCATTCTTTGTAGTAACCCCTTTTCTACCTTTATATTATGAGTATAGGTTCCATCTAGGTGGTTGCTCCTCCATCCTTAGAGAAAGTTTGGACTTTATATCTCCAAGACATTGTGGTAGGTCCTCAAAAATTCGAGGACATATGCAATATTGGACACATTATGTTTCTCTATTAATGTAATAAAATTAGTAATCTTCTCTAATGTACATTGTTCTAAAGACTATTGTTTCTAAAGGGATAAGGACCCTATTTGTACACTTTGTTGAACTCTTATAAATAGATGGTGTTGTGAGACAATATTTGACTATAAATCATGAATTGCTTATATTTGCTAAATGAGAAGTCTATGTAAACTTCATAATCGAGGAGTCTATGTAAACTACATATATGATATGTGAGAAGTCTAGGTATACTTCACTATGTAACAGTTTTAAATTTTCCGCATTATTTCGAGTAAATTATTCCACGACGATTATGCTAAGAGGCTTGTATGAGACCTATTAGAAGTCAAGTACGCCGGTTATGTCTAGGGGCTGATCCTCGATCTTTACAATCTTGGTATCATAGCATAAGGTTTTGAAATAAGAGAAGGGTTTATGTCACACATACCACTTGAAGTAGATTCTTATTCATAAATGTGAAGCGTGCCACCTTTATGAATAGGAGGCTATGAGATAATTAGGAACCTTCCTTTCTTCATTATTCTATGACCGTGCATGGAGTCCTAATACAATTTATTTCTTTCCTTCTAATCCTTTTATTGTGCTCATAGGCCATGAATACAAGGAGGAATAATACTAGGAGGTCCGAAGAGGAGAATGCTAATGACGCGGTTCCCCCTGAAGCTCCTCAAAACCCTCAAGTTCCTATTAAAAAAAGAGTCATGTCTAATGTTGACATAAGGGCTACCATCCATAGTTTGACTCAAATGTTGGATACTCATGTTGCTAGGTATGCTAGGGTGCAAGTGAATCCCAATGCTAGCACCACCGCATCATGGATAAGGGATTTCACAAGGATGATCCCCCTACTTTCTTTGGCTCTAAGGTGGAGAAGGACCCAGAACGAATTCATAGATGAAGTGTTCAAGGTGGCAGATGCTACGGGTGTGACTCCTCAAGAAAAGGAGAAATGGTCGCCTATCAACTCAAATAGGTGTCTCAAGTTTGGTATGAACAATGGAAGGATGAGAGACCGGTTAGAAAAGGGTGGATCACTTGGTGAATGTTCAAGATGGCATTTCTTTATAACTTATTTCCCTTTGAACTAAGGGAGAGAAAAATGCAAGAATTCATCAATCTTCTCTAAGGGAATATGAGTGTGAAAAAGTATAGCCTCAAGTTCACTCAACTAGCCAAACATGCTAGTACCATGGTAGTGGACTCTAGGTCCAGGATAAATAAGTTTGTTATGGGGATATTTGATCTTGTGGTTAATGAATGTAGGTCGGTTATGTTGATTCCTACCATGGACATCTCTCATATTATGGTCCATGCCCAAAACATTTAGGAGCAAAAGATTAAGCAAGTTGGTAGAGAGTTGAAGAGATCAACACCCGATGAAGGGAATTCTTCCAAGACTAGGTTTAAGATACAAGACAATCCAAGGTTCAAAAAGAGGTTTTATAATCCAAGTCCCTCCAATGCTCCAAATCCAAATCAAGGGAGGATAAATACCCCTAAGACTCAAGGAGAACTTCACATCCCGAGAGAACACCCTATAAGATATGACACTCTCAGAGTGCGACATGGCGTACTTGACCACTCGGAGGTCTTGTACAAGCCCTTGACATCATTCATCGAATAACATGTATGAAAAGTAGTGCGGAATTAAAACTTTTCACACGAAATATCTTAAATGTCTTTCATATTAAAATAATAGAAAACACTAAGTCTCAACATATGTCAATCTTAGATTCAAGAATATTTTGGACACGGCCCATACAATACGAAATAAAGAATTACTTAGCCTATTACAATACTTCAATTTAAGAAATCTAAAGATAATTATGCCCTCAAGTCAAGTGAGGACATACTTCAACATTGCTTGAACGATAACTAGATTCAAAGCTTTGTCCAAGATACCTCTAACTTGTTTACCACACCTTTAGAGATAAACAAAAGAATGGAATTAGTACAAACACATGTACTATGTATGGCTTAATGCATAAAATCATGAGAAACAAACATTTATGATAAAGATGCTCTTTTTGATGAAAACGTCACATTAAAAAGTATAAGAACCACATTTAAGCAACAAACATCACATTTAGAACACAACACAAGTCATATGCAATTATATAAATTTAATACACCTTACAGTGAGCTTACAGTGACTTCACTGTAACTTCACTGTAACTTCGTATAAAACTCACACCTTACATTATAGCATAAAATAACACCTAGAAATCACACAACTATGAGATCCTCTTAATAAAGGTGATTCTAAGGCTGACTTGAGTGAGTGATGAAGCTACCACCCATACAATCCTTTCACACACACCTAAGAGATCCTTTAGAGTACCTAGGATAATATTAATATCATTCTCATTACATAACATAACATATATATATATATATATATATATATAATATGAAATTCTCTTCCCAAACGTTATCAAAAGACTTACTTAAGTAATTCAAGAAGAGAATGCCCACACACCCTCTCCAAGATTACCTAAATAATCCTTAAGACTACCCAAGTTTAGATCTTGTCTAATTTATCAACCAACTTTCCTATCTAGAGTCATTCTTAAGACATCCCTAGGTAAGACATGAAGAGACCATCCTTTTTACCCCCTTCACACCTTAACTAGGCAACCCTTAAACTACTCTAGATAAGTACTTATTCATTAATATTCTTTCTAACTTAAGTCATCATCTTCATTAGTTCACGTAAGAGATATTCAATATATAAGGACATTCAAGTAATGGTCTTGGAGAAGACCTAGGGTCTCACTCACTAACATCTTCAAAGACTAATCGTGCAATGTCCAGATAGCGTCCCGTACCACCACCTAAACTTCATAGAACTTCTCAACACTATTAGGTATCCCAAATGATGAGAATAGTCAATAACTGACATAGACAATACTAGCTATGCATGGAATATAGAGTAATGAACCTACTTTGATGGAGGTTTGTTCTACGGGCCAATGGTAGAACTAGGACACATCCCATGTAGACACATTGTTAAGGAATATGAAGAGTTTCTTTGTTCTCTAATGTCATCTTATCTTAGAGAAACACCCCTAACCGTACTCACTCGGTTCTAGCCTTTGTTTTCATAGAGTATTTCAATAAAGCAGTACATGAAGAGGTTTCATATCTATTTCACAACCCAAACACATTACACCTTACCAAAGAGGGTCCATTAAGGCTATCTACAATGTCTACGTGGATAGATCAATGATTTTCCTAAGGATGATTTCATGCCGTTTCAGCCAATCAACCTTAAGTCCATCATTCACACAAGAAGGATACCGTTACGGCTTTCAACTTCAAGGATATTATAACATTACATCTAGGATGAAGGTTCCAGATAAAGGACATTCCTAGCTATGTTCAAGGTCACATGTCAATCACACATACAATACTAAGAGGCTTTAGTATACTAAGTAAAGAAATCATATTCACATTATACATGTATCAAGTAAGGGACACAAGTCTACCAAAACAAGACACACACATACTTCACATATAACATATCATTCTATAAGCACATAGGAATAACCAATATCATCTATAGGTCACCCTATTCACTACTATAATATCATTAATAAAACCATCATAAGACTCACATAACCAAGTAGGAAGGATCATGCATCAACCCTAAGACTACACACATAAAAACATAGTCATAGTCTAACATGATCACCTAATGTCAATAGAAGAACACATACTTTCACATTACTCACATGTAGATAGATATGATCATACATCACAAAACAACTACCCAAACCATCATAATATATCAAGTAATGCCGACAAGGGCATGATCATCATAATTCATAAAGTAACATCAACGATGCCACATAATTCACAAGTAAAGAACATAGCACCGCCACCATAAGTGTACCATGCAATTAACAACATAATTCAAGACCTAAATTACATAAAAAAAGAGAATAAGGGTAGCGTAGCACAAATCCACTCTCACCACTTCAATCCATAGCTAAATTATCCAACACAATACTCAAAGGCCCTTACCCATGGTCATGATCATCAATAATTCAATAATTAAAATAGACAATGAATAAAAGATCATACAACATAGATTTATTAATTTAGGGCAGCATACTAACAATTCCAACATGATTCTAGCATAATTCAATAGCACTTATCAAACTACATAAGAATTCAATAGCATTAAGACACAATCAAGTCACCCACAAAGTAGTCAAAAACTAGGGTTCATGAATTACATGGGTTCATAGAGTAATTAGGTTGAAACCATCAAATTAACATCAATTCAATCAATATATAATGATTCAAAATGTTTTATGCAAGAACCATGGATAAATATCAAAATTGGACAAGTTCATCTTTGAAAGACTTTAGAAATCAATTTGAAGTTTGGCTCCTTGAAGAAAAGAGCTTCAAGGATGAAGAACCATACCTCAATTAATGCAAGACCACAATTTGATGAAGAATAACCAACCAATCTTCAATACAAGCTCTATCTTGAGTTTTAAATTCAATGGAGTTCTAGAGAGTTTCTTAGAGATTTTGGGTTTTGATTTGGAATAATGAATTCATCTAGGTGTTTAGGACTTATAAAACCACTTGAAATACCCAAAAACCCCTAGGAAACCTCACAAACATTTATTTGTAAGTGGGGTGAATTTACCAATTAACCCCACACACTTTACAGTGAGCCTGCGCAGGTAGCACACCCAAACGACGACTGCCACCTACGGCCCGTCACCCAACCAACGGACCGTCCTGTTGGTCCGTGGTTTGGGTTAGAGGCTTGTATTTGGAAGATCAGGCTCTCACGCCTATGTCTTGACCAACTCCCTCCACCTACGGAGTGTCGACCAGCCTACTGGGCGTCGATTTCCATCCGTAGGTGGGTCTGCTTTTGGTAGTTATGGCAACCAAGATGGGTACTTCCTCAAGGACCCTTTGTTGGTCCTTGGGGACTTTTTCCCAGACGTTTCCAAGACAAAATGCTCGTATACAAGTTTAGGACCTCTCACATCAATTTCATCCAAAACGAACACGTACAACTCGACGAAACATACTAATACACACAAGGTCATTTCAAGACAAACCTTTTGAACGTCATGGACGTTCTTGGACGTTTCACCTCCAAACTTCATGAAACTTTAACCACTGACCCCTAACCTCATTATAACCCATTTAGGACTTCCAAACATTTAGAAACAAGCGTTAGGCTCTAGTTTCACCTAAGTCATTTTAGAGGTGTTACATAGAAAATAAGAGTGCCCCTTTTGGGGAAAGAACTACTTATGACAAGTGTGGTAAAATCATGAAGGGAAGTGTCTTGACGGTATGTGTGTTTTCTATGGTTGTGGGAAGAGTGGTCACCAATTGAAGGATTTCCAATGCGGGCATCCAAGGGGTGAGAAGGTACCAAAGCTCCCACAAATTCTCAAAACTCCGATGCTCCTAAAAAGAATCTCTTTTATGCCCTCCAAACTCGAGGTGATCAGAAAGAGCTCATCGGATGTTGTTAGGGTACGTTGCAAATATTTTCCATTGATGTTTATGCATTTTTGGACCCTAGTTCTACCGTGTCTTTGTCAATCCTTTGGTAGCAATGAGATTTAATATGCTTCCTGATATTTCTCATGAACTTTTATCGGTTTCTACCTCGAGGGGTGATTCCGTACTTGTTAAAAGAGTGTATAGGGGTTGTCCTGTGTCATTGTCCAATAGAGTCACATTGGTGGAATTGGTAGAACTTGATATGTTAGATTTTGATGTTATTTTGGGTATGGATTGGCTACATTCTTGATTTTCCTCCATTGATTGTAGACACGTAGTAAAGTTTCAATTCCCAAATGAACATGTAGTAGAGTGGAAGGGGGGAAACCTAGATCCAAAGATTCGAATCATTTCATTTCTTAAAGTTAGTAAGTTGATTGCAAAGGGTTATCTCTATCATATTGTAAGGGTCAAGGATCTTGAATCCGAGAACCCTCCTTTGGAGTCGGTCCCCGTAGTGAGGGAGTTTCTGAAAGACTTTCCCGATGACTTTCCTAGAATTCCTCTCGAATGGGAAATTGACTTCGGCATAGATTTATTGATGGAAACACAACCTATTTCAATCCCTCCTTACCGGATGGTCGCAGCTGAGTTTAAGGATTTAAAGGCTCAACTCAAGGATTTGCTAGATAAAGGCTTTATTCAACCAAGAATATCGCCATGGGGTGCCTCGGTATTATTTTTGAAGTAGAAGGATGGGTCCCTTAGGATGTGTATCGATTATCGCCAGTTACCTAAGGTCACCATAGAGAACAAGTATCCTCCTCCTAGGATTGATTATTTATTTTATCAACTCCAAGGTGCGAGTTACTTCTCAAAAATTGATTTGAGGTTGGGATATCATCAATTGAGAGTAAGAGAGTTGACACACCTATAACAACTTTTCAAACTAGGTATGGTCATTTTGAATTCCGAGTCATGTATTTTGGACTAACGAATAGCCCACTGGCTTTCATGGACCTTATGAATCTAGTTTTTAGAAAATAACTTGACTTGTTTGTGATTGTCTTTATTAAGGACATTTTGATATACTTTAAGAGTGAGGGTGACCATGTGAACCATTTGAGTATAGTCTTGCAAGTCCTCAAGGATGCTCAACGCTATGCCAAATATAGTATGTGCATGTTTTTCTGAGATCGGTTGCATATCTTAGTCACACTGTGTCTAGTGAAGGGGTAAGAGTGGATCCGAAAAAGACGGAAGCGGTCAAGGGTTGGCCTAGACCTTTGAGTCCTATCGACATCCAAAGCTTCTTAGGATTGGGCAGTTATTATAGAATGTTTGTTGAGGGATTCTCCTCAATTGCATCTCCATTAACGCCCTTAACTCAACAGAAGGATAAGTTTGAATAGTCGAGGCATGTGAGAAAAATTTTCAATTGTTGAAAGACAAGCTTACCTCCTCTTCGGTATTTGCTTTGCCGTAGGGCACGAAGGATTTGTGATATATTGTTATCCTTCTCGAATAGGTTTGGGGTGTGTCCTTATGAAACATGGGAAGGTTATAGCATATGCTACTAGGCAACTCAAGGTTCATGAGAAGAATTACCCAAATCATGACCTGGAATTTGCGGCGGTAGTGTTTACTTTGAAATTGTAGATACACTACCTATACGAGGTACATGTATATGTGTTCACCAACCATAAGAGTCTTCAATATGTCTTTACCAAAAAGTAGTTGAAGCTCCGGGAAATAAGGTGGTTGGAACTTTTAAAGGACTATGACATGAGTGTCCTCTACCACCCCGAAAAGGCAAATGATATGGAAAATGCCTTGAGTATAATGACTATGGGTAGTGTGGCTCATGTGGAAGATGGTAAGAAAGAACTAGTGAAGGGTGTTCATAGGTTGGCCCGATTGGGTGTTCGGTTGGAAGATTCTCCGAATAAGGGTTTCATAGTTCATCATAACCCCGAGTCATCTCTAGTGTTGAGATGAAGTGTAAGAAACATCTTGATCATCTATTGATGGAGTTAAAGGAATCGTTCTAAGAAAGATCAATGAGTCTTTTTCCCAAGGAGGGGATGGTGTGCTTAGGTACCAAGGAAACTTATGTGTACCGAATGTTGACCATTTGAGAAGAAAGATTCTAGATGATGCTTATGGATCCCGCTATTCTATTCATCCGGGTGCCACCAAAAAGTACCGAGACCTTCAAGAAGTGTAGTGGTTGAAAGGTTTGAAAGGGGATGTTGCGGAGTTTGGGGCTAAGTGTCTAAATTGTCAACAAGTTAAGGACGAGCATCGGAGACCGGGGGGTTTGACCCATGTAATGGATGTTCCTACTTGGAAGTGGGAAGACATTAATATGGACTTCGTAGTGTGTTTGCCTCTGATGTGTAGGCAAAATGACTTAATATGGGTTATTGTGGATATGTTGACGAAATCTGCTCACTTTATCCAGTCAAATCTACTTATTCAGCGGAATAATATGCAAAGATATATATTAATGAGATTTGAGTCTTCATGGGATCCCTTTGTCCATAATCTCGGATAGATGTGCCCAATTCACCTCTAATTTTTGAAGGTCTTTTAAAAAAGTGTTTGGTACACAGGTAAAAGTTAGCACCGCTTTTCATCCTCAAATGGATGGCCAAGCGGAGCGTACCATTCAAACCCTAGAAGATATGTTAAGATCTTGTGTCAAGGGAAATTGGGACGATCACCTACTGTTGATTGAGTTCTCTTATTATAATAGCTACCATTCGAGTATTTTCATGGAACCTTCTGAAGTACTCTACGTGTCACGACCGAAATCTAGACCGGGACGAGACCGGCGTCGTTGACCTCTCAGAGGTCGCAGACAAGCCTACATACGTCGTCGTTACTTTATCTAGGTTAATTTTAGCAGAAAATTTGAACTTTTGTTTACTTAAACTTTATATTGGAAAACATTGATCTCGCATAATACTATCTACGTAAACTCATAAGCGTTCACAACAACCATCTAAAATCAAGATAATCAAATGAAAGATATAGTCATAAATATAGAGTTGCCAAAATAGCGCCAATACAACGTCTGAAAGTAAATACAAAAGAAACGCTAGTGGAACATACTCCACTAGCTCATGCCTACGTCTACGCTAGAATAAATCAGTAAGCATCCTCGAAAGCATGAGGCCTACCAAATCCGTATGAAAGCTCCACGACCGGATAACTTCTGCGTCGACTCGTAAGCTCTAACTTCCAGCATTACCTGCACCTAAAAGTAGATAAATGAATGGAATTAGTACACACTTGTAGTAAGTATGGGTACATGCAAGCACACACCACGGACATGAATGATTTAGAATAACTCTCTCCTAAAGATATGAGTTATGGAAAGTCAAGTCAGTGGACTTGCCAAATTTGGATTAGGAAAGTCATGCCATGAGAGTAACATGTATCATCATACGTATCATATTGCACACAGCACATAACATATTGCATCTAGCACATAACATATTGCATATAGCACATATCATATTTCATTTCATTCGTTCATATGCCATGAGACCCTGGAATCATTGACTTAACATTAGGACTTCCCAAAATGAAGGCTCAACATATGGGACCTCAACTAGGGAGCCTTCTTTAGCAAACACAGAGTCTGGTTCATTCATTTATACGTACTTCATTTCATTTCATTCATAGGCTCGTTTAAACAGACGCTATACCTAGGATGTAGTTTAAGACTCTCATTGGGTTCACTGTGCAATGACTAAGAATGACCTAGTGTCATTACATAAGTCTAGTTCACCTCTTGATTATCCTACCCAAACACTTTTGGTATCGTTCAATTAATTGTGTGCATTACATGAGGCTGGCCCTATTCTTTCTTTGGGAACTTT
This sequence comes from Solanum lycopersicoides, assembly GCA_022817965.1. Lineage (NCBI taxonomy): Eukaryota > Viridiplantae > Streptophyta > Magnoliopsida > Solanales > Solanaceae > Solanum > Solanum lycopersicoides. The sequence continues at coordinate 61,131,227 of CM040629.1, read as the reverse complement.
AACTTTAACCGACATAGATCATGTGAGCTCCATGAAATCCTATGTCTACCCCACACCGAAAAGAGGTGGAATCACCGGCCAAAGTGAAACCAAAACATGCTAGCGTACATAGGGAATTAAAACCTGCTAGATCCCTATGTTGGCTGCATAGGATCAAAGACTAGGATATATAAGGAGACCCATACCCGTCTGGACGGACAATCTCATCTCATGAGAATTACAATAACCTCTGCCTTCCCGAAAGAAGGAATCGCCACTCATAGCTATCCTATCAGTGCTCAGTATAAAGTTCCATTACATTCATCTCATACATCATGGAAGTTGGCTTCTAGCATGAGGGCATCATTGCTCAATAGATGATTTCTCATCTCATCATTAGTATTAAGTATGCATTAACTTTAATACTTTCATTAGAGTGTTCATACAGACTGGTCTCTTCATTAACTTTACACTCTCATAGGTGAGTACGTTTTGGTAACACTTACTTAGGCTCATTTGAGATTGCTCTCATATTTCACGTTAGCCTCTTATCATGTTGTCACCACATTCATTTGTCTTGGCATATTTTGCCTTCATAATTACTCACCCCTTTTTACGTGAATGTTCATTTCATCATATGCCAATGCACTTTGCTTTTAGTGTGTTTCACACTCTTACTTAACCCCTTCTGGTGTCACATCATTCATTACATAACATCTTAGGTTCACTTACTTTTAAACGTATACTGGACTTATGGATCCATACATACAAGCCATGTGGCTTCATTCGTAATTCGTCTAAGTGATTCATACTTACCCAAGGTTATGTGGTACAAGACTTATGCATCTTGTTAGCATGCCAAGGTCTCAATTTTGATTCCTATAGGCAACATGCATTAATTATTTAATCACGTAAGAATTATGTGTCAATACGGAATTGGGCAAGGGAACCCTATTTCAAATCCCTTGTATAACACTTAGTTAATTTTCTTTATGATTTTCGTTGACATAAACTTCTTGGCTAAGGAACCCGAGATCCATTCCCCACACCTATACTTCCTTTCTTTATTTTCTTGATTTTTGACTTAAACATTTTGGCCTGGGGGACCCAAGATCGAATCCCCACGCCCACATTCCTCTCTTTTTTCTTTCTTTACTTGTCCTTCGTTTAGTCCAAGAGGCTGTGGGATCGAATCCCCACAGCCCCACATTATTTTTCTCCTTAATTCTCTTCATTCGGCCGAGAGGTTGTGGGTTAGATTCACACATACCTCATTTTATTATTTCTTTATTTCATTGTTCTCCTCTCTCCTTTACCCATCCAAGAGGTTGTGGGTTCGAACCCCACACGCCTCACTTCATTTTCTTTCATTTTTCTCCTAACTTTTCACTTGTGCTTTACCCCATTTCGAATCCCCCTTACCTCATTTTATTATTTAGTTTTTTTATAACTTGTATATGGTGAGGTCTTGGGTTCAATCCCCACGGACCTCATGCATTTTAAAAAAAAATTAAAACCAAATTTCCAGCATTCTGGAAATTTGGTCACCTTTTTGCAGTCTTTTTCTCAACTTTTAAATGTTAGATTTAGGACAATTTTCATGTAGCATCTAGTGCATCTTTAGGTGAGTTTTCATGGTTACTTTCGGAAATTCGATCACCTTTTTGCAGTCCATTTTCTCACCCTCTTTCACATTAAACATTAAGACATTTCGAGTAGTTTTTAGGGAGATACTTAGGTTCATTTGTAAGGTTACTTTCGGTCAAGAATTATCATTCAATTCAGCAACTTTGAACTCGTATGAACATCACATTTTTAACATATTCGCACATACATAATTCATAACATTTTAACATGTCAATATCAAGCTTCAAACTATGGCTAATTCACGGCACACACATGCACAAACAAGTTAAAAACTTCACATTTTTGGAACACCTCTTTCATTTCTACATAATTCCGAATACACATTCAAACACGTAATCACAATCAGCCCTAAAATCATCTACCAGAAGTCATACCAACGCATACTTGAATCTTTCAAAGGATCTAATGACAGGGGCATGCAACGGGGACAACCTTAGATTTTGATTGTGAATAGTCTGATCCTTAGGGGTCTCTTGGGAAAGGGACCAAGAGGGAAGAAAACCCATATTTTAATGTCGTTCAACACTTTTTTCAATGCTGCCAATTCCCCCCACTAAGCCGAAGTCTCACCACCAAAATCACAAGCACAATCCGTCGAGAATTTGGTTTTTGCTTTTCGTTTTGAAGTTTATTTTGCTTTTGAGTTTGAGCGTTGAAGTTCTTGATGAACTTTATTTTTTTGTTCTGTTCTTTTCTTTTAGTGTGGACTGATTGTGAAGTGAGAGATGAGTAGAGAGAAACGTGAGTTAGTGTTAGCTTAGGATTAGGAGATTAGGTGGAGACTTAGTCAAATTAGGACTTCTCTAAATTAATAAAAATCTGATTTATTTTAAAGGGTAAGCAAAATGACCACCAAGCCCCTACCAAATCATATTATAATCATCAATTTAATCCACCTAAATGTCGCTTCCACCAAGGCTCGAACCCGGGTGAAGCTTAACTTGCGAAAAAGGGTCAAATTCGGCCAACCCTACCCCAATTGCCCCTCCTCTTTAAATTAATTAATTAATTAATTAATTAATTAAATACTTAGGGTAATTACAATACTACCCCAAGCTTGGAAAAGATCATTTTACCCCTAGACCCTCCAAACCTAAGATTACACCTTTTAAGTCCGGTAAAACTCATACGGGTGAATCTCTTCAATTCGGGTGCCCTACATGGTTGGTTATCACCTTGCCTAGCTCAACTAACTCACCAAGTTGGTTGGCTTGGCTAGTGCAAAGGTTATGAGGTCTGGTTCTACTTGCAACAAGCCGTGTGAACCCGGTCTAATCCAGGCATTCTAGGTACGTTTAGGCATTACTTAGCATAGTCATTTTCAGGTTGTTACATTATCCCCCCCAAAGAACATTCATCCCGGAATAACACTTCTCTTTACTAGCAACAAGTAAGTCATCTATAGAACATATGAATACATAGGCAATTCAATACTCCTCATTGGTGAATATCTGATTCACATATTAACATGATGGTGCACATCCTTGAAACCTACTAGTAGCTTCACATTAATAGACTAAGGAACTCTTTCCTAAACTAGTCTCATCAAAGCATACAACATAAGTAAACATATAAGTCACACAAATCAGCAACCAACATGATGACTCAAACATATTAACCTCATACTAGTGCATAAACACCATACACAGACAAATACATGAAAGACTAATTAAGGCTACGCACCCGAGACTTCACCAGAAGTGCCTTCCCCTACACCCCTATACTTGAGTGCAAAGAATCGTTGCCTCCTTGGAGCCTTTTCACTTGGACCATTAGGCTGAACTCTCTCCTTCCCTTGTTCTTGACTTCTCCTATTCGGAGAATCCTTCACCATGTGACCCGGTTTGCCACAACTGTAACAAGAATTAGAGCCCATCATTCACTCTCCTCCATGCAGTTTGCCATACTTCCTGCAAGGTGGCCTCTCCTGAGGTGTATCTACTTCATTGTTTCTCTTAAATATGGGCTCGAAATCCCTATCATAGCGACCCTTTGATGAACATGACTCCCCTTGGTGGGAGAGTCCCTTCTTAAACCTGGGTTTATCCCTGATTTCAGTACTACTCTTCTTGGAAAAATTCTCCTCAGCTTGCCTTGATCTGTTCCCTGCCCTAGTGTGCTTTCTTTTCCTGCTTTCCTCCACTTGCTGGACATGGACCATAAGCCTAGAAAGGTCCATGCTGTCATGCAGCATAGCTGCCCTACACTCCTCCTCGAGATCCTCTGGGATACCTGTAAGGAACCTTCTTATCTCATCCCTGCTGTTCGACAAAATAGAAGCGGCATACATGGACAATTTAACGAATTTAAGGGAATACTCCCTGACAGTCATCGAGCCCTGCTTATGGTTGATGAACTCCTCAAACTTAGCCTCTCTCATCTTTTTGGGGAAGAACATCTCCAGAAAAGTTGTCTTAAACAACTCCCATGTGATCGGACCTCTGCCCAATGCCCTCCTATCCTGCCACATCTTGCACCAAGCCTGTGAAATATCCTTCAACTGGTACGCTGCTAGCTCAGCTTTCTCAATCTTCGTGGACCTCATTGCCACCAGAATCTTCTTGACCTCCTCCACGAACTCCTGAGGGTCCTCTGCATACTTAGATCCTTTAAAGAATGGAGTGTTCATCCTCGTAAGATCTCACAACATATTCGCCATGTTGTGGGCTGGTGGGTTCTCCCGCTGAACCTCCTGTCTGTTGGCCTGGGCCGTCATAGCCTGATCCTGCACAGTGATGGCTTGAGCCATCTGTGCCAAAGTTGTCCGCACCTCAACATCAGTCAACCCAGCTAGGTTAACTAGCATGGCCACTCCTGCAGCTGGAGCCTGGGGTGGAACTTGGTTGTCCCCAGCAGCTGCTCCTACTCTTCCCCGACCAACGTTCCCCCTTGTGTTCATTTTCTGAAAAATTAGAATTGATGTTAGATACGCTCATAACACCAAGAATCAGACATTAAGGAAAGCACGATAGATCAGAAGAAGGGAAATTTTCCTACGCATCATGCAGTCTCTAATTCATGATAGTGGTGGACTTCAGTAACATAACTTAGAAACTACTCGATGTGGTTGATGTGAACTTATTTTCCGTGGAATTTAACCTTATGCTATGATACGAAATTTGTCACGACCAGAATCTAGACCCCAGACGAGACCGGCGTCATCGACCTCTCAGAGGTCGCAGACAAGCCTACATACGTCGTCGTTACTTTATCTAGGTTAATTTTAGCGGAAAATTTGAGCTTTTGTTTACTTAAACTTTATATTGGAAAATATTGATCTCGCATAATACTATCTACGTAAACTCATAAGCGTTCACAACAACCATCTAAATCAAGATAATCAAATGAAAGTTATAGTCATAAATATAGAGTTGCCAAAATGGCACCAATACAACGTCTGAAAGTAAATAAGAAAGAAACGCTAGTGGAACATACTCCACTAGCTCATGCCTACGTCTACGCTAGAATAAATCAGTAAGCATCCTCTAAAGCATGAGGGCCTACCAAATTCGGATGAAAGCTCCACGTCCGGATAACTTCTGCGTCGACTCGTAAGCTCTAACTTCCAGCAGTACCTGCACCTAAAAGTAGATAAATGAATGGAATTAGTACACACTTGTAGTAAGTATGGGTATATGCAAGCACACACCACGGACATGCATGACTTAGAATAGCTCTCTCCTAACAATATGAGTGATGGAAAGTCAAGTCAATGGACTTGCCAAATTCGGATTAGGAAAGTCATGCCATGAGAGTAACATGCATCATCATACGTATCATATTGCACACAACACATAACATATTGAATATAGCACATAACATATTGCATATAGCACATATCATATTTCATTTCATTCGTTCATATGCCATGAGACCCTGGAATCATGGACTTAACATTAGGACTTCCCAAAATGAGGGCTCAACATATGGGACCTCAACTAGGGAGCCTTCTTTAGCAAACACAGAGTCTGCTTCATTCATTCATACGTACTTCATTTCATTTCATTCATAGGCTAGTGTAAACACCAGCTATACCTAGGATGTAGTTTAAGACTCTCATTGGGTTCACTGTGCAATGACTAAGAATGACCTAGTGTCATTACACAAGTCTAGTTCACCTCTTTATTATCCTACCCAAACACCTTTGGTATCCTTCATTTAATTGTGTGCATTACATGAGTCTGGCCCCATTATTTCTTTGGGAAATTTAACTTTAACCGACATAGATCATGTGAGCTCCATGAAATCCTATGTCTACCCCACACCGAAAAGAGGTGGAATCACCGGCCAAAGTGAAACCAAAACATGCTAGCGTACATAGGGAATTGAACCCTGCTAGATCCCTATGTTGGCTGCATAGGTTCAATGACTAGGAGATCTAAGGAGACCCATACCCGTCTGGACGAACAGTCTCATCTCATGAGAATTACACGAACCTCTGCCTTCCCGAAAGAAGGAATCGCCACTCATAGTTATCCTATCGTTGCTCAGTATAAAGTTCCATTACATTCATCTCATACATCATAGAAGCTGGCTTCTAGCATGAGGGCATCATTACTCATTAGATGATTTCTCATCTCATCATTAGTATTAAGTATGCATTAACTTTAATACTTTCATTAGAGTGTTCATACAGACTGGTCTCTTCATTAACTTTACACTCTCATAGGTGAGTACGTTTTGGTAACACTTACTTAGGCTCATTTGAGATTGCTCTCATATTTCACATTAGCCTCTTATCATATTGTCACCACATTCATTAGTCTTGACATATTTTCCCTTCATAATTACTCACCCCTTTTTACGTAAATGTTCATTTCATCATATGCCAATGCAATTTGCTTTTAGTGTGTTTCACACTCTTACTTAACCCCTTCTGGGGTCACATCATTCATTACATAACATCTTAGGTTCACTTACTTTTAAACGTATACTGGACTTATGGATCCATATATACAAGCCATGTGGCTTCATTCGTAATTCGTCTAAGTGATTCATACTTACCCAAGGTTATGTGGTACAAGACTTATGCATCTTGTAAGTATGCCAACGTCTCAATTTTGATTCCTATAGGCAGCATGCATTAATTATTTAATCACGTAAGAATTATGTGTCAATACGGAATTGGGCAAGGGAAACCTATTTCAAATCCCTTGTATAACACTTAGTTAATTTTCTTTATGATTTTCGTTGACATAAATTTCTTGGCTAAGGAACCCGAGATCCCTTCCCCACACCTATACTTCCTTTCTTTATTTTCTTGATTGACTTAAACATTTTGGCCTGGGGGACCCAAGATCGAATCCCCACGCCCACATTCCTCTCTTTTTTCTTTCTTTACTTGATTCCTTCGTTTAAACAAAGAGGCTGTGGGATCGAATCCCCACAACCCCACATTATTTTTCTCCTTAATTCTCTTCATTCGGCCGAGAGGTTGTGGGTTTGATTCCCACATACCTCATTTTATTATTTCTTTATTTCATTGTTCTCCTCTCTCCTTAACCCATCCAAGAGGTTGTGGGTTCGAACCCCACACGCCTCACTTCATTTTCTTTCATTTTTCTCCTAACTTTTCACTTGAGCTTTACCCCATTTCGAATCCCCCTTACCTCATTTTATTATTTAATTCTTTTATAACTTGTATATGGTGAGGTCTTGGTTTCAATCCCCACTGACATCATGCATTTTAAAAAAAAATTAAAAACTAAATTTTTTTACAGTAGCTGGCCGAAACCAAATTTCCAGCATTCTGGGAATTTCGTCACCTTTTTGCAGTCCATTTCTCAACTTTTAAACGTTAGATTTAGGACAATTTTCGTGTAGCATCTAGTGCATCTTTAGGTGAGTTTTCATGGTTATTTTCGGAAATTTGATCACCTTTTTGCAGTCCATTTTCTCACCCTCTTTCACGTTAAACATTAAGACATTTCAAGTAGTTTTTAGGGAGATCTTTAGGTGCATTTTCAAGGTTACTGTCGGTCAAGAATTATCATTCAATTCAGCAACTGTGAACTCGTATGAACATCACGTTTTTAACATATTCGCACACACATAATTCATAACATTTTAACATGTCAATATCAAGCTTCAAACTATGGCTAATTCACGGCACACACATGCACAAACAAGTTAACGAACTTCACATTTTCGGAACACCTCTTTCATTTCTACATAATTCTGAATACACATTCAAACACATAATCACAATCAGCCCTAAAATCATCTACCAGAAGTCATACCAACGCATACTTGAATCTTTCAAAGGATCTAATGACAGGGGCATGCAACGGGGACAACCTTAGTTTTTGATTGTAAATAGTATGATCCTTAGGGGTCTCTTGGGAAACAAACAAAAGAAGAAAATCCATACCTTAATGTCGTTCAACAATTGTTTCAATGCTGCCAATTCCCCCCACTAAGCCGACGTCTCACCACCAAAATCACAAGCACAATCCGTCGAGAATTTGGTTTTTGCTTTTCGTTTTGAAGCTTATTTTGCTTTTGAGTTTGGCGTTCAAGTTCTTTATCAACTTTATTTTTTTGTTCTGTTCTTTTCTTTTAGTGTGGACTGATCATTAAGTGAGAGAGGAGTAGAGAGAAACGTGAGTTAGTGTTAGCTAGGATTAGGAGATTAGGTGGAGACTTAGTCAAATTAGGACTTCTCTTATTTAATAAAAATCTGATTTTTTTTAAAGGGTAAGCGAAATGACCACCAAGCCCCTACAAAATCATATTATAATCATCAATTTAATCCACCTAAATGTCGCTTCCACCAAGGCATTCTAGGTACGTTTAGGCAGTACTTAGCATAGTCATTTTCAGGTTGTTACATTATCCCCCCCTAAGAACATTCGTCCCCGAATGACACTTCTTTTTACTAGCAACAAGTAAGTCATATATAGAACATATGCATACATAGGCAATTCAATACTCCTCATTGGTGAATATATGATTCACATATTAACATGATGGTGCACATCCTTGAAACCTTCTAGTAGCTTCACATTAATAGACTATGGAACTCTTTCCTAAACAAGTCTCATCAAAGCATACAACATAAGTAAACATATAAGTCACACAAATCAGCAACCAAAATGATGACTCAAACATATTAACCTCATACTAGTGCATAAACACCATACACAATCAAATACATGAAAGACTAATTAAGGCTACGCACCCGAGACTTCACCAGAAGTGCCTTACCTGCACCCCTATACTTGAGTTCAAAGAATCGTTGCCTCCTTGGAGCCTCTTCACTTGGACCATTCGGCTGAACTCTCTCCTTCCCTTGTTCTTGACTTCTCCTATTCGGACAATCCTTCACAATGTGACCAGGTTTGCCACAACTGTAACAAGCATTAGAACCCATCATTCACTCTCCTCCATGCAGTTTGCCACACTTCCTGCAAGGTGGCCTCTCCTGAGGTTATCTACTTCATTGTTTCTCTTAACTATGGGCTCGAAATCCCTATCATAGCGACCCTTGGATGAACTTGACTCCCCTTTGTGGGAGAGTCCCTTCATAAGCCTGGGCTTATCCCTGATTTCAGTACTACTCTTCCTCGAAAAATTCTCCTCAGCTTGCCTTGATATGTTCCCTGCCCTAGTGTGCTTTCTCTTCCTGCTTTCCTCCACTTGCTGGACATGGACAATAAGCCTGGAAAGGTCCATGTTGTCATGCAGCATAGCTGCCCTACACTCCTCCTCGAGATCCTCTGGGATACCTGTAAGGAACCTGCTCATCTCATCCCTATTGTTCGACAAAAGAGAAGTGGCATACATGGACAATTTAACGAATTTCAGCGAATACTCCCTCACAGTCATCGAGCTCTGCTTAAGGTTGATGAACTCCTCAAACATAGCCTCTCTCATCTCTCTGGGGAAGAACCTCTCCAGAAAAGATGTCTTAAACAACTCCCATGTGATTGGACCTTTGCCTAATGCTTTGCTATCCTGCCACATCTTGCACCAAGCCTGTGAAACATACTTCAACTGGTACAAGGCCAGCTCAGCTTTCTCAATCTTCCTGGACCCCATCTCCACCAGAATCTTCTGGACCTCCTCCACGAACTCCTGAGGGTCCTCTGCATTCTTAGATCCTGTAAAGAATGAAGGATTCATCCTCGTAAAATTTCACAACTTATTCGCCATGTTGTGGGCTGGTGGGTTCTCCAGCTGAACCTCTTGTCTGTTGGCATGGGCCGTCATAGCCTGAGCCTGCACAGTGATGGCTTGAGCCATCTGTGCCAAAGTTGTCCGCACCTCAGCATCAGTCAACCCAGCTGGGTTAACTGGCATGGCCACTCCTGTAGCTGGAGCCTGGGGTGGAACTTGGTTGTCCCCAGCAGCTGCTCCTACTCTTCCCCGACCAGTGTTCCCCCTTGTGTTCATTTTCTAAAAAATAAGAATTGATGTTAGATACGCGTATAACACCAAGAATCAGACATTAAGGTAAACACGATAATATCAGAAGAAGGGAAATTTTCCTACGCATCATGCAGTCTATAATTCATGATAGTGGTGCACTTCACTAACATAACTTAGAAACTACTCGATGTGGTTGATGTGAGCTTATTTTCCTTGAATTTAACCTTATGCTCTGATACCAAATTTGACACGACCAAAATCTAGAACCCAGACGAGATCGGCGTCGTTGACCTCTTAGAGGTCGCAGACAAGCCTACATACGTCGTCGTTATTTATCTAGGTTAATTTTAGCGGAAAATTTGAACTTTTGTTTACTTAAATTTATATTGGAAAATATTGATCTCACATAATACTATCTACGTAAACTCATACGCGTTCACAACAACCATCTAAATCAAGATAATCAAATGAAAGATATAGTCATAAATATACAGTTGCCAATATGGCACCAATACAACGTCTGAATGTAAATACGAAAGAAACGCTAGTGGAACATACTCCACTAGCTCATGACTACGTCTACGCTAAATAAATCAGTAAGCATCCTCAAAAGCATGAGGCCTACCAAATCCGGATGAAATCTCCACGTCCGGATAACTTCTGCGTCGACTCGTAAGCTCTAACTTCCAGCTCTAACTGCACCTAAAAGTAGATAAATGAATGGAATTAGTACATACTTGTACTAAGTATGGGTATATGCAAGCACACACCACGAACATGCATGATTAAGAATAGCTCTCTCCTAACGATATCAGTTATGGAAAGTCAAGTCAGTGGACTTGCAAAATTCGGATTAGGAAAGTCATGCCATGAAATTAACATGCATCATCATACGTATCATATTGCACACAGAACATAACATACTGCATATAGCACATAACATATTGCATATATCACATATCATATTTCATTTCATTCGTTCATATGCCATGAGACCCTGGAATCATGGATTAACATTAGGACTTCCCAAAATGAGGGCTCAACATATGGGACCTCAACTAGGGAGCCTTCTTTAGCAAACACAGAGTCTGCTTCATTCATTCGTACGTACTTTATTTCATTTTATTCATAGGCTAGTTTAAATAGAAGCTATACCTAGGATGTAGTTTAAGACTCTCATTGGGTTCACTGTGCAATGACTAATAATGACCTAGTGTTATTACATAAGTCTAGTTCACCTCTTGATTATCCTAACCAAACACCTTTGGTATCGTTCATTTAATTGTGTGCATTACATGAGGATGTCCCCATTCTTTCTTTGGGAACTTTAACTTTAACCGACATAGATCATGTGATCTCCATGAAATCCTATGTCTAACACACACCGAAAAGAGGTGGAATCATCGGCCAAAGTGAAACCAAAAATTGCTAGCGTACATAGGGAATTGAACCCTGCTAGATCCCTATGTTGGCTGCATAGGTTCAACGACTAGGAGATATAAGGAGACCCATACCTTCTGGACGGAGAGTCTCATCTCATGAGAATTACATGAACCTCTGCGTTCCCAAAAGAAGGAATCGTCACTCATAGCTATCCTATCGTTGCTCAGTATAAAGTTCCATTACATTCATCTCATACATCATAGAAGCTGGCTTCTAGCATGAGGTCATCATTACTCATTAGATGATTTCTCATCTCATCATTAGTATTAAGTATGCATTAACTTTAATACTTTCATTAGAGTGTTCATATAGACTGGTCTCTTCATTAACTTTGCACTCTCATGGTGAGTACGTTTTGGTAGCACTTACTTAGGCTCATTTGAGATTGCTCTCATATTTCACATTAGCCTCTTATCATGTTGTCACCACATTCATTAGTCCTAGCACATTTTCCCTTCATAATTATTCACCCCTTTTTACGTGAATTATCATTTCATCATATGCCAATGCACTTTGCTTTTAGTGTGTTTCACACTCTTACTTAACCCCTTCTGGTGTCACATCATTCAGTACATAACATCTTAGGTTCACTTACTTTTAAACGTATACTGGACTTATGGATCCATACATACAAGCCATGTGGCTTCATTCGTAATTCGTCTAAGTGATTCATACTTACCCAAGGTTATGTGGTACAAGACTTATGCATCTTGTAAGTATGCCAAGGTCTCAATTTTAATTCCTATAGGCAACATGCATTAATTATTTAATCACGTAAGACTTATGTGTCAATACGGAATTAGGCAAAGTAACCCTATTTCAAATCCCTTGTATAACACTTAGTTAATTTTCTTTATGATTGTCGTTGACATAAACTTCTTGGCTAGGGAACTCGAGATCCATTCCCCACACCTACACTTCCTTTCTTTATTTTCTTGATTTTTGTCTTAAACATTTCGGCCTGGGGGACCCAAGATTGAATCCCCACGCCCACATTCCTTTCTTTTTTCTTTCTTTACTTGATTCCTTCGTTTAGTCCAAGAGGCTGTGGGATCGAATCCCCACAGCCCCACATTATTTTTCTCCTTAATTCTCTTCATTCGCCCGAGAGGTTGTGGGTTAGATTCCCACATACCTCATTTTATTATTTCTTTATTTCATTGTTCTTCTCTCTCATTCACCCATCCAAGAGGTTGTGGGTTCGAACCCTACACGCCTCACTTCATTTTTTTTCATTTTCTCTTAACTTTTCACTTGTGCTTTACCCCATTTCGAATCCCCCTTACCTCATTTTATTATTTAGTTTTTTATAACTTGTATATGGTGAGGTCTTGGGTTCAATACCCACTGACCTCATGCATTTTAAAAAAAATTTAAAAACCAAATTTCCAGCATTCTGGAAATTTGGTCACCTTTTTGCAGTCCATTTTCTCAACTTTTAAACGTTAGATTTAGGACAATTTTCGTGTAGCATCTAGTGCATCTTTAGGTGAGTTTTCATGGTTACTTTCGGAAATTGGATCACCTTTTTGCAGTCCATTTTCTCACCCTCTTTCACGTTAAACATTAAGACATTTCGAGTAGTTTTTAGGGAGATCTTTAGGTGCATTTTTAAGGTTACTTTCGGTCAAGAATTATCATTCAATTCAGCAACATTGAACTCGTATGAACATCACATTTTTAACATATTCGCACACACATAATTCATAACATTTTAACATGTCAATATCAAGCTTCAAACTGTGGCTAATTCACGGCACACACATGTATAAACAAGTTAACAAACTTCACATTTTTAAACACCTCTTTCATTTCTACATAATTCCGAATACACATTCAAACACGTAATCACAATCAGCCCTAAAATCATCTACCAGAAGTCATACCAACGCATACTTGAATCTTTCAAAGGATCTAATGACAGGGGCATGCAACGGGGACAACCTTAGTTTTTGATTGTGAATAGTCTGATCCTTAGAGGTCTCTTGGGAAAGGGACCAAGAGGGAAGAAAACCCATACCTTAATGTCGTTCAACACTTTTTTCAATGCTGCCAATTCCCCCCACTAAGCCGACGTCTCACCACTAAAATCACAAGCACAATCCGTCGAGAATTTGGTTTTTGCTTTCCGTTTTGAAGTTTATTTTGCTTTTGAGTTAGAGCGTTCAAGTTCTTGATGAACTTTATTTTTTTGTTCTGTTCTTTTCTTTTAGTGTGGACTGATCGTGAAGTGAGAGATGAGTAGAGAGAAACGTGAGTTAGTGTTAGCTTAGGATTAGGAGATTAGGTGGAGACTTAGTCAAATTAGGACTTCTCTAAATTAATAAAAATCTGATTTATTTTAAAGGGTAAGCGAAATGACCACCAAGCCCCTACCAAATCATATTATAATCATCAATTTAATCCATCTAAATGTCGCTTCCACCAAGGCTCGAATCCAGGTGAAGCTTAACTTGCGAAAAAGGGTCAAATTCGGCCAACCCTACCCGAATTGCCCCTCCTCTTTAAATTAATTAATTAATTAAATACTTAGGGTAATTACAATACTACCCCAAGCTTGGAAAAGACCATTTTACCCCTAGACCCTCCAAACCTAAGATTACCCCTTTTAAGTTCGGTAAAACTCATACGGGTGAATCTCTTCAATTCGGGGGCCCTACATGGTTGGTTATCACCTTGCCTATCTCAACTAACTCACCAAGTTGGTTGACTTGGATAGTGCAAAGGTTATGAGGTCTGGTTCTACGCGCAACAAGCCGTGTGAACCCTGTCTAATCCAGGCATTCTAGGTAAGTTTAGGCATTACATATCATAGTCATTTTCAGGTTGTTACATTAACCCCCCCTAAGAACATTCGTCCCGGAATGACACTTCTCTTTACTAGCAACAAGTAAGTCATCTATAGAACATATGCATACATAGGCAATTCAATACTCCTCATTGGTGAATATCTGATTCACATATTAGCATGATGGTGCACATCCTTGAAACCTACTAGTAGCTTCACATTAATAGAATAAGGAACTCTTTCCTAAACTAGTCTCATCAAAGCATACAACATAAGTAAACATATAAGTCACACAAATCAGCAACCAACATGATGACTCAAACATATTAACCTCATACTAGTGCATAAACACCATACACAGACAAATACATGAAAGAGTAATTAAGGCTACGCACCCGAGACTTCACTAGAAGTGCCTTCCCCTACACCCCTATACTAGAGTGCAAAGAATCGTTACCTCTTTGGAGCCTTTTCACTTGGACCATTAGGCTGAACTCTCTCCTTCCCTTGTTCTTGACTTCTCCTATTCGGACAATCCTTCACCATGTGACCCAGTTTGCCACAACTGTAACAAGCATTAGAGCCCATCATTCACTCTCCTCCATGCAGTTTACCATACTTCCTGCAAGGTGGCCTCTCCTGAGGTGTATCTACTTCATTGTTTCTCTTAATTATGGGCTCGAAATCCCTATCATAGCGACCCTTTGATGAACATGACTCCCCTTGGTGGAGAGTCCCTTCTTAAACCTGGGCTTATCCCTGATTTCAGTACTACTCTTCCTGGAAAAATTCTCCTCAGCTTGCCTTGATCTGTTCCCTGCCCTAGTGTGCTTTCTTTTCCTGCTTTCCTCCACTTGCTGGACATGGACCATAAGCCTAGAAAGGTCCATGCTGTCATGTAGCATAGCTGCCCTACACTCCTCCTCGAGATCCTCTGGGATACCTGTAAGGAACCTGCTTATCTCATCCCTGCTGTTCGACAAAAGAGAAGCGGCATACATGGACAATTTAACGAATTTAAGGGAATACTCCTGACAGTCATCGAGCCCTGCTTATGGTTGATGAACTCCTCAAACTTAGCCTCTCTCATCTCTCTGGGGAAGAACCTCTGCAGAAAAGCTGTCTTAAACAACTCCCATGTGATCGGACCTCTGCCCAATGCCCTGCTATCCTGCCACATCTTGCACCAAGCCTGTGCAATATCCTTCAACTGGTACGACGCTAGCTCAGATTTCTCAATCTTTGTGGACCTCATTGCCACCAGAATCTTCTTGACCTCCTCCACGAACTCCTGAGGGTCCTCTGCATACTTAGATCCTTTAAAGAATGAAGGATTCATCCTCGTAAAATCTCACAACATATTCGCCATGTTGTGGGATGGTGGGTTATCCCGCTGAACCTCCTCTGTTGGCCTGGGCAGTCATAGCCTGAGCCTGCACAGTGATGGCTTGAGCCATCTGTGCCAAAGTTATCCGCACCTCAGCATCAGTCAACCCAACTAGGTTAACTGGCATGGCCACTCCTGCAGCTGGAGCCTGGGGTGGAACTTGGTTGTCCCCAGTGTCTGCTCCTACTCTTCCCCGACCATCGTTCCCCCTTGTGTTCATTTTCTGAAAAATTAGAATTGATGTTAGATACGCTCATAACACCAAGAATCAAACATTAAGGAAAGCACGATAAGATCAGAAGAAGGGAAATTTTCCTACGCATCATGCAGTCTCTAATTCATGATAGTGGTGGACTTCACTAACATAACTTAGAAACTACTGATGTGGTTGATGTGAACTTATTTTCCTTGGAATTTAACCTTATGCTCTGATACCAAATTTGACACGACCGGAATCTAGACCCCAGACGAGACCGGCATCGTAGACCTCTCAGAGGTCGCAGACAAGCCTACATACGTCGTCGTTACTTTATCTAGGTTAATTTTAGCGGAAAATTTGAACTTTTGTTTACTTAAACTTTATATTGGAAAATATTGATCTCGCATAATACTATCTACGTAAACTCATAAGCGTTCACAACAACCATCTAAATCAAGATAATCAAATGAAAGTTATAGTCATAAATATAGAGTTGCCAAAATGGCACCAATACAACGTCTGAAAGTAAATACGAAAGAAACGCTAGTGGAACATACTCCACTAGCTCATGCCTACGTCTACGCTAGAATAAATCAGTAAGCATCCTCTAAAGCATGAGGGCCTACCAAATCCGGATGAAAGCTCCACATCCGGATAACATATGCGTCGACTCGTAACCTCTAACTTCCAGCAGTACCTGCACCTAAAAGTAGATAAATGAATGGAATTAGTACACACTTGTAGTAAGTATGGGTATATGCAAGCACACACCATGGACATGCATGATTTAGAATAGCTCTCTCCTAACGATATGAGTTATGGAAAGTCTAGTCAGTGGACTTGCCAAATTCGGATTAGGAAAGTCATGCCATGAGAGTAACATGCATCATCATACGTATCATATTGCACACAACACATAACATATTGCATATAGCACATAACATATTGCATATAACACATATCATATTTCATTTCATTCGTTCATATGCCATGAGACCCTGGAATCATGGACTTAACATTTAGACTTCCCAAAATGAGGGCTCAACATATGGGACCTCAACTAGGGAGCCTTCTTTAGCAAGCACAGAGTCTGCTTCATTCATTCATACGTACTTCATTTCATTTCATTCATAGGCTAGTTAAACACCAGCTATACCTAGGATGTAGTTTAAGACTCTCATTGGGTTCACTGTACAATGACTAAGAATGACCTAGTGTCATTACACAAGTCTAGTTCACCTCTTGATTATCCTACCCAAACACCTTTGGAATCGTTCATTTAATTGTATGTATTACATGAGGCTGGCTCCATTATTTCTTTGGGAACTTTAACTTTAACAGACATAAATCATGTGAGCTCCATGAAATCCTATGTCTACCTCACACCGAAAAGAGGTGGAATCACCGGCCAAAGTAAAACCAAAACATGCTAGCGTACATAGGGAATTGAACCCTGCTAGATCCCTATGTTGGCTGCGTAGGTTCAAAGACTAGGAGATATAAGGAGACCCATACCCGTCTGGACGAACAGTCTCATCTCATGAGAATTACACGAACCTCTGCCTTCCCGAAAGAAGGAATCGCCACTCATAGCTATCCTATCGCTTCTAGCATGAGGGCATTATTGCTCATTAGATAATTTCTCATCTCATCATTAGTATTAAGTATGCATTAACTTTAATACTTTCATTAGAGTGTTCATAGAGACTGGTCTCTTCATTAACTTTACACTCTCATAGGTGACTACGTTTTGGTAACACTTACTTAGGCTCATTTGAGATTGCTCTCATATTTCACATTAGCCTCTTATCATGTTGTCACCACATTCATTAGTCTTAGCACATTTTCCCTTCATAATTACTTACCCCTTTTTACGTGAATTATCATTTCATCATATGCCAATGCACTTTGCTTTTAGTGTGTTTCACACTCTTACTTAACCCCTTCTGGGGTCACATCATTCATTACATAACATCTTAGGTTCACTTACTTTTAAACGTATACTGGACTTATGGATCCATACATACAAGCCATGTGGCTTCATTCGTAATTCGTCTAAGTGATTCATACTTACCCAAGGTTATGTGGTACAAGACTTATGCATCTTGTAAGTATGCCAAGGTCTCAATTTTGATTCCTATAGGCAGCATGCATTAATTATTTAATCACGTAAGATTTATGTGTCAATACGGAATTGGGCAAGGGAAACCTATTTCAAATCCCTTGTATAACATTTAGTTAATTTTCTTTATGATTTTCGTTGACATAAACTTCTTGGATAGGGAACCCGAGATCCATTCCCCACACCTACACTTCCTTTCTTTATTTTCTTGATTTTTTTCTTAAACATTTTGGCCTGGGGGACCCAAGATCGAATCCCCACGCCCACATTCCTTTCTTTTTTCTTTCTTTACTTGATTCCTTCGTTTAGACCAAGAGGCTGTGGGATCGAACCCCCACAACTCCACTTTATTTTTCACCTTAATTCTCTTCATTCGGCCGAGAGGTTGTGGATTCGATTCCCACATACCTCATTTTATTATTTCTTTATTTCATTGTTCACCTCTCTCCTTCACCCATCCAAGAGGTTGTGGGTTTGAACCCCAAACGCCTCACTTCATTTTCTTTCATTTTTCTCCTAACTTTTCACTTGAGCTTTACCCCATTTCGAATCCCCCTTAACTCATTTTATTATTTAATTTTTTTATAACTTGTATATGGTGAGGTCTTGGGTTCAATCTCCACTGACCTCATGCATTTTTGAAAAAAAATTAAAACTAAATTTTTTTACAATAGCTGGCCGAAACCAAATATCCAGCATTCTGGAAACTTGGTCACCTTTTTGCAGTCCATTTTCTCAACTTTTAAATGTTAGATTTAGGATAATTTTTGTGTAGCATCTAGTGCATATTTAGGTGAGTTTTCATGGTTACTTTCGGAAATTTGATCACCTCTTTGCAGTCCATTTTCTCACCCTCTTTCACGTTAAACATTAAGACATTTTGAGTAGTTTTTAGGGAGATCTTTAGGTGCATTTTCAAGGTTACTTTCAGTCAAGAATTATCATTCAATTCAGCAACTTTTTACTCGTATGAACATCACGTTTTTAACATATTCGCACACAATAATTCATAACATTTTAACATGTCAATATCAAGCTTCAAACTATGGCTAATTCACGGCACACACATTCACAAACAAGTTAACGAACTTCACATTTTTGGAACCCTCTTTCATTTCTACATAATTCCGAATACACATTCAAACACGTAATCACAACAAGCCCTAAAATCATCTACCAGAAGTCATACCAACGCATACTTGAATCTTTCAAAGGATCTAATGACAGGGGCATGCAACGGGGACAACCTTAGTTTTTGATTGTGAATAGTCTGATGCTTAGGGGTCTCTTGGGAAAGGGACCAAGAGTGAGGAAAACCCATACCTTAATGTCGTTCAACACTTGTTTCAATGCTGCCAATTTCCCCCATCCACCCACTAAGCCGATGTCTCACCACCGAAATCACAAGCACAATCCGTCGAGAATTTGGTTTTTGCTTTTCGTTGTGAAGCTTATTTTGCTTTTGAGTTTGAGCGTTCAAATTCTTGATGAACTTTATTTTTTTGTTCTTTTCTTTTCTTTTAGTGTGGACTGATCGTGAAGTGAGAGAGGAGTAGAGAGAAACGTGAGCTAGTATTAGCTTAGGATTAGGAGATTAGGTGGAGACTTAGTCAAATTAGGACTTCCCTTAATTAATAAAAATCTGATTTTTTTAAAGGGTAAGAGAAATGACCACCAAGCCCCTACAAAATCATATTATAATCATCAATTTAATCCACCTAAATGTCGCTTCCACCAAGGCTCGAACCCGGGTGAAGCTTAACTTGCGAAAAAGGGTCAAATTCGGCCAACCCTACCCGAATTGCCCCTCCTCTTTAAATTAATTAATTAATTAATTAATTAATTAAATGCTTAGGGTAATTACAATACTAACCCTAGTTTGTAAAAGACCATTTTACCCCTAGACCATCCAAACCTAAGATTACCCCTTTTAAGTTTGGTAAAACTCATCCGGGTGAATCTCTTCAATTAGGGTGCCCTACATGGTTGGTTATCACCTTGCCTAGCTCAACTGACTCACTAAGTTGGTTGGCTTGGCTAGTGCATAGGTTCTGAGGTCTGGTTTTACGCGCAACAAGCCGTGTGAACCCAGTCTAATCCAGACATTCTAGGTACGTTTAGGCATTACTTAGCATAGTTATTTTGAGGTTGTTACACTACGGTAGGAGATGCAGGTCTTTCGGTTGGGTGGCTTAAGTTTGGTGAGTCCTCACTCCTTTGTCTTGATATAATCCATCAGGCTATAGAGAAGGTCCGTGTGATAAGAGATAGGTTGAAAACAGTCTATAGTCGGCAAAAATCTTATGCCAACAATAGAAGAAGAGACCTTCAATTTGAAGTAGTTTGTTGGGTCTACTTGAATATTTCAACCATGAAAGGGTGATGATGTTCGATAAGAAGAGGAAACTTAGTCCCCAGTATGTGGGTCTTAATGACATACTGCAACAGGTCAGAAAATTTGCTTGGGAGTTGAAACTACCTAGTGATCTAATTTCGGTTCATCCGGTATTTCATGTTTCCATGATCTAGAAATGTATAGGCGACCCGGTGGTTATTATCTCTATTGAAGGGTTAGGGGTGGATGAGAACCTTTCTTATGAAGAGGTTCTTGTTGAGACCCTAGATCGTCAAGTCAAGAAGTTGAGGAACAAAGAGGTGGCCTCCGTGAAAGATCTATGGAGAAACCATCTAATTGAGGGTGAAACATGAGAGGCTGAGGCCGACATGAAATCCCACTATACTCATCTTTTTCCTTTTTAAGGTAAGTAGTTCCTCTTAAAATGGAAACCTTGAATAATGTAAGTTGACTGGTTTTCTAAATATATGCATGTTTTGGTAAAGGTTTATGCAAAAGAGAATTTTCATGAAAAATGTTGTTGTGATCTACTTGCACTTATATGAAATGTGTGTATATGTCTTCTTAAAATTTTAGTGTCTTGATGTTTTCTTGAGAAGAAGTATGTCATGGTAACTCTTTGATGTTATTTGAGATGTTGTTGATATTGAGAAGGTAACTCCTCATTATATGTCATGAAGTGTTGAGATCTTATATGTGGTGAATTGAGTTGTTATATGTAATGTCATGTTTATCTATTGGATGGGGTGTGAAGTACTCCTACGAGCTGTGACTCATGAAAATATAAATGTTGGTTGTTGGGATAATAGTTTTGAGTCTTTCCACTCCCTATAAAAAGATTTAAAGTGGAATTCTAGGATGAATGTTCCTAAGAGGGGGATAATGTAACACTCCAGAAGTTCATGACTTAGACTAGAGCCTCACTTGATGAATCAAGACATAAAAAAATGTTTCTGAGCCTAAACTAATGTATTGAAACTAAGTAAAAAGTGTTAGAGCCAAAGTATCTAGAAATGACCCTGACGTCCGGTGACTATTGAAAATTGAGGTAGTGTTCCTTGGCATGTTTTAAAGGGTTTTAACATTCGGAATTAAGTAAAATTTGGTAAAAAGGGTTAGAATACATGTTAGAGCATGTTTAGTGTTGAAACGTACGGGTACAACTCCCCAAGGACCACCCTAAGGGACCTTGAGGAGGACCCTTTATTTAGATCCCAAAACTGTCAAAAAGGCTGTGTGCATCAATGAAGCAATTTATGAGCAGTTGATGGAAAAACAGCCCATTGATGGTTCTAATTGGTTGAGACTTAGTCTCAAAAACAAAATCTCCAAGAAAACAGTCTCTGACCAAAACCACGAGGACCTGTTGTAAGATCTCAAAAATAACATAGGTCAACTAGAGAATAGCATGCTTTTCATGGTGTTCTATGGTCCTAAATTGGTCTATAATATGGTATTGAGGCAGTTTCTAGAGTTTTAGGTGCATTGGAAGTCAAACATAAAGCGACGACCAAGACGTTCGATGACTAAGTCACCTATGTGCCTCATATGTTTTTATGTGTTTATGTTTGTTTAATGAGATTATGAGGTTCTTAATTAAGTAATTATAGTGTTTATAGTCAGTGTGTCAAGTTTCGTGAAGTTTGGAGGTCAAATGTCTAAGAACGTCCATGACGTTCGAAAGGTTTCCCTTGAAATGACCTTGTGTGTCTATGCAAGTTTCGTCGAGTTTTACGTGTTTGTTTTAGATGAAATTCATGTGAGAGGTCCTAAACTCGTATACAAACATATTAGGGTTGGAAACATCTGGGAAAACATCCCCAAGGACCAACTAAGGGTCCTTGAGGAAGGACCCTTTCCTTGAAGCCAAGACTCCCTAGACAGCCACAAACGACGGAGGCAGTAGACGGCTCGTGGGCTAGTCGACACCCCATTGATGGGAGTCGTGGGTCATTAATTAGGCTTGTAAGAAGACCAAGACAAGTACCATCCTCAGTACTAAACCACAGACCAATAGAACGGTTCATTGGTTGAGGGATGGTCCATTGGTGGCCATCCGTCGATGGTCTGTCTCCTGTGCGCAACTTCACTGTAATGTTAGGGGTGAAGTTGTAAATTCACCCCACTTCCAAATAAGACTTAAGTCGGTTACTTAAGGGTCTTTTGGGTATTTTAAACATGTTTATAAGTCTTTAATACTTAGAAGAATTCATTCTTCAAAATCAAAACCCAAAATCTCTTAGAAATTCGCTAGAACTCCATTGAAGCCAAAACTTAAGGAAGATCTTAGATTGGAAATTTGAGTGGTGATTATTCATCAAATTAAATGATTAACATCATTAAGGTATGGTATTTTATCCTTGAAACTCTATTTATCAAGGAGCCCAAATTCAAAGAAGTTTTCTGATGTTTTCAAAGATGAACTTGTCCAATTTTAAGATTTATCCATGTGTTCTTGAATTAAAGTTTTTTAATCATTGAATATTGATTTTATTGTTGTTAATTAGATGATTTTAACTTAATTAACCTATGAACCCATGTAATTGATGAAACTTTGTTTTTGACTACTTTATCGGTTACTTGATATGGACTTAATGCTTATGAATTCTGGTGTAGTTTTCTATGGGCTATTGAATGATGTAAGAATTTTATTCAATTTATGTATAGGTTGTATTATATTAATAAATCTATATTGAATTAACCTATATTCATTGAGTATTATGATTAATGCATTGAATTAATGTTAATGGCCATGGGTAAGGGCCTATTGGTATTGAATTGGATGATTTAGAAATGGATTGAAGTGGAGAGAATGTATTGGTGGTACGCTGCCCTAATTATCTTTTTTTTTTTATGTAATTTATCTCTTGAATTATGTTGTCATTGGTATGTCCCACTTATGGTGGCGGTGTTATTTGAATGATGTGGCCTTGTCGGCGTTACTTTATGGATTACTATGAGTGCAAATTTGGTTGAGTTATCTATGAACGATTTTGACATCATTCTTGGCATGGACTGGCTTCATAGTTGTTATGATTGTATGGATTGCCGTAGTAGGGTTGTGAGATTTTGTTTCCCTAATGAGGTAGAGCTGGTCTGGGAGGGGTACAACTCGAGTCGTCATAATCCCTTGATTTCTAACCTTAAGGCCAATAAAATGATGTCCAAGGGGTTATTGTGTCATCTTGTGAGTGTTAATGATTTAGATCATGACATTCCTTCCATAGACTCAGTGCGTGTAGTGAATGAGTTCCTAGATGTATTTCCTGATGATTTGCTTGGAGTCCCTCCCCCTCGAGAAATTGACTTTGGAATCGACTTAGAACCCGATACTAAACCAATTTCAATTCCTCCCTACAGAATGGCTCCAGCTGAACTCAAAGAGTTGAAGCTGCAGTTAAAAGATCTCACTGATAAGGGTTTCATTTAGCCGAGCATATCCCCTTGGGGCACTCCAGTGTTGTTTGTGAAAAATAAGGATGGAACCCTTAGAATGTGTATCGACTATCGGCAGCTCAACAAAGTCACTATAAAGAATAAGTATCCACTTCCCAGAATAGATGATTTGTTCGATCAGCTCCAAGGGTCTAGTTTCTTCTCTAAGATTGATCTTCGTTCAGGGTATCATCATCTTAGGGTTAGGGATGGAGATATCCCAAAGATAGCCTTTCGTACCCGTTATGGTCATTATGAGTTCTTAGTTATGTCATTTGGTCTCACGAATGCACCTGCTGCATTTATGGATCTCATGAACAGGGTCTTCCGTGAATACCTTGACTCTTTCGTCATAGTATTCGTTGATGACATTCTCATCTACTCTAGGACCAAGGAAGAGCATGAACAACAATTGAGACTAACCTTGCAGGTACTTAGACAACATCAGTTGTATGACAAATTCATCAAGTGTGAATTCTCGCTTAGATCAGTGACCTTCCTTGGTCATGTTGTGTCCGATCAGGGTGTGGAGGTGGACCACAGGAAGACTGAGGTTGTTAAGAACTGGCCAAAACCTCTTACTCCCACTGACATCCGTAGCTTTCTGGGTTTGGCTGGTTACTACCGCAGGTTCGTGGAGGGTTTTTCTTCCATTGCAGCCCCACTGACAGCTTTGACTAAGAAGAAGGCCAAGTTCGAGTGGACGGAGACTTGTGAGAAGAGTTTCCAGGAGCTCAAGGACAGACTCACTTCAGCCTCGGTGCTTACTTTGCCTAAGTGTGGTGAGAATTACACTGTTTATTGTGATGCATCTAGGGTTGGTTTGGGATGTGTTCTTATGCAGGTTGGTAAGGTGATAGCTTATGCGTCCAGACAGCTCAAGGTTCATGAGAAGAATAATCCCACTCATGACCTGGAGTTGGCAGCTGTGGTGTTTGAACTGAAGCTGTGGAGACACTACTTGTATGGAGTGCATGTGGATGTGTTCACAGACCACAAGAGTCTCCAGTACGTATTCACGCAGAGAGAGTTGAATCTACGTCAGCGGAGATGGTTGGAGCTGTTGAAGGACTATGACATAAATGTTCACTACCATCCAGGTAAGGCTAATGTTGTAGCTCATGCTTTGAGCAGGATGAGCATGGGAAGTACAACCCACGTTGAGGATGAGAAGAAGGAGTTGGTGAAAAATGTACACAGACTGGGTGTGCGATTGGTTTACTCTACTAGTGGGGGTCTTTTAGTTCATCCTAGTTCTGAATCATCCTTGGTAGTTGAAGTCAAGCAGGGTCAGCATCTCGATACTGTGTTGATGGAGCTGAAGGACTCAGTGTTGATAAAGATGAATGAGTCTTTTGCTTTGGGAGGTGACGGCATACTTAGGTACCAGGACAGGCTGTGTGTACCAGATGTGGATGATTTGCGTACCAGGATTGTTGCAGAGGCCCATGGTTCAAGATATTCCATACATCCAGGTTCCACCAAGATGTATCATGATCTTAAGAAGATTTATTGCTGGGATGGCATGAAGAATGACATTGCAGAATATGTGGCCAAGTGTCCTAATTGTCAGCAGGTTAAGGCAGAACATCTTAAGCCTGGTGTTCTTACTCAGATTTTTGAGGTTCCCACTTGGAAATGGGAGGCCATTAATATCGACTTCGTGGTTGGTCTTCCGAGGACTACGAGATAGCATGACTCTATATGGGTTATTGTGGACAGGATGACTAAGTCTGCCCACTTTATCCCTGTGAAGTCTACTTACAGAACCGAGGATTATGCGAGACTCTACATTGATGAGATTGTGAGATGGCATGGGATTCCTTTGTCGATTATTTCAGATAGAGGAGCTCAGTTCACTTCACATTTTTGGAGATCCTTCTAGAAGACCTTAGGCACGCAGGTAAAGCTTAGTACTGCCTTTCATCCTCAGAATGATGGGCAGGCAGAGGGCACCATTCAGACATTGGAGGACATGTTGAGAGCATGTGTGATTTACTTCAAGGGTAGCTGGGATGACCATCTGCCTTTGATAGAGTTCTCGTATAATAATAGCTATCACTCCAGCATTGGGATGGCACCGTTTGAGGCACTGTATGGTAGGAGGTGTAGATCTCCAGTTGGGTGGTTCGAGGTTGGAGAGTCATCCATTTTGGGTCCAGAGATCATTCGTGAGGCCTTAGAGAAGGTCAGGGTGATTAGGGTCAGGTTGGCTACTACTTATAGTCGGCAGAAGTAATATGCAGATAACAGAAAACGACCCTTAGAGTTTGATGTTGGTGACCAGGTCTATTTGAAGATATCACCTATGAAGGGGGTGATGAGGTTTGGCAGGAAGGGCAAGTTGAGTCCGAGGTATGTTAGGCCATATGAGATCCTACAGTGTGGGTGAGGTGGCCTATGAGTTGGCATTGCCTGAGGAGCTACCTTCTGGCCATCCAGTCTTTCATGTATCCGAGTTAAAGAAGTGCCTAGGTGATCCAGCATCGATTCTACATATGGAAGGTTTGGAGGTCGATGAAGACTTGTCCTACAAAGATTGCTACAGCCAAGCCAACTAACTTGGGGAGTTAGTTGAGCTAGGAAAGGTTTGGTCCAGCCATGTAGGGCTCTCGAATACGAAGATTTGCTCGAATGAGTCTTTACCGAACTTAAAAAGGGAAAATCTTAGGTTTGGAGGGTCTAGGGGTAAAATGGTCTTTTTCTAGGCTAAGGGTAGTATCGTAATTACCCTAAATATATAATTAATTATTTAATTAATAAGGTGGAGGGGCATTTTGGGGAGAGAGGGCCGAAAATTGGCTCTTGCAGTGAAGTCTTGCTCCACCCGGGTTCGAACCTAGGTGGAAGCAATGAATTGAAGTTGTTTTTATTTAAGTTGGTAAATTAATGTAATTAATTAATATTGATTATTTATTGGCAATTAAAATAAAAGGGAAATCAGATTTTTATTAATAATTAACTAAACCTTATTTGACTAAGTCCTAAACTATACTCCTAAGCCTAAGGTAACTCTCTCCTCTCACGTCTATCTGACTTTCACGTTCAACCTCTCTTCTCCCATTCACATTTCTCTCTGCCAAATAACATTCAAGAACAGAAAATTTACCAAGGTTCTTCACACTTGAAGAACTCACACGAAAATATAAGAAAAACAAACGTTAATCAATCACTTAGGCAAAGAGAAGGTTTTCCGTCGAGTGGGGTGTTGAACTTTCGGTGTTGGACGTGTGTTTGGAGAAGTTTTTTGGCAGCAAGTCGAGGCTTGAACGTCAAAAAGGTATGGGTTCTCTTCTCTCTTGGTCCCTTTCCCAAGAGACCCCTTAAGGTTCAGTATATTCTAATCCAAAAATTAGGGTTGTTCCCCGTTGCATGTCACTAGCTCCCAATGATTTGTAGGTTGGGTATGTTTGCTGGTAGATATTAGGCGTGTATTGTGTTTCGTGAAAGAATATGTTCATGAATGTGTGTTTAAAATTGTATGAATGAAAACCTATGTGTTCAGAAACTATGTGCATGTGTGTGCAAAAATGTGACCGTGTTGTTCTCGGGTTAAGGCTCAAAAATTGTGATATTATGGTTGTTCTCTTACGTGCATAAATTTATGTAAATCGTGATGTTCATATGAGATAAAATGTGGCTGATTTGAGTGATAATCTCTTGGCTAAACGAATCCATGAAAATGCACCTAAAACGTTCTAAATGCACTATGAAATTTCCGTAAGAACTAATGTGTAACTTGATGAAAAGATGCTGAAAAACTACAAAATTTCCATCTTCAAGTGATGAATTTCGGTCAAGATAAGAGGGTTCAAAATGTTATGAAAAATGAATTAAAACAAGTGGGGTTATGGAGGATTGAACCCGTGACCTCACCATGTTAACAACCATGAAAATAAAGAAGTAAAAGGAATGTGGTGAAGGTGATTCGAACCATGGTCTTGGCTGGAAAATAATGTATGAACATAAGAAATGAGAGGAGTGGGATTCGAACCCACAACCTCTTGGTCAAGCTTAAGGAAAGAATGAAAAGAAAAGAAATGTGAGGCGTGGGAATCGAACCCACGACCTCTAGGCAGTAAAGAATAATTAAAAGAAAAGTAAAGTGAGGCTGTGGGGGGTCCATCCCACAACCTCATGGTCAACTTGAGAAAGTCAAGGAAAAATAAAATAAAAAAATAAAAGGTGCTGTGGGGTTCGATCCCACAACCCCTCGGCCAAGGAAGAAAGTTTTCAAAGGATAGAAATAAAAAGGAAACATTGATGTTGGGGCTCGATCTAGGGTCCCAATGTCATGTGGACCGAAATTAAATAAAAAGAAAAATGTAAATTGTTGTCCAAGGGATACAAAACCGGGTTCCCTTGCCCAAATTCCATATTAATACATAAGTCATACGTGAATTAAATATTCAAGAATAATGCTGCCTACATAGATCGAAATCGAGATCTTGGCATACATAAAAGATGCATAAGTCTTGTACCACATAATCTTAGGAAGATATGAATCACTTAAACGAACTATGAATGAAACCTCATGGCTTGTATGTATAGACTCATAAGTCGAACATACGTTTAAAATAAGTGAACCTAAGATGTATATAATGATATGATGAAACCCTAGAAGGGTTAAGAAAGAGTTTGAAACACACTAAATGGCCAAGTTCATTGGCATGTGATGAAATTAACATTCACGTAATAAGGGGTGAGTAATTATGAAGAGCAATGTGCTAAAGTTAATGAATGTGGTGACAACATGATAAGGAGATAATGTAAAAGATGAGAGCAATCTCAAATGAGCCTAAGTAAATGTTACCAAAACGTACTCACCTATGAGAGTGTAAAGTTAATGAAGAGAGAAATCTCTATGAACACTCTAATGAAAGTATTGAGAATAATGTATACTTAATACTAATGATGAGATGAGAAATCATCTATTGAGCTATGATGTCCTCATACTAGAAGCCAGCTTCCATGACGTATGAGTTGAATGAAATGGAACTTTATACTGAGCACCGATAGACTAGCTATGAGCGGTGATGCCTTATTTCGGGAAGGGCGGAGGTTCACGTAACTCTCATGAGATGAGACGGTCCGGCATGCCGGGTATGGGTCTCCTTATATCTCCTAGTCTTCGAACCTATACTGTTAATATAGGGATCTGGCGGGGTTCAATTCCCATGTACGCTAGCATGTTTTGGGTCACTTTGGCCGGTGATTCCACCTCTTTTCGGTGTGGGGGAGACACTGGATTTCATGATGCTCACATGATCTATGTCGGTTAAAGTTAAAGTTCCCAATTAATGAATGAGGCCAGCATCAAATGATACACATAATGAAATGAACGATACCAAAGGTGTTAGGATAGGATTAATCAAGAGGTGAGCTAGACTCAAGTAATAACACTAGGTTATTCTTGATCATTGCACAGCAAACCCGATGAGAGTCTTAACTACATCCTAGGTATAGCTGGTGTTTACACTAGCTTATGAATGAATGAAATGAAGTACGTATAAATGAATGAAGCAGACTCTGTGTTTGATAAAGAAGGCTCCCTAGTTGAGGTCCCATATGTTGAGCCCTCATTTTGGGAAGTCTTAATGTCAACTCCATGATTCCAAGTTCCCATGGCATATGAATGAATGATATGAAAGATGTTATGTGCTATATGCAATATGATATGTGCTATGTGTAAGATGTTATGTGCTGTGTGCAATATGATAAGTATGATGATGCATGTTACTCTCATGGAATGACTTTCCTAATCCAAAATTTGAAAGCTCACTAACTTTCCTAATCCAAATTTGGAAAACTCACTAACTTTCCTAATCCCAATTTGGCAAGTCCACTGACTTGACTTTCCATAATCATGTTGTTAGGAAAGAGCTATTCTTACTCATGCATGTCCTTGGTGTGTGGTTGAATATACCATACTTAGTACAAGTGTGTACTAATGTCATACAACTCTATATTTTTAGGTGCAGGCACAGGAGGACGCTAGAGCTTACAGGTTGACGTTGCAGCTTTCCGGACGTGGAGCTTTCATCCGGACTTGGTAGGCCCTCATGCTTTCGAGGAAGTCTACCGTTACTATATAGATTAGATAGGCTTTACCTAGTGGAGTATATTCCACTAGTGTTTCTTTCCTTTTTTATTTCAGACATTGTATTGGTGCCATTTTTGCAATTATACATTTAATGCAGTATTGAACTATTTCTTTCAGTTGATAATCTTAATGTTAGATGGTTGATTGTGAACTTTATGAATATAAGTTGAATGATCTTTATGAATGTTAAGAAACAAAAAGTTTCAAATTTTCCACTAAAATTAACCTAGATGAAGTAAGAATGACGTAAGTAGGCTTATCTGCGACCTCTGAGAGGTCAACATTGCCAGTCTCGTCTGGGGTCTAGATTCCAGTTGTGACATCTATTGTGCATGGTCTGTGTCCCAAGTTATCTTGTGTATAAGATTTGATGAAATGAGACTTAGTATTTTCTATGAGTTTTAATACGGAAGAGATTTTAAAGACTAATGAAAATGTTTGTAAAAAGTTTTAATTCCGCACTACTTTTCACTATGTATATGCGATGAACGATATGAACGGGCTTGTATAAGACCTCCGAGAGGTCAAGTACGCCGGTTGCACTACGAGAGTGCCATACCTTCTAGGGTGTGGTCTCGGGATGTGAAAAGCTTGTTATTAGAGCATAGGTTATGAAAGTGGTCTTAGGAATCCAAAAGTCTCATCAAGTCACATCTAGTAGAGTCTTGACCATCGGTGTGAGTCGCGACACATCTATGGGCGAGAGTCTATAGGACGATAGAGTTTCCCTTCTTTTCTACTCCTATGTCGTCCTGTAGAGTAAAAGTTATGAGTAATCTTTTCTTATTGTTTTCCTTGTGTTTCTAGGAAGATGAATATGAGGAATACACCAACTAGGAGAGTTGAGGATAATGATGTGCATGAGGATATTCCTCCTCAAGTTGAGAAAGTTGAGAAAGTTCCTCAAGGTGGTCAAGGCGATCAAGTCCCTATTGTGGAAGGAGGTAACGATGTTTCGGTGGTTCACCCGGAAATGTCTAATAGAGAGATTAGAGAGGCTTTGTTTGCTTTAGCCCGAGCCGTGACTACTCAAGTTAATTTTAGTATGGATCCTAGGGTGAATGTTGTGGAGAGCACTATGACATCTACGTTGAGAGAATTTGTGAGGATGAATCCTCCTATCTTTCTTGGCTCTAAGCTGGGAGAGGATCCCCAAGAGTTTCTTGATGGTGTCTACAAGGTGTTGAGTGCTATAGGGGTTACATCTAGGGAGAAGGCGATGTTATCTTCGTAGAAATTGAGGGATGTTTATCAAGTATGGTACACTCAATGGAAGGATAATAGGTCGGTGAAGTCAGGTCCTATTAATTAGGAAGAATTTAAGGAAGCTTTACTAGGAAAGTATTTTCCCCGTGAGAGGAGGGAGGTGAAGGTAGAGGAGTTTATCAATCTAAAGAAAGGCAATAAGAGTGTTGAGCAGTACTCTTTGAAGTTCTCTATGTTTTCTAGATATGCACCATCCATATTGTCTAATCCTAGGGATGAGATGAGTAGGTTTGTGACCGGGGTTGCCGACTTAGTGAGAGAAGAATTTCGTCCGGCCATGCTACATGATGATATGACCTTAGCTAGACTCATGGTGTATGCTCAATATATTGAGGAGTCTAAACTTGGTAGTATTGCTATAAACTTGAAAAGGAGTGGATCTAGTGATCAAGGTCAACCTAGGTTCAATAAGAAGGTTTTAACTTAAGGAGAATCTAAGGGTGCTAAGTTCAAACTTTAGAAAGGACGTGGTTCACAAAATATCAAGCCTACATGTGTCACTTGTGGAAAGAGGCATTATGGGGAGTGTCTAAGGGGTACCGGGAGTTGCTTTCGATGTGGAAAATATAGACACAAAGTGAGGGATTTTCCTACTAGAGATGGTATGCAAGTTGCTCCTAATGTTCCAAAAGATGATGCTCCAAATAAGAAGCGTTTCGATGCACTGGGATAGAGGAACAAAGCCGGATGAGGGTGATGATGATGATGGTAAGTTCTTATATTTCTTTAGTATTATGAGTTCCTTGTAAGTGGGGGAGTATGGTTAGTAGCTGGTCTAGAAAGTCATAGAGGCTTGTTGCATGTGCATTGTGTTTAGGAGTCTTGTTGAAATTGAATTTCATTGATTCCTTGCATTGTGTATTTTATGAAGTTATGATTATGTTGTAAAAGGTGTTTATATGATTTTACCTTGAATATTAGCATGTTTCCATCATGAATTGCCTAAAAGTTGCATTTTTGAAAATTTTACACAATTCACTGTAAAGACGGCCTGCTCACTGTAAGAAATTTTGAAAAATTGACTAATTCATTCTTTGGTTGAAAATTGTTGTAATGTGGTTATAACTAATGTATGTGCGTATTATAATGAATATAAAATGTGTTTTTGCTATTTATAATGAAGGATGTGAGTTTTATGGCATGATGAGTTGTAGAATTTATTCTAGTTTCTTGTTATGTTGTGATACTCTTGACTATGTGAAATTGATGTTTATCCTTTATTGTGTGTTGTATAAGGTGTTATATGGTATGATTATGAGTTTCTAATTGAATTTCTATTCTCGGAAGTGTTCGGGGAGTGGCAAGTGTCATTCGAGGACGAATGTTGTCCAAGTGGGGAAGATTGTAAGATCCCGAAAATGACCTAGGTGAAATAGAGCCTAACATGGTTTTCATGGTGGTCTAAGGTCTTAAATTTGTATATCATGTGGTATTGAGGCAGTGACTAGAGTTTTAGGTGCATTGAAGTCAAACGTCAAGGGACGACCAAGGCGTTCGACGACTAAGTCACCTATGTCCCTCTGATGTGTTTTATGTGTTTATGTGTGTTTCATGAGGTTATGAGGTCCTTAAATGATTTATTATAGTGTTTATAGTCAGTGTGTCATGTTTCGTGAAGTTTGGAGGTCAAACGTCCATGACGTTCAAAATGTTTGCGTTGAAATGACCTTGTGTGTCTAAGCATGTTTCGTCGAGTTTTATGTGAGAGGTACTAAACTAGTATACAAACGTATTCGGGTTGGAAACGTCGGGGAAAACATCCCCAAGGACCAACCAAGGGTCCTTGAGGAAGGACCCTTTCCTTGAAGCAAAGACTGCCTAGACAACCCCGAACGACAGAGGCAGTAGATGGCTCATGGTCCAGTCGACACCCCGTAGATGGGAGTCGTGGGTCAGTAATTAGGAGAGGGATAAGTCCAAGACAAGGACCAGCCTCATTCCCAAACCACGGACCAATAGAACGGTCTGTCAATGGGAGTCGTTGGTCAGTAATGTGAATATAAGTTGTCTTGACTTAGGATGCTAAAGACTCTTAGTCTTGTATGTATGAATGACATAAGACCTTGAATGTTGTTAAGAGGGTCCTTTATGTGAAAACATGAACCTAGTGGTAAGGTTATGAAACTTGAAATAGAAAGTCGTAATGGTATACTTCTTGTAATGAATGATGTACTTAAGGTTGGTTGGCTGGAACAACATCCTATCAACACTTAGGAAAGTCATTATGAGCTTCTTATAGCCATTGTAAGGTAGCCCTAGGGTACCTATTTGGTAGGGTAAATGTGATTGGGTTATGAACTTGATATTGAACCCCATTGTATGAACCTTTAATGTCAATTACCCCATGAGAACAAAGGCTAGCACTGAGTGAGTATGGTAAGTGAAGTAGTTCTAGTTAAAGGATGAGGCTAGAATACAAAGTAATCCCTTCATATTCCTTAACCATGTGCCTACATGGGATGTGTCCAAGTTCTACCATTGGCAAGTAGACCACCCTCCATCTGAGTAGGTTACAACTCCGGATTCTAAGCTTCGCTACCATGGTCTATGTCGGTTATTGCCGATTCTCATCATCTGGGATACCTATTAGTATCAGAGAAGTTATATGAAGTTTAGGTGGTTGTATGGGATACTATCTAGACATTACACAATATGCTTTAAAGATGTTAGTGAGAGTCACTAGGTCTTCTCCAAGACCATTACTTGAATGTCCTGTATATGATGAATGTCTCTTAATGAACTAATGAAATAATGACTTATGTTAGAAAGTATGTAAATGAATGAGTACCTAATCTAGAGTGACTTAAGGATTACTTAATTAAGGTGTTAAGAGGGCATAAAGGATGATCTCTTCATGTCTTATCTAAGGAAGTCTTAAGAGTGACTCTAGTTAGGGAAGTCGGTTGATACTTTGGGCATGATCTAAACTTAGGAAGTCATAAGGATTATTTGGGTAACCTTGAAGAGAGTGTATGGGCGTTGTCTTCTAGGAGTACTTAAGTAAGTCTTTTGATAGCCTTGGTAAGGATAATGTCATATTATACATGTTATGGGTTTTGGTGTCTTGCAAGTGTGTATGTCTGAATATAAGTAGTCTTGAGGATCATTTAGGCATGCTTAGAGAGGGTGTATGGGTGGTCTCTATTTTTTTTGCTTAAATGGGTCTTAGGATAGCTTTTAGTGATGGAATTGCATGTTATCAAGTGTCTATGGTGAAGCAAAAACTTCACTGTACAGTGAAGGAACTTCATTGTGACAGTGATATAGTTCACTGTCATGATTTCTAAAAATGTTCCAAATTGACTAAGTGATTTCTTATGTATTTCTAAGTTGATAAATGTTGTTTGTTGTGATGATATTATGATATTTAAATCAAAAGATGCATATTTCCAATACATGTTCGTTTTCATAATTTTTATGCATTATGCCATACTTAGTACATGTGGTTGTACTAATTCCGTGCTTTTATCTATCTCTATAGTGGTTGGTTGTTGAGGAGAATTTGGGAAGCAACACTTGGATCGTAGCATCATTCAAGTAAAGTTGAAGTATGTCCTCATTTGACTTGAAGGCGTAGAAGTCTTTTATTTCTCTTATTGAAGTATTGTAATAGACTTAGTAATACTATATTTCTGTTGTGTATGGTCCGTGTCCCAAGTAATCTTGTATCTAAGATTTGATGAAATTTGACTTAGTATTTTCTATGAGTTTTTATATGAAAGAGATTTTAAAGTCTAATGAAAATGTTTGTGAAATTTTTTAATTTCGCACTACTTTTTACTATGTATATGCGATGAACGATACGAAAGGGCTTGTATAAGACCTCCGAGTGGTCATGCACTCTTGTTGCACTCCAAGAGTTCCATATATTCTAGGGTGTGATCTCGTGATGTGACACCAATACAGTACGTGGTTTGTTCTACGCTCCGTAAATGGGGTTCCGTCGTTTGGAACCGCACTTCACTGTCAAATTTTAGTTTTAGTTACGGTGATTAGTTAATTAGTTAGGTAATTAATTAAGTGGTTCGGTTCGGTTTGGATTAGTTAATTATGAACTATATAAGCCCCCTAATTCATTAACTAACCTAACACCTCAGAATTTCCCAAACCCAAATAACTCCCACATCTCTCAAGTTTCTCTCACTACCCCAAAGACCCCCATTGAAGAACAAAGAAGAAATCAAGCTTAGGAACTCAAGGTTCATCATTTCACACTTAAATTTTGTGGAATATCATCAATTAAGGTA
This sequence comes from Solanum lycopersicoides, assembly GCA_022817965.1. Classification (NCBI taxonomy): domain Eukaryota; kingdom Viridiplantae; phylum Streptophyta; class Magnoliopsida; order Solanales; family Solanaceae; genus Solanum; species Solanum lycopersicoides. The sequence continues at coordinate 61,095,885 of CM040629.1, read as the reverse complement.
TGGGGATATTGATTCATGGGCTAGTTTCTACATGGAGCCCTTCAAAACTTCTAATTTCGAAATCTACATTGTGACCAAAAACTAGGGCTTTGTAATCTAGCCATGGGTTCACTCTTCAATCATTTTTTTTATTTATGTGCCTTATATTATGATTAAACTGGGATAAATTTATATTTTCTATTTTGAAAATCTCCCAAGAACCCATGTGTCCCCATGACCCAACTTTCATGAATGTTGTGGGATGAATTGAGTAATTATGAGCATGAAGTATTGCAATTGATGATTATCGAGTTATATAATCTTGTCTTCCATGCCTATTATGTTTTAAATAAGAGAAATAATGATTATTGATTTCTATCCTTGAAAATATGGTAAATTCTAGGGTTGTTTATGTGATAAAGTATATTGTACATACACTTTGAATTTGCTTGCAAGGTGATTGGCTTAAGGAAGGATACAAGAAACGATATTGAGATGGTTTGCATTCTCTTGATCCTTATTTATTGTGTAGTATGAATTATGAATTATGAATAATGAAGTTGGTCTCTTGTGTTGATTGAAAGTATAGTTCTCATAAAAACATCATAATTGAGATTGTGAAAGTACTACTCACATATGTATAAAGATTCTAGGGTGAAAGTACATTCTCACCTAATGAATGTAAGAGCTCTATGTTAAATTGTATTGAATGAAGATGAATTAATCTTCACACATATAGATACAATTAAAAACAACAATTGTAGTAAGTTGGTAGTATACTAAGCACAGAGAAAATATGATCAATGAGGAAAAGACCCTCCCATTAGTTCAAGAGGCCAGGTCATCCTAGTGATACTCATGATATGGGGATTCTCTCGCTAATTCAATAGGTCAGTCCTTAGAAGAAATATCCCTATCCCTTAACTACGTAACCCCATAGGAGATTTCTAGTGGATCAACATAGTAGCTAGTTTTTAGGTTTCACATTAACAAGTGAAACACCCTTTTTCGGTGGGGCTTTATGACACCGGATTCATAGAAAGCTTTAATGGTCTATGTCGGTTATGGTATTTTTGTTCCCTAAAGTTTTAAAGTAATGAAATAATGAAGAATGTAAGAACTAGTCTATAACCTCTTAATGACTTTACTAAGTAGAAGTGCGGGTATGGGACTTCACTTGTACATTGCACTAGAAGTCTTAAAAGATTGTTGTATGTGGTTACTTGTAGTTATGACATGATTTTGATAACATACCTATTAAAATGGATGTAAAGGTAATATGTGTGACCAAAGTAATATCTATGGGAATGCCTGGTAGGGTTGGTAGTATGGGATGCTAACCCTACATTTCACAAGTGGACCTCTAGGAAGTGCTAAAGTGATGTTGTGTTGAAGTCAAATATTATTGTGTTATTGGCTTATGTGATCCGTTGAAGATGCAAATGGCTTTCCAACACCTCATGTATGCATACTAATGTGTAAATGTTCGTTTCTCATGTTTTAAAGGTTTTTATGATTTCTCCATACTTAGTGCATTCTTTGTACTAACCCCTTTTCTCGCTTTATATTATGAGTATAGGTTGCGTTTAGGTGGTTGCTCCTCCATACTTAAAGAAATTTGGACTATATACCTCCAAAACATTGTGGTAGGTCCTCAAAGATTCGAGGACATATGCACTAGTGGACACGTTATGTTTGTCTATTGATGTAATAGAATTAGTAATCTTCTCTTATGTAAATTTTGCTAAAGACTATTGTGTCCTAAGGGCTAAGAACCCTATTTGTAGACTTTGTTGAACTCTTATAAAGAGATGGTGTTGTGAGACAATATTAGACTATAAATCATGAGTTTCTAATATTTGCTAAATGAAAAGTCTATGTAAACTTCATAAGCAAGGAGTCTATGTAAACTCCATATATGATATGTGAGAAGTCTAAGTATACTTCACTATGTAAAAGTTTTAAATTTTTCCGCATTATTTTGAGTACATTATGCCATGATGATTATGATAAGAGGCTTGTATCAGACCTCTTCGATGTCAAGTACGCCGGTGACGTCTAGGGGGTGTTCCCCGGTCATTACGAACTTGGTATTAGAGAAGGCATGATCACTTGGGGAATATTCAAGACGGATTTTCTTGATAGGTTCTTTCCCTTGAAACTAAAGGAGAGAAAAATGCAAGAATTCATCAATCTTCGCCAAGGGAATATGAGTGTTAAAGAGTATAGCCTCACGTTCAATCAACTATCCAAATATGCTACTAGCATGGTGGTGGAGTTAGGGCCAAGATGAATAAGTTTTTTATGGGGATATTTGATATTGTGGTTAATGAATGTAGGTCCGCTATGTTGATTCCTACCATGGACATGTCTCATCTTATGGTCAATGCCAAAAAAATTGAGTAGCAATACCTTCAGCAAGTTGGTAGAGAGTTGTAGAGATCAAAGCCCGATGAAGGGAATTCTTCCAAGACTAGGTTTGAGTTACAAGACAAGACAAGGTTCAAAAAAAGGTTTTATAATCCAAGTCCCTCCAATGCTCCAAAGCCAAATCAAGGGAGGATAACTACCCCTAATCCTCAAGCAGAAAATAATAGTGGCCCTATTGGGTAAAGAACTACTTGTGCAAAGTGTGGTAAAAAGCATGAGGGGAAGTGTCTTGCCGGTATGGGCGTTTGCTATTGTTTTGGGAAGAGTGGTCGCCAATTTAAGGATTGGTCAATGCAGGCAGAAAAGGGTAGAGAAAGTACCCAAGCTTCCACAATGCTCAAAATTCCGATACTTCAAAAAATAATCGCGTTTATTCCCTCCTAATCCGAGGTGATCAAGAGAGCTCACTGGATGTTGTTACGGGTACGTTACAAATATTTTCCATGGATGTTTATGCATTTTTGGACCCCAGTGCTACCTTGTATTTTGTCACTTCTTTTGTAGCAATGAGATTTAATAAGCTTCCCGATATTTTTCATGAACTTTTTTGGGTTTCCACCTCGATAGGTAATTCCTTACTTTGAGGTCAAGTACGCCGGTGACGTATAGGGGGTTCTACTCAGTTGTTACAGTAGGCTTAGTCACCCTTTTCATGTACTTGTATTAATGAATGAAGAATGAAAGTCTAGGATAGGTAGACTTATATTAGGTGCCCTTCTATGAAAGACTTATATGTAACATTGAATATTAAAAGAAGGTTAGGTATGTGAAACCTTAAATATGGAAAGAAGGTTAATAGAAACCTTGATCGGTAGACCGTAATGGTGCCCTTCTTGAGTGGAATGATGGACTTAGGAATAGGATGGCCGGGACGACATGAAACCATCTCTAAGAAAACCATAAGAGTTATTCTTGGAAAAAGTTTTAGGAGTTGGTAGAACTTAGTGGTGGTATATTCTCTAATATACCTAGCAAATGATTTACTCTATGAGAAGAAAGGCAAAGCACCGAGTGGATATGCTTGTTGTAGTATCTCTACTTTAGATGAGGCTAGAGTACAAAGAAGCCATTGATATCACTTAAACATGTGCCAACATGGGATGAGTCTTAGTTCTACCCTTGGAAAGTAGAACACCCTCCACGGTGTGGGGTCCTTATAACACCGGAATCCATACCTAGCTAGTATGTTCTATGTCGGATAATGCCTATTCTCATCATATTGGATGTACATTCTAGTTATTGGATGGGATCTAAAACTTGTGGGTAGTTGAATTGGACGCTATCTACACATGGCACGAGTAGGCCTTGAAGGTGGTAGGATGAGTTCTCTAGAACTTCCAAGACCATTATGTGAAGTCCTATAATTGATTACTTGTCTTTTAAATGGCTTTAAATGTTGTTGACTTAAATGAAGTACGTTGAATAGAAATGTTCTTGTCTAAGGAAGCTTTCAGGATTGCTTAGGTAGTCTTGGAGAGGGTGTATGGGCTATCTATTCATGTCTTACTAAGGTAGGTCATAGAGTAACCTTGGGTTGGGAGTCTAAATTTATAAATGTGTTGTAAATGGTTATGGTCATATCTTGTGGATTACTTGAATTTTTCTTATATGTTAAGATTGACTTGAAGATGTTTCTTATACTTGTTTTATGAGATTTTTTATCAAAAAAGCATGAAAAGTATATCTTAAAGTAAATGTCCGTTTTAACATGTTTTCTTGCATGTTCACAATACTTAGTGCATTCAATGTGCTTATTCCATATGTTTTCCATATTTCTACAAGTGTAGGTGGCAAGTGAGGATTCTCTTAGAAATGAAGGTTGGGAATAGCATTCTTTCGAGAAGCTTGGTAAGTCCTAATATGATTCGAGGACATTGTTTATTTAGTTCCTTGTTCAAAAAGACTTTGTAATTTACTATAAATATCTTTTCAAATTGATGTAAAGAGACGTGACCCTATGATATTTCTTTAGTCTAAAATGGATCTGATGAAACTTATTTATTTCTTATATTATATAAAGAGTTTGACTATTGTTGTGGAAAGTTTTAATTCCACACTACTTTCCATATATATGCGATGAATGATTTCTAAGGTCTTGTATAAGACCTCCAAGACGTTGAGTACGCCTTGTGATGACTTGGGGGGTGCTCTCGGGTCGTTACAGGATAGCTTCTTGTACTATGCGTGAGAAAACCTTTAAATATCCACGATCTTTTTATAATAGATTTAAAGGATCATAGTCATTCACTTAATGCTAGAAGTGCCGTACTACTAATGGAAACCGTTTTGAAATCGTGGTCTCTTATCATTCATGGCATATTTGGATACCATACTAACCTTGACCTAATTTATAAAAATGTCCTGAAAAGCATTGAGGTCAAACCTTGATGTCATTCAAGACAAGTGGTCAAGCTTCATAGAACATATAGATATATTAATCCATAATCTCTCTGGAGTTATAAGCATTACTTTCATAAAACATATATTTTTCTCATCATATTTTCAAACTAAAAGCATCTTCAAATTCATTTACATCAGTTTCATAGAGAGAAGACATGCATATTTTCATAAATTTGTCTTTCATAGTTCAAAACCCACATTATATTACCAATTGAAACATAAAAAGTCCTAAAACAATCAATTGAATCAATATTGGAAGGAACTCACGACCTGAAAGAAGACCCCTAACTTTAATTGGACAATCTAGGGACCGTATGAATAAAATTACTCCATAGGTGAATACTATCATACCTTGATGCCAAACTCTTGAAGCAATTCATGATTAGGAGGTTGATCTTCAAATCCTAGATTTCTTGTTCAACTTCTATAGAGAGAAATATTTGAGAGGAGGAGCTTGATCTTCTTTTGAGAATTTAAGGTAATGAATTGAGTTTGGATGATTTGGGGTTTAAAATCATTATATAGGGCTTTGGGTAGAAGTAATAATGACATAGGATTCTGTTAAAATAATTAGGTAAAGACCTTACAACCCTTGACTTAAAAATGTTGAAGTGGGTCACTGGAAGCCCAAAATGGGTCGTCAACATCACCACGACCCTTCAAACAGGTCATGAAGAAGTTCTACCTGATAAGTCTTGACTATTTTGGGCATAAAGTTTACTCCGATTTTGGAATTAGGCAAACTCGGTGTCATAGGAAAGATGAATCAGAGATCCTAAATTTGATAGGTCATGGGTAACCTAATTATATTTGTGCTAAACGATATGATCATTTGAAGTTGAACCTAAATTCTAAGTATAATTAACACCCTTCACGGACGACTTGATGGTTCGTGTAGGGCTTCACGGGTAGTTTTGATGCTCGTGTCCCTTGACCAATAGCCAGTGGAGAATCCCTACGAACCTTACCCCCTCCACAATCACCCTAATGACATGTCTCCCTCTTCACGGACCATCTAAGGGTCCGTGGGAGGGAACCTTCTTGAGACAGGTTTTACCTTCTTGTCACGATCACCATAATGGGTTGTGGTCCCCTTCACGACCCATCTAGGTCTCTATGGAGGGTCCCGTCATCTATTTTGGGTTATTGACAAGCCCATTAGACCCCTTCCTAGCCTTTCTTAACTGCGAGGTGTTACATCTATCTTTAGTTGGGTAATTTGAACCCTCTTCATATATGAAATAAAATTCAACAAGACCTAAATCTATATCATCAGCATCTTCAGTCGCAGGATCTGCTGAAGTGACAGGAGTTGTGGTAGAAGGAGATCTAGTAGAAACACCTGTAGTGGGAGAAGTTGGGGTAGAATGAGACTTAGTAGTACCAGTTGAGTAGGAGGAGTTGTGGTTGAATGTGATCTACTACCAATGGCACCATTTATAGTAAAAGGGTATTCACCTAACCAACTTGTTCATTTACTTTACTTATAATGGAACCCAATTCCTCCATATCCCATTACTAGCCAGTCCGTCTGGTAATTGATTATGTATTCAAGGTAGGCTATTCGTCCTAGCTTTCAAATTTCTCTGTCTTAACAACGTTTGAAGCCTCAATTATTGCATAGATCATATGAGTAGGGATACAACTTTGTGAACCTCTCGTTGGGCCTTATAGTATATCCCATTAATAACATTTTCTAATAGAATGTGGATTGCGTAAAGAAGTTCTTCAAAAATCAAGTGCTTTAGAAGAACAACTTAAGTCTACAATATCCATATCATTATCATATCTTCAAAAATGCCACTATTAGATGTTTTAATACTAAACGTGGAAGTTTTTGTGTACCCCAATTATTTAATGTAGCCTCTTAATTAAAAATAGGACATTATATCCACATGAACAAAAGTAATTTTGTAACTTCCGCCCACCAGTGTAAGCTGGTTGTCCACTAGTCAAATCTACAACTCCACCAAGACACCATATTAAAGTAAGCAAAGAAAATTATGTACAATGTTACATGAATAAGACATTGATTATATACAGTTAGACACACACTATATTTTTGGACATGAACAATCTGTTATAATGGTATCCTAGCTCCGCCCCTATGTATACATTTTAAGTTAAGAATTGTTTATTTTTTAATGTCAAAATAATTTGGAGAGGCATGAGGAACTCATATATTCGAGTTTAAAATGAGAAAATGAAGTTAGAATTGTAGAGGTACAAAGAAGTTTTGGGCAATATATCTTTCCCTACTTGTGGTGGCCATCGTATCAACATTGGTGATCTGACTTTCAGTGGATGTCAATTAAGGAATGAAATGTCAGACTGAAAGAAAAGGTGTACCACCTTCACAAAAAATATATTACAATTAGTAATTTGAAGGTAAAAAGTTTAAGTTGATCAAACTAACGTATACAAAATATTTTTGATCTATGCGTTAAGTATATACTAATAAAATGCACCAATTACAAAAAATTGAGTTTCACATACTTGTTTATGTTGTTTCACATCATAAAATTTGACCACTTATCTTTATGAATATAAATAAATAACCCACATCATTAAAAATTAAATATTAGAAATTATTTACCTTTACAACTGGCATATATAAGTATATTCTTGTTTTCACAATTCATGAAAATTGATCAAGCAGTAAATAGGTACACCAAAAACAAGAATTAACTATGAGATATTTCATTATTCTAACACTAAAATATTCGTAATAACAAAACAAATGTATAAGCATCGCTAATTTATTATTAAATCAAAAATAATAATCTTTAGTTGTTTAATGATAAAAACATATATAACTTTAATTCAAGTACTCCAATTTAAAAAATTCAAACTTCGACAAGTTTCTTAGCCGTAATTTTCACATAATTAATTCAAATATTGTGTTTGATAGAATCTAATAACTTTAGTCTAACTTATTTATTTTTCTTAACTCATTTATTAAATACATAAAAATTATTAATTTCAAATTAAGCATTAGTAACAGTTGACTTGAATTCTGAATTTGATCTTACTTAAACTTCAAAACCTGAATCTGCCACGATACCAGATCAGATAAACATACACACTCTTCTTACTCTTTCTTGAACCCACCTCACCCCACCCACCAATCCACCCCACCAACACCGCCTCCTCGTGGATTGCAAAATTAACACCCTTACTACATTTAATTCAACCTCACCATCTCTATTTCATACCTTGCAATTACTCCTCCTTTCCTCAGTTTTTATTTTTCTCTTCTTCATAGCTTTCTCCTCAGATTCTCGAAATTCCTACTTTTATTTCCACAGGACGGAATCCCTCTACTCTTTTCATCTTTAATTCTTCCTTTTTCATATATGGTCAAATTTAGTTCATGTCAAAATCTTGACTTGTTTCACTATAAATAAAGCCCTCATACCTTTTACTATCCACACAATAAGCTTAAAAGCTCTTTTTTTGACACCTTTAATAGCACAAGGAAAGAACTTTACTTCACTTGAGTGTGTCTATATACCCAACAAAGTCATTTTTCATAATACCCCTCCTTTTAGATGCATTTATATGTTTATATACCTAACAAAGTCATTTAAATTGCTTCTACGACTCGAATTATATTCAATTAAAAAAATAGACACTTTTTCATTTTTTATCGACTTTATCATTGACTTTCTTAATTATGTTATTAGTTTTTGATTTGGATAGTGGAGGAAGCCGGCCATACAGATAACCTAAGTCATTTTTGGGGTCTTACAATATCAATCTAGCGGTCTTGGTTTATCGACCTCTCTCTCGCAAGCCGAAAACACATAGGTGATTTTTTATTTGCAACTACAAACCCATTAACTTAAACCACAACTACTAGATGAAATCACCATTAAAATGCATATAATCCTATCAGCAAGTAAGAACCAATAATAATATAAACACATATTTGCTAAATCGCACCCCAAGAATAGAGTTTTTAGCCACACATCAAGCAATAATCAAATACACCAAAAATTATAAAAGAATCAAATGGGTATAAGAAATTAAACCTTAATATGAGCATAGAAATAATAATAAAGAACACCCACTTCCGATTTGATGAAGAATAACCTCTTTCTTTAAGTCTCCCACAAAAACCTCTCCAAACTTGAAAAAAATGGAATAATACTAGAGTTCAAAAAGTGAAAAATAGCAATAATGTTCGGACCTTTTAAAATAATATAGATTTTAGTATTTATAGACTTCAGATTAAGTGCTGGCGAATCCATTAAGTGAATTTAGAAGTGAATCATCGAGTGATTCGGAGGTTTGCCCTTTTTCTAGTTCGTCGTCGTTTGTGCATTGCCTTCATTATTCATGTATCCTATAATATTGGGCGGAATAACTCTGCTTTGCGAAACTATTTGGCGAGATGTCGACTTCTCCTTTTCATCGCCTATTGAATCCACTTCCTTCGGGCTTCACTTGATGGAACAAAGAGCAAAAATTCTCTATTCGGCAGATCACCACGCGTGCTTGACGATGCTCAGGCTTTAACTTCATCTCTTTATCATCTTTTTTGTTTCGTTTTGCGCCTAAGAGTCCATGCCCACACTCAAACTCCAAATACCTAAAACTTAAGGGTTTTCATCAAATATTGATAGAAAATGAGAAATTGATAACACTATTTATATTAAAATAAAGTCCTAAATGAGTCCAATTTGAGGACTCATCAACACCCCAACTTAGACTTTTGTTTGTCCTCATGTAAAACTCAAGCTCAACAGTTCGAATCGGATGTCTCAAATAGTGCTACACAAGACTCAATCATGAAAATACATAAGAAGACTCGAATTACTCAAGCATAGCTCAATTGTATACTCACAGATTCAAGTTGTGATACACCATTACCAAAGATTCTCTAGCTCGCAATACTTGCTACTAATGCAAGTTCAAGTCAACAAAAGTATATAAATGGCCTCACACAAAGAATTATTCCATTTTAACAAGCAACAATTAATCAATTTAAGATCAGAGATCAAATGCAACACTCACACTCATAAAGAGGAACACAATGCATATTTCACCCATAGGTTTGCCCTTAATTTCCAATTGACTTTCGATTTGGCTTACTCAAGACAAAAGAGGTCTTTCTAAGGATTGTAATGGTGTTGAGTGCAAAGGTATTATCATTTAGTCTTAGTGACTTTTTTGCAATGTGATGTGATTTTCTGAAGACATCCCCTTTATTGCCATCAAGTCATCTTTTTATTCTTCTCCATAGATTGCTTGGAAACCCGATTTCTTTTTGTGCTTTTATTCCACAACCTTCTTTTTCTTCTTTTATGTTTCTTTTTCTTCGTCTTTTTTATATGGAGGGTTTCCATTTCTCTTCAATACCATGGGTTTGTTAGGCTTTTCTTGCTCACTTCTTCTTTACCTTCTTACCACACCCCAACTAAGGCTTTTGGCCTATGTTCGCTATTCACTTATATCACATATGAAGAGAATTATAGGTGATGTATAATGTAAGGTCTAGGTTTCATGAAGGTTATTCCAATGAAGAGGTCAGGGTCAAAGGGTGTTCAAGAGAGTTTCACACGCTCACGGGTAGACCACAAAAGAGAGGTATATATCGAAGTTTGCTTACACTTTTTAAAAGTTGCCTAAGATCATCTCAAGAGGACACCTTTCAAAATCAATTAGACTAATGGGTCAAAGTCTAGGTTTATTCATGCAAGGTTCAAAGTAAGATCATCACACAAGGCATCAACACTTAAGTCAAACAAGACTGCACACTTTCTTTAGTGTGCAATAGTCATTGCAAAACAATCAATTTTAATATTGGCTAATCATAAGGAGATGCAAAGAGTTTACACATTTTCTATGTAACTTCATTCATTCTCGTTGTAGTCGCACATTCATGTGTGTTCAATTGAGAGTAATTTTCAAGTCATCGATATTAATCGAAAGCGAGACTTAAATTTGTACAAGAACAACCACTTTCAACACAAGAGGTGGTAAAATTTTCAAAAGGGTAAAAATTGTTTTGAAATTAGGACCCCAAAAGATAGCCATAATCTCAAACAATCGCGAAAGCAGTTGTAAAACAAAACTTAAAGCATACAACCCAAATATAAATCAAAACATGTAAATATTTATAACAGGCAAAACAACGCGGGCCTCACCCCACCACAAACAAGCGTTTCTCCTCAAATGCGGGTATTAGAATCAAGAATAAAATAAAAGTAAGACAAGAAGGAAGGTGAAGAGAAATCATTGTCTATGTGGTCTCTCCTCCCGTCGGGGCATCAGTGCCCTAAGCGCTCTCATCAAGAATCGAAGAGTCGGGCACTACAGGGGTTATTGTGGACGTCTCAACCTTCACTTTTTGTATTTTCGGCTACACAATTGTCCCTGCTAAATCTAACAGGTTCCCAAAGATGTGATGTTTAATTTGTCGCTGGCTGGTCATTATCCTCGTGCAGTCTCAACATCGATATCTGTCGCTGCTGCCGTTTCCCAGGTGCATCCGTATCCTCTACGATTCTCATAAGTCATTGAAGTCAACAGACTTCAGATAATCTACGTCTGTCCCCATACCTGCAACATTCGCTTTTAAAGCTGCAATCTCAAGTGGTTCCCTTTATTGCGCTCATATTCTGAAACTCTCAAGGTCAAGGCAATTACAGAGGTCTGGATGGGAGCAAGTGCATTGGCGATAGCTCTCTCAATATCCTTGGACTGACTTCTCCATCTAGATGCCCATGTCTCAGATGATTTTTCTAGATGCCCCATCTTCAAGAGCATGCCCTGAATGAACTTGATCGGCCTAGCCGTGTCATGACCGAAATCACCCCCTAAAGCTAGGGACAACCCTCAGACCGGGCCGGGGCTGACTTGACCCTTTGGGGTCTCATACAAGCCCTTTAACTATCGTCCATCACATAAGACATGAAAGTAGTGCGGAATTTAAAACATTTCACGAATAATTAAATAAAGGAAGTCTTTCATAAAATACCTAGAGAATCTCATCGTCACAACCCAACTTAAGACACGAACATAATATCTTAGGGACACAGCCCTTTACATTAAGGAAAATACATAATAAGTCTTCATAAAAAACTAGGAAACATAGACTATGTCCTCGAATATATGAGGACATCCAAATCATGAGAGATAGATTTCCCAAGCTTCACCTTCGAACCTTTAAAAGCTTCCAACAACCTATACTTATAAGTTATAGAAAAGTATGTGGTTAGTACAAACAATGTACTAAGTATGCCATATGCAAAAAAATGTAAAAATGGACATTTTAGAAAATAAGCTTTACTGCCAAATAATTATAACATTCATGAATTAGAGAAAAAACAACATAAGGAATCATTTAATACTTAAAGAAGGATTTCATAATTTTAACCAAAAAGGGCATTTACAGAACTTCCCCACTTCACATGAACCTAATTTTTCATACGGACTTCACAAAGGTACTCTTCGCCAATAGGACTCTTAGGTCACACTAAGTGCATTGTGAGATTAGCATCCCATACTACTACTCCCACTTAACGCTCCTAATGAATTCCCATGGATTGAGCACGTTACAATAAGTTACCCAATTTTACAGTAAGCTCTTCTTTAACATTACAGTGACTATTTTAAGACATTATAGTGAACTATTTAGACTCCAACAATGGTGAACTTCCAAGTATTGACAATGAGGAAGTGAACTTATTCCATAGAAGTTTCCCTACCTAAGGATAATCCTAAGACAATCCAAGGTACGGCATGAAGAAAACGTCTAAACACTTACTTCAATGCACACCAAAGCGATCCTCAAGACTACCGTCGTCGCTTACTCCCTCGGGAGAACAAGTCACACTCACAATCACAGACATTGAAGACACCCAACAAACACCAAAGACTTCCCTTTAGGAATGCCTACTTAGTGCAATGAGTAGATAGCGTCCCATACACACCTACCTAACAGTAGTACACTTTTTAGAAGGTTTGGCACCAAGTCTTCCTTTCGGAATGTACTACTTAGTGCAATGGATAGATAGCGTCCATACCACCACCTACCCAAGTAACACGTTCTTTTAGAAGACTTAGTTCACTCAATTCACATAGGTATCACATTCTTTTATAAACTTAGTACTTTGATTACTTTTGTGGGGGGTTAGCTTAACCGACATAGAACATGAGAGCTAGACTGAAAATCCCGATATTAACCCCTATCTGATGAGGGATCCTTACTTGCCTAGAGTAAGGTCATACTTCTTAGCTTTTACATGGATTTCCATAGCTACACTATGTGGGCACATAGTTAAGGATAGAAGATTGCTACTAAATAACTCATTCTCTACTAACGAGGAGTCATCATCTCAAGAGGTACATTGGAATACTCATCTCAACTCAAGAAGTGTATCCACCTTTCTTCATATCTTCTCGGGCTAGGCTAAACTCCCACACGATTTCTCAATATTATAAACTATTGGTTAAGGATACTAGTGAATGCACATCTCAACTCACGAGGCATTCATTCCTCCAACCTATATTGGAAAGCTCATTAGGAATAGTGGGGTTGCTACAAAACATTTCATCTCAACTCACGAAGAGTGTTCACCCCAAGACTCCCTTTTTTACTCAACTTAGCTTCATACATTCACTTAATTGTGTGTGTGTACATGTGAGCACACCTTGCACATAAGCATCATTCCATTCGCATTTCATTCTATACATTCTTAGACCTTCTTTCATCACATCACAATCTTTAACATACTTTACATAATCATATAAGTCATTTAGGCATACTCTCTAGCCTACTTCACATAATAGTCTCATAAAACACATTTAACAATAATTACATCATTTTCATACTTACTTCACATAACAAGCCTTCATAGACTCATTCACATTGAACAAGTAACTTATAATTCATATAAGTCAAGTAAACACCGCCACCAAGAAGGTGGACATACCACTCAAGAGATTTCAGAACCCAAGTAATCAACATAACCAATTCCCCTTCAATCAAAGCTTCCATCACCTATATATTCTCAACAATTCATCATAAACTATCCCTTAGGGCAATAGCTAAACATCAATAACAACATAAGTAAAGTAAAGTTCAAGACACAAAACTAAGCCATTTAACCCATTTCTTAGCCAACATTTTATGAAAAACTTATAAGATATTTATTATGTTTTAGGATTAAAATCATCGCTAACATTAGAAAAATTATTTTTGAATCATTAGAAATGTTTTCATGCAAGACCCATATTTAGATTTGAAGATAGAAGAAAATAGGGTTGAAAACCCTTTTTGAAAATTCATTAGAAGGGACTCCTTGAATGAAAGAGAGTTAAAGATGGATACCATACCTCACATGGAAGAAACCAAGGATTTTTTATGAATAAGCCCACCAACAGCCCTCCTTGATCCTTCTTGACTTCTAGTCTCCATGGTGACTTGAGAGAGTCTTCTAAGGGAGAGGGTTTTGGGTTTGGGAAAGTGAAATCTAAAATTAGGTCTTAGGGTTTAGAACACTTTAATATTCCTAATAAACCCTAAATAAACGTCCTAGGTCATAAAAGACTTGGGGTGAATTTCCCAACACCCCAAGACTAAACAGGAAAGCATCTTTTGGGACAGTCACCATCGACGGACCAACTGACAGACCATTTGTCAAAGACGGACAGTCGTGGGGGTCTCTTTGTTGGGACTGCAACTCCTAAACCTGAAGGGAAATCTTTTACAAGGGACGTACAGGTCGATGGGCCATCGCCTAGTTGACTAGCCGTCGATTGGCTCATGATTGGACACTGATTTGGCAGTTTTTGTCCAAGTCTTGGCCCTTCTCTAGGGACCCTTGTGGATCCTATGTGGGTAGTGATCAAACCTTAAACCCCTAAACATGGTCATCTAGATCTTAGGAACATCTCATACAAGTTTCAAGCAAAACAAACACGTGAAACTCACTCAAACACCTCAAGACACACAAGTACTTTCTAGGACAAACCTTCCGAACGTCATGGCGTTCTTGGTCGTTTGAACTCTAAACTTAACCAACATCACACATGCTAAGGACACTAAAGTAACTTATTGTAACTTAAAATTAACTCAATAAACAACCACAAAGATCTAGTTCACCTTAGTTTGTTTTAGGACGTTACAAACGGACGTGGAAGCACATATATCATGTGAAGGAGAAGAAGGAGAAGAGTACATGTGGGCCTAGAGGACGAGTGGGCACTGCTGTAGCGACATATCAATATGAATCTCGGGAGTGGTGTCAGCTGGGGCTGATCCTCTCCTGTTAGCTTCATCACCATGTACTATGTCTTAAGCCAGTAGATGTTAGTGACAACTGAGGAGGTAACCTCACGGTCTGCTGAGTCCCGTCGCACCCTAGCTCCCCTACACAACTCAATCACCAGATAGGCAACAACAGGAAGTCTATTTCTGTTTGGCCCTCCTGGGCCTCTCTTGTGAAATTAGTAGACCAGATCGATACTACTGTGATCAATGATGCTTCCAAGGAAGGCTGCCTTGGGAAGACGCAGAACAAACTGTTCTGAGATGATATGATAGTGTTGTTGATGAAACTGAACAAAAATCTTACAACCACGTTTAGATCTCTCTTTAGAATAGGATTTCCAACCCCGATCCATCTGTCAATGCTTTAAGAAATCATGGGACCCTGCCACTCTTTTGGTTCATCCAGAGTTGCTGCGATAGGAAGTCCTCAGAAGGAATCGCCAAATGTAGAGTCCTTCCCAATATAACATTGATATGCTCGCTGTAGCAATCCACCTCCCTACTCTAATTGTAACTGATCTTACTGGTCTGAATTCCTTTGCCAGCTTATTGCTTTTCGGCACTAGTGCTTCATACGATTCGTTGAATTCCATAACCCAAGAAGGGATATAAGGAATTCGGGGTCTGGTTAACTGTTCAAGAGTGATGAAAGCGGATGGTGGTCATAACCTCATGGTTTCTGCCCAATCCCTCTATTGAAAGAGCTTTTACTCTATGATTATCTGGATTCCCTCTCCTCTTAAACTGTTAAGCATATGATGTTGGCGAACCATAGGAGGTGGAGGTTCACAGAGGAGGTGCTTGAGTTGGTGCTAGAGTTGGCATAGGAGGAGCTGTGACTGTAGTGTTTGATTCTGGTGGCAGCATCTGGTGAAGCTCTGCTAGTTGAGGGCTGAGGCCTGCTCCTATGCTTGTTTTACCTATTGATAAGTGGTTGATCATCTCGATTTTATAACCACTCGGTGTTCAGCCTTCAACGACTACTCTTTTCTTTGCTATCTGTTTCTTCTTTTTTGCCCTTACCTTGTTGGAGTTTTTCCCATCCTCTTTTTGGAGGATTTGAGACCCCTTCAATAATTCGTATGCCTAATGTTGTTTTCCTTAGGAGTCACGTGTTTTCGGTAGTGCATACCATATCTGCAGTAATTCACTATTAGTCGAAATAGAAATAAAATATAAACACAGGAAAATAGTCGCAAACAAGTTCACTGTTACATTAGGCGGATCGCAGATCAACATTGGCGAACTAGGTCGGCTAGCCAAAGATACCATTTGTAAAAACTGGGAAATTAGGCGATGGAAATCTCCACTTAGTGAATCCCCAACTACTTTCTAAGTTATGACCTTGTACTTCTTCCCAAGAAGCGACTTATTTAATGTCGTGGCTCGTCGTAGGTCGTACCTCACTCTTTGATATTGGGGCGTGTCATTAGGTAACTCCAATATATTGTTAGGGTGGATATGAGGCAAGGCAAACATCAGGAGTGATATGATGTGTTGTATTGATCTAGAGAAAGATCCAATTAGTCGATTTAATGCTTCCACATCCTCTATCATTTAATCCAACACTCGATCTTGATCGGTGATATTTCTGAGAATGATTTGAAGCATGTCCTCAACACGACTTTTCTCATTTTCTCTGGATTTTTTCCTTGCATGGGGAGGTATATACTTCCCTTGGCGCCTGCACTGGTCTTCCACCTCAGATATTTTGGTCGTCAAGCCATTTAGTTGAGATACCAATGCAACTACTGTGAATTCATCCTCGAAATCATGATCTGCCTCAACTGTCTTGCCACTCATTCCCTCTGTCATACTTAGAGGGTCCGCATAAATAGATAATAGAAAAAGAACTAAAACTCTAAAAGAACTACATGTCACATGACACCACTCCCCGACAGCGGCACAATTTTGATACTTTGATTAATTCTTGATCAACGACACTAGCCTACGGTCTCAGTGTCTATGAATAGAAGCGAGTATAGTAACCCAACCAAGGGTTGGGGTAGTTTCCCAAGGGAGTGGTAGTGAAAACGGTAGTTACACTAGAATTCCATTCAAAATAATTAGTTTTTAAGACATTTTCGATTAAAGAAAAATAAATTCAATTTGTGACACCGAAGTGTCAAATATCAAAATGGGGTTATGTCACAAGTAGTAGAAAACGAGTAAATAAGGGAATTAAGTATGAGGGAAATCTCTTGGGGTGTGACGCAATATATGTTGACATAAACTAGTGGGTACATGCTTTGGATCAGTAAATTAGCTAAACAATGGTAACTAGGCTAAGGTTTAGGTGTAAGTAAATTCCCTCTCGGGCAACTTACCCCATATCAAATGGGTTCCTCTCGGGCACCCACTCATCTAATCTATCTAGCCTGTGCCTTATCCATCTCGACTCTTTAAACGAAAGGTGCTTGGATATGAATCCAGAGCTTACACTCTCGGCCTGAGCCTCTTGCCACCTCACTCCCTTGGATATCAATCTAGCAGTCTTGATTTAGCGACCTCTCCCTCGAGAAATCTGAAAACACATAGGTGGTTTTGTATTTGCAACTTCAAATCTATTAACTTATACCACAACCACTAGGTGAAATCACCATGAAAATGCATCTAATCCTATCAACAATCAAGAATCAATAATTATATCAACAAATATTTGCCAAATCACACCCCTAAGAATGAGAGATATTTAGCCAAACATCAAGCAATATTAAAATACACCTAAAATGATAAAAAAATCAAATGTGTATAAGAAATTAAACCTTAATATGAGCAAAGGAAGAAGAATGGAGAAGATCCACTTCCGATTTGAGGGAAAAAACCTCTTTCTTCAAGTCTTCCACAAAACCCTCTCCAAACTAGAGAGAAAAAAATTAAAAAATAGAGTTCTAAAAGTGAAAAATAGTAATAATGTTCGACCTTTGAAATAATAAAAGATTTTAGTATTTATAGACTTCATGTTAAGTGATGGCAAATTCGTTCGGCAAATTTAGTCGTGAATCGCCGAGTGATTCGGCAATTTGACCTTCTTCTAGTTCATCACCGTTTGTGCTTTGCCTTTATTGTTGACGCATGCAGTAACATTGGGAGAAATAACTCTTCATTGCCTTTTGAATCCACTTTCTTAAAGCTTCACTTGATGGAACAAAGGGCGAAAACTCTCTATCCGTTGGATCCCAAAGCTTGCTTGGCGATGCTCAGGTTTCAACTTTAGCTTTTTTTCATCCTTTTTGTTTTGTTTTGCTCTGAAGTGTCCATGTTCACACTAAAACTCCAAATACCTAAAACTTAAGAGTTTTCATCAGATATTGAGATAAAATGAGCAGTTGAGGACACTATTGACATTAAAATAAAGCCCTGAATGAGTCCAATTTGAGGACTCATCAGGATTCATATCATAATTTTGTCTTATGATGGAGGAGTATTCTTGTATTGAGGTATCGATTTATTGGTATGTTGGTGAGTTGGGATCTAAATCCTTGAAGGCATATTGTGATCAATATCTTGTTGAATTGATTATATAGATGATAGAATTGCTTATGAAATATGTCAATTGTCTTATCTATTATAGTATCTTGGATACAAAAGTTGAGACATATTCTTTTTGAAATGCAAATATTATATATATATATATATATATATATTTATATTGATGTGTGATCCACTTGTGGTGGAGGTGCTTACTTGATAGCTATATAAATGTGAATTCAATGAATTAAAGTGATCATGTCTTGAAGTATTTGTACATGTGGTTCTAATTATAAAATGATGATCTTGTATAGAATGTTAATGTGTTGTGATTGACAGTATATTCTCACTAAATGCTATTGAATTGGTAGGCTTTGACATCCTATTCTAGTATAAATGAATGTAAAGGTCAAGGGATTCTTGGATTCGTGGGCTAGTGCATCCTCTTCTAGACTAATGAATGTATCTTAACTTAATTGCTAAATGATCATGCTTTAGTAGACCTATAGTTAGTAGTGTTGTCTTTCTTGAATGAGTAAATGTCTAGGCTTGGTTGAACTAATGTTAGTATCCTCCCCATGAAAGACTAATAACGTAATTTAGACCATGTCATGAACCGGTAGACATAAAGTTGGTGGCCCTTCATGATGAATCTAGAACCCTAGGGGAATATAGAACCTTGAAGCGGTAGACCTAATGGTGGTAGCCTCCATCTTGTGTGATATGATGAACCTAGGACCGGTAGACCTAATAGTGGTGGCCCTTCCTAAGGAAGATCAAATGATCAATCCTCCATACCTTGAATCGGTAAACCTTAAGACGGTGGCCCTTCACGTGTATGAATCTTGGGTCGGTAGTCCTAATGTTGATATCTGTCTCAAGAACACTTATGTATTGTTAATGCAAATACACTATGGGAACTAAGGCTAAGCACTAAGTGGATATGGTTAAAATGGTGGCTCTTACCAATGATTTGGCTAGAGTCCAATGAACATATTTGGATATCCCTTAAACTATGTGCCTACATAAGATGTGTATTAGTTCTACCCTTGTCAAGGAGAACACTTCTTTACGGTGAGAGAACACCGGATTCCATGATTTAGCTCTCATTGTCTATGTTGTATCTGCATATTCCCATTGTTACGACCCTCAAAATGAAATAGGTCAAACTAGAGTTTTGCATGTGTTCCATAAGTTGATACTGATTTAAATTAATTTATTTTAGCATTTGAAGTCATTTTGTGAAGTTTGGAAGTCAAACATCAAGAGACGACCAAGACCTTCGGAGACTAGCCTTGTGTGTGCGACTAGTGTGTCCTTGTATGTTGTAAATGTTTTTATTTGTTATATGAAGTCTAAACATTGTAAAAAGACTTTAAATAGGAAAAATGAAGTATATAGGATTTAAATGTCCACGTATGACCCCCCAAAGATCGTCTTAGGGGTCCATGAAGGGACCCCACCTTTGGACAAGCAAGCCGCCAAAAGACAACAAGCAATTGCACTAGAAGGGAACCAGTCCGCATCGCGTACTTGGTGAAACTAAGGACAAAGCAGTGGAAGAGTCAGTCGGACCATCCTCCGCCCGCAGGAGAGATCAGTTTGACCAGGGCCCAAATCAGACTTCAAACCAAAGACTTAGCTTTTAAGCAAGAGAGACTATGGCATCCAACGAACGCACGACTTGTCGTCGAGACTCCTGCCCCAAATTAAGAGCCAATAGTAGGTGAGCCCCGATAGTGTTTAGAATACTGAAATAGATCTCGATCCTTGAGTGTTTCCTTAACAACAGCCACCGCTGACCGTCTCTTATGTCTTTTTTTGGTGCAACACATTTTCAAATATAGTTGGGATTCTCCGGAATGAGCTACTAAGTTGGAGTACAGGACCTGCCGAAGCTGCTTTCTTTCTTCAGGTAGTGAAGTCACTACGGTTGTGTATGACTTGACGCTCTAAAGACGGTAAAGCGCCGCGGTTCTCTCCATCCGATCGATAGTAAGAGCACTCCATAGTCTGATAGATCTCTAGCCGAAGTAAGGGACTTTCTTACTGGAGCATACATAACAGACAAGGACTTATAAGAATATTCTTAGCCTGTTATTCAGCGATTGACTTGGCGGATCCAAAACGCGCTCACTCGGAGTTCGAAAGAGAAGGGGAAGAAGCGGGGTAGAGGAATTGGTCAACTCATCAGGCTCATCTTTGGTTCCCATTGGGTTTACCTTTTTCACAGGTCGAAGTTGGTAGCTGAAAGAAAGCTGTTCGTGAAGGTCAGGCCAGCTTTTCGTGCCCTTACTTTTGAGTCTATCAGCTGCAACAAGGGATGTGGGAACGAGTGTTGTGCTTGCCACGATGTTTAGTATGCCCAAGCTTGACAATAGCTGTGGATATTTCGTTGCTCATTCCCGTTAGGTCGAAGTGTTTGGCATCCCCGGTCAATATTGGATCAAACAATAGGGGCATTCTCCAGGTACGAACGGATCCAGTGCCCAACTACCAACTCCTCCCAGAATTGCGTTATCGGAGCCGAGCAAAGAATGGAAACCTTGCAGCTGAGAACTAACTGGTGCGGGCCCAAAACCGTGCTTTACCCCTAGATGTCCAGTCAACTGCTGCGCCTCAATGCATTTTGGGGAGAACCAGCTCTTTGACTTTGAAGTGGGAATGGTCACAAATAGAGCGCTGGCTTTGCTAGCTTGCATGACGGGCTATAAGACAGTTAGAATTCCCCAACTCCGTTCCTATTTATTAGCCTTCTTTCTACTTCAACATCAACTTCGTTAGCTAACTAATTGCATCATACTCTTCAGGGATTGTGTGATGTCTTCATAGGGATAAGAGTTGATTGCTGGCGATGACTTGGCTTTTTTTCGGTGCAACACAGGAAAGCACCCTCTTTTTGTCATCCCTGCCTCGTCGACCCAATCATAATATTGAAGGAGGAGAACTTTTCTCTTTTTTCTGCCTCAATTGAGACTTGTTAGAGGCCAGGCTTAGCTCCTGAAGATAGTAGGATTAACTGGGAGCTCTTGGGTAAGAAGGCAGGAAGAATTTCACACCAGGATTGAAGAAGCGGGTTTGATAGAACCAGGGTCAGAGTTCTGGTAGGTTGGTGGTGCGTGATGATTCTTGGAGTACATCCTCAATGACCTGGAAGACTAAAAAAACGATTTAAGGTGGCATTATCCACGGAGAACCCACCCCCAATCCAAGTCACTATGGTATCTCCTACTACAGTTATGGCACCCTAATTCACTGGTATGAGAGGCGATAAGGGGTGCTTTATCTAAACTAGGCAGGAGAACTTGGCTAACTTTCCTAGTGTGATAGCATCTCTGAACGGCAGGTACCCACATGTGAGCAACCAAACCTCTCTTCTATAAGGTGGTTTTGGACTCATGTTAGAGTGTTGGAGATCTAGCGTCCGTCCTGGTGTCTTTGCTACTGATTTGACCGCTTCT
The DNA here is from genome assembly GCA_022817965.1 of Solanum lycopersicoides. NCBI lineage: Eukaryota > Viridiplantae > Streptophyta > Magnoliopsida > Solanales > Solanaceae > Solanum > Solanum lycopersicoides. The sequence goes on along the minus strand of CM040629.1, from coordinate 61,073,862 downwards.
CATTGTTAATCTGGGTTCACCTTGATCCTTAAAAAATGGCCCACCCCACGCAAGAGCGCTTATGTCATAGGGGAACTCATGGCTTGAAATAATCCTTATGTACCTCAAGATCTTGTATACGACATGTAGGTGTGCTTGACAAGGAGCATGCACCCTAGACTCCGTTCTTCAAGGAGACCTATATGCATTTCCTGTGTTCTGTGCTCGAATCCTGATCAGGCTTCATCATCTTATCGGGATAGCCCTTTAGCTTTCTTTCTTGGTACTAGCACCATATTTTGATTTGCCTGTTCTTCGATCCGGAATTCCCAGCAAATCCAAAGCATCGAACCAATGATCACCGCCGACGGCCCTTCGTTTACTTCTCTAGAGTCAACGATGCTGCTTTTTCCATCATGAAAACTGCTTGCTGTGCCCGGGTCAAGGAGATTCGATTTGCTTGGTTGGGTTCTTTGCTTGATTATTCCACTTCTTAATCATTCTTCATTTCACTAATTCGTATTAACATGGACCTAAGATGAATTAGACTGTTGCCTGCCATCCCGCTCGACCTAGCCCAAATACCTATATAAGGTATTCTCATAGAGAGCCGCCCCACCCCTAGTAGGGTGGGGAGCGGGGTGGGCAATTTATGTCGGTGCTGGCGCCTGCGGCAGCACATCTGGAGCCCCCCCCCATTATGGAGCCCCCCCCATTCTGGAGCCAGCACGTTCTTAATGACCTCCCTCTCCTGTAGGTCGAGCTTCCTTTTCAGCCCTCTCACTTCGTTAGAGCTGAATTACATCCACCCTCTCACTTCGTTAGAGCTTTCTTTTCAGGGTGATGCAGATAATGCTGTATCTGTTGGAATTGGAGTGAATCCAGATGCAATTTACCAAGTCAAAGCAAGGGGTTGAAAAAGCACCACAAGGGACGGGAACGACATCCTGACTAAACAAGAGTTTCGCTTATCTATTGAAAAGTACCATCCAGAAAGTCCTCCTTCCTTCTTCGCTAATTGAAATCTAGACTCACACGTCTGCTTATGAAGATTATGATGAACTTCTTTCTTTGATTTGAAAAGAAGGTGAGAGACCTAACCCTCTGGAATGAACTAGAACAAAGCGGATTTTTTTTGGCCCGGGAAGGGGAGAGTGGCCGAGTGGTCAAAAGCGGGTGATCCGGGATTAAGCCACGTGGCGATACCCTCCAAAAGAGAAGCCCGTCATAGAGCAGTCGACTAGAAGTAGAAGACTGCTGGCCTGAGAGAAGGCGACCTCTCTCAGAAGCCTCGAGATGACTTGCAGAAAAAATGGCCTTCTTTAGTCAAAGCTTTTTCTATTCTTTTGTTAACTGATTTATGTATCGGATTCTTCAGCTGAGTCTAATGAGGCTTAGGTGCGGAGACTTACACTGTGGACCGAGACTACGTAAAGGTAGAACACCATGGAAACTTTGCTGACTTTATCATCAACCTTGATTTCGCTACGCCTCAGGGAGTTTTTCCCGAGCTGAATTGCGCGTACACTTCTGCCAGTGCAAAATCACGTGAGTACTTGGTGTATAACAGTTTCTTGAAATTTTTCATATCGAATTGTATTCCCATGATGACCCCTCGCCTTGGTCTCCAAATAAGTTTTTTTAATAGTTAAAAGCACCTTAAAACCACGAATAAGTTAGAGATGAGGGTGATGAGAATTGAAAAACTCAAGAATCAACTTTTTTTGAATTAATGGGGCTTCTAATTCAAGAATAAGCCCTTCTCAATGTCTTGCCTTTCGCATGTTTTTTCTTTGAAATTGGAATTCCAAACAAGTTCCAGATGATGTGATCCAAGTCAATGACGAGGCAAAGCAATTCCTTGACTTTGTCCATCGAGTCAGTAGCATGCTTGCGTCCGCTACTTCAAAGGCATCGCCTCACTTAGATCGCAGGTCTTTTCCGCTGGACGACTCATAGGAGGTGAGAAGGGCCACTTTTTTGTTCGTAACGAGGGAGAGATAGAATGGAGTTCTTCACAAAGTTGCACCCATTGAAGATAGATTTGCCCGTGCTATAGCCGGGAAATGAAAATCCCAGTGCCAGGGAATGTACTGGATTTTTAGCACGTACAACCATCAAACCAGAGACCCTCTGCAACACAGACTACCCTGACTCGAAATTTATTTTCAAAAATCTTATGGCAGCAGCTCCGCTTCGCAGACCTGTTTCCCGATGATAATTTCAAAAATTTAAGTGAAGTTTGACTTGTCTAAAATGGTCAAATTGATGTAAGGGTGTTTTGGGTATTTTGGGGTGTGTTATATACTGATTTTAGGTCATTATACACCCATTCCCTCATCATAAACCCCAAGCTATGAATTAGAAATCAAAATTTCCAGAACCCTAAAAAGGTCTTCTCTTCCAAAACCCTCTCAAGCCTCCATTTTTAAAGGTCAAGGTCTTGGAGCTTGGGCTATGGATGAAAAAGGATTTCTTCTTCAAATCTCGTTGATTTCTTCATATTAAGGTATGGTAGTTCATCCTTGAACTCTATTTCATTCAAGGAGCCATTCAAACGAGATTTCAAAAAGGGTTTTTAAACTCCAAACTCTTCTATTTTTTACTGTAAGCATGGGTCTTGCATGAAAACGTTTTAATGAATGTATTATGATATTATTCAATGTTAGTTGATGATTTTAAGGTCAAAACCCCAATAAACCCATGCTCATTCAATTTCTCAATTTTTGTCTTATGAAGTGGGTTTAATGTACATGATTTTATAATGTTAGAACTATGGTTTTCTTAATGTTATAATGAGATGTATTAGCTGCGTTAAATGCTATTTTATGATGTATTGTTGGAAGTATTGATAAAAGGTGTAAAGTCTTGGATGAAGGGTAAGTTGTTCTATCTTGTTTAATTTTCCATTGAAAAGATCTTGAGTGGTATGGTCCACCTTTTGTGGCGGTGTTTGATTGAAGTATATGAATATGTATATATATGTGCATTGGGAGTATGTCCTTGAAGGCATGATATGTGAAGTTAAGCGATGATTATGATGTATATGCATGATATGTTTTAGAAATTTGAAATTGTATACCTTAAAGAGGTTATGTCTAAGTGAAGTATATGTATATGTGAAGCATGATAGTGTGTGTCCTTTGTGACGAATGCAAGGTGGACATGATAAGAAATCAATGTCATGCATGATAGTAGTTGTGTGAAAGGTGTTCTCACTTGTACTCACACACACACCTTGAATAAATGAAAGAATGAAGCTAATGGCTCTGTATGTATGAGAGTCTATTGAAAGGTTTTCTCAATAAGACTCTAATGAATGAAATGGGGGATTTTAGCGTAGACACTCTTCGTGAGTAGAGATGAAGTGTTTAGACCATCCTTACTATCCCTATAGTATGAAAAGGGGAATTTTGTGGCGAACACTCTTCGTGAGTTGATATGAAGTTTTTAGTAGCAACCCCACTTTTCCGAATGAGCTTTCGAAGATAGGTTGGAGGTTGATGCCCTTCGCGAGTTGAGATGTGGTATTCAAAAGTAACCTCTAGGGATAAGTACACTTCGTTAGTTGAGATGTGGTACTAAATAGCTATCCCTTAACCTATAGTCTATGAATGTTTAAGACGCTGTGGGGGAGTATGCGTAGCACCGAGAGGATTTAGTGAAGGGGTGGCTACACTTCGTAAGTAGAGATGTAGTATCCAAAAGTACCCCTTGAGATGCGTAATCCTCATTAGTAGAGAATGATTTACTTAGTAGCAATATTCTTATCCCTTAACTATGCGCGCACATAGGTGTAGCTATTGGAGAATCCATGTAAAGGCTAAAGAATATGACCCTACCTTGGGCAAATAAGGATCCCTCATCCGGTAAGGGTTAATACCAGGATTCCATGTGTAGATATCATGGTCTATGTCGGTTAAAGATAGCCCCCACAAATTAATGTTATGAACTAAGTCATCTTAAGGGTGCACTACTTAGGGTAGATAGTGGAATGAAACACTATCTAACCATTGCACAAGTAGACATTTGGAGGGAGTCTTGGTGCTTCCTTTTATGTAATGTAGGAATGGGTAATTATATGATAAGATGAAGCATGATGACTATATGTATGAGGTTAATGAAGTAATGTGACTTTATGTGTAATGCTTATGAAGTATGTTGATTCGATGCGTAATGTTAATAAAGTATGAAGGTCTTATTTCTAATGTCAAAGAAGCATGTTGATATGATGTCTTGTATGATGAAAGTTATGTGAATGAAGTTATGGAGGTGATGTTCCTAGTCTTAAGTGATTCCTAAGGAGCACTAAGTGAAAGTAGTAGTATGGGATGCTACTTTCACATGGCACTAAGTGTAACTTGGGAGTTGTCTTAGAGGATGGCTTTTATGTGTAGTACCTAAATGTATGTATGCTCTTCTAGTTCTTGGTGATGATGTTGAATTGTTAAATGACACGAAGTAAGCTTGTCCGTGGTAGTCTTAAGGATCACTTCGGTGTGTGGTGAAGAGATCGTATGGGCAATCTCTTCATGTCTTACCTAGGTAAGTTTAATGATAACTTGGTGTAGGAAGAGTTATGTGTTAAGTGGGTTTACTATAAGGATGTATTTATGTGAGAAGTATGGAAGTTTTTACCTTATTTGTTAAATGATGGTTTATATGATGTTTTGAAATATTGGTTCATGAAAGTTTTATCAAAATAGCATGATTTGTATGTTTCATTTAAATTGTCCCTTTCGCATGATTTTGCATACTGCCATACTTAGTACAATGTTTGTACTAAACCCAAACTTTTCTATACTCTATAAGTATAGGTTGAAGGCAAGTGAAGGTTCCTAGAAGGCTAAGCTTTGGAAGTTGACTCTCACGATTTGGTATGTCCTCATATATTCGAGGACATAATATTTGTTTCTTTAGTTTCTTCTATAAGAGTTTTATAAGACTATTTACGTATTTCTTTCAATGTAAAGGGTCGTGTCCCTCAGATATTTAAGTTGTGTCTTTAAGTTGGCTTGTGATGATGAGAATCGTTTCTTTAGCTTTTATAAAATAACTTTCTTATTTATTAGTCTTGTGAAAATTTTAGTTCCGCACTACTTTTCATATCTTATGTAATGAATGATAGCTAAGAGTCTTGTGCAATAACTCCGTGAGGTCAAGTACACCGTGTGACAACTCAAGAGTGCTCTTTTCTCCTGGGGTGTACTTACAGGTCGTAACACCCATCCTGTGGGATGTGCACTCTAGTTACTTAATAGGTATTACAACGTGTAGGTAGTAGATGGGATGCTATATACACATGGAACGAATAGCATTTGAAGGTTCTTGAGTGAGATCCCTAAGTCTTCATGACTAATGTTTGATAGTCCTCTAAATTAAGTTAATAATGAATGTTGACTTATTATCCCTATAATGTGATGCATATCGCTCTTATATTGATGAAATGAGTTACTTAGCATGTCATGTTTAAATGTAAAGGTTCTTGTCTAAATGTGGCCTTGACGAACACTTGGGTGTGGCATGAAGAGGTAGTATGGGCTGCCACATTATTTCTTACTTAAGGGTATTTTAGGGTAACTTTAGATTAAGGTCTACAATGTTGAAATGATCTACTTAATGTATATGTTCATGCATTACATGTTGGTATTAGTTGAATCGTTCTTACTCATGATGAAGGTGAAAAGATAAAGGTAATGGTTTAAATGAGATATTGTGACTTGTATGTTGGTTTTGTCTTCTTTTATGCCTTTATTGTTTAAATGTTCATGAAGTTCTACCAAATGGCAAAAACCATGAATTTCAACAAAATGTCCCTTTTAACATGTTTTTGCATGGTCATCATACTTAGTGTTTAATTGTGCTAACACCATCTTCTTCATATTTTTATTACAAAGTGTAGTTTAAGGTTTCTCGGTGGAATCTAGTTGAAGGATTGGATTTCTCTTCTCCAAGTCTTGGTACGTCCTCATGGATTCTAGGACAATGAACTTCTCATGCTTTTTTTATGTAATAGACTCTTAGTAGTTTCTTTTTGATTGGAAGGGTTGTGTCCCTATGATGTTGAGATGTGTCTAACATGGCTATGTTGAGACTTAGTATTCCGTTCCTTATAAAATGTTTCATTGAAAAAAGAAATTGCACTATTTTTATTACCTATGTGATGAATGAATTCTAAGAGGCTTGTACAAGACCCCTTCGGGGTCATGTACGCCTTTTTACAACATGGGGGTGCTCTCGATTCGTGACAAACTTGGTATCAGAGTATAAGGGTATGAGAATGTCTTTAGGTTGATGTCTCTTATGACACGTCTAGTAGAGTCTTGTTCATCGGTGTGAGTCGTAACACATCTATGAACGAGAGGCTATAGGACGGTAGAAGTTAAACTTCTTTTATTATTCTTGAAGTCGTTCCTTAGAGTTGAGTCCTATAAGTATCCTTTTCCTAATACTTCTCTTGTTTTTATACGATATGAATACGAGAGAAAGACCTTCAAGGAGAGTGGAAGAGGAGATTTATAATGATGAGATTCCTCCCATAGGTCCCCTAGATGGACAAGCTCCACAAGGTGAGAAAGTTCATGTGGTTCCCCTGGACATGACCAATCAAGAATTTACGGCGGATTTCTAACCTTGGACCAAGCTATGACAACCTAAGAGAATAGAGACGTGGGACCTAGGATGAATGCTTTTGAAAGTACCATGGCCTCACGATTGAGTGACTTTGTGAGGATGAATCCTCCTATTTTTCTTGGTTCTAGAATGGGAGAAGATCCCTAAGAATTATTGGATGGGATTTATAAGATAGTGTATCCTATGTGAGTTACATCTAGGGAAAAGGCAGAGTTGGCTTCCTATCAATTGAAAGAGGTAGCTCAAATTTGGTTTACTTAATTGAAGGCAAATAGGCCTATGAGAGCTGGTCCTATAGTATGGTAAGAGTTTAAGAAGGCGTTTCTTAGTAATTAATTTACCCATGAGAAGAGGTAGGTGAATATTGAGGAGCTTATAAACCTTAGCCAAGGTAGCATGAATGTTGAGGAGTATTCCTTGAAGTTTACCCAATTGTATACGTATGATCTAACGTTGATGTCTAATCCTAGAGGTGAGATGAGTAGGTTTGTTATAGGTGTATCGACCTAGTTAAGGAAGAGTGTCGTTCGACGATTCTCCATGATGATATGAATCTATCTACCCTTTTTGTATATGCTCAATCTACTGAGGAGTCCAGACATAAGAGGATGAAGAGGGGTAGATCCCATGAGCAAGGTAAACCTAGGTTCAAGAAGAGAACTCAAAATCAAGATTACTCAAGTGATCCTAAGGGTAAACAACAGAGAGGCGGTGGATCTCAAGTTACTAAACCTACTTGCCACAATTGTGGAAAGAAACATTTTGGAAAGTGTCTAGCCGACACTAGTGGGTGCTATGGTTGTTGAAAGAATGATCACCAAGTGAAAGATTGTTCACTCTTACGTCTATAGGAATGGAGGTCGAGCATTCTTCTCTTGATGTCCCGAATCTTAATTCTCATAAGAAGACTCGTTTATATGCACTTCAATCCAAGGAGGGAAAGGGGGCTAATCTGGATGAAGGCACCGGTAAGTGATAGTTCCTTTTGTTTTGTGGTATTGAAATTCCTTATGTTGTGTTCATGGTAGCCTTATTTGGTTTTTCCCTTAAGTGGGGGATGGCATGATGAATATCAAGGTTATGAGAGTTCCTTACCCTTATCTCTTTCCTTCTATTCTTACTCAAGCTTGAGACCTAGAGTTCCCTTGTAGCTTTTCTTATGTTTTGGAGGCATGAGTGGTATAAGTATTCCATGGCTTCTCTATGTTATGCATGTTTAATTGACTTCCTGTTTACAGATAAAATGAGTTTTCATTATTGTGCTCCTCATGTTAGTATTCATCTAATATGATTTGCTTAAATTGGTTCATGAGGTTAAGTATTCAACATGCCTAAATGTGATAACGAAAGAGTTGCATAAATTGCTTAATGATGTTGTAATGAGCTTAATGTGATTTGGAGAAAGAAATTCCTCCTATAAAAAACCGAATGACAAGTTTTGATGTATGATGAGTTTGTAGATGTAGAGCCTGCTTGCTTGTTGGTTTTGAGCTTGTTGATTGTGGGCTCCTAGTCTTGTGTCATTACCCTTGATGTGCATAAAGTGTCATTCCAAGACGAATGTTCCCAAGTGGGGGATATTTAATGACCCTATAATGAAATAGGAAGAACTAGAGCCTCATACATGTGCGTGATGTTGGTAACTTGGTTATATGATTAGAAATTGGTTTTGAAGTTTAGTTTATAGTGTTTTGAGGTCTAACGTCAAGAGACGATCAAGATGTCCGGAAATTAGTCATTTTAAGTAGTTTGTTGTAGTGACTTGTAGTGGAGTTTTGGAGTGTGTTTGAAGATTAAAATCAAGGTAAATGGTTAATATAATTAGAACTTCATATTTAAGGGTTGAACGTACAGGTACGACTCCCTAAGGACCACCCTATGGGTCCTTGAGAAGGACCCTAAGTTTAAACCCCAAAACTACCAAAGTGTAGTGATCTACGGTTGGAAACCACGGCCAGTAGATGGATCTATCGCTCGTGGAATTTCTCCGTAGGTTAAGATATAATCTAGGAAGCCTTACATCTCATCCTCAAGTCTCTGACCAAAATGACAAGCCAACAGAATGCCCCGTCAACCCATCTATGGTCCGTAGATGTTGGGTCGTAGATAGGGCCTGTGATGTTGTCAAGTTTCGACCAGACCAATTGTGGTTTGGTAAATGCCCCCCTTGGCTAATTAAATATATTTACGGTTATTTTAGGCATTGTAAGAGTTTTTAAACAATAAAATACCAATTTAGATTTCATTCTTCAAATTCCCAAATGAAAACTCTTTCTCCCATAACTACTTTCTCTCTAGAATTCCATTGAAGACTCCAAAATTTCAAGTCAATTTCTTCTAGATTTTTCAAGTTAATTTCGTGTATTCTCATATAAGAAGGTATGGTGATCATTTATACTTGATTAATCTTCCATTAAAGAAGTCAATTCATAATAGATTTCAAAGCATTTCAAAAGTTAAAAATCATAGTATCTAATCTAAGCATTAGTTCATTGTTAAAACGTTTTCAAAGCCATTATAACAATGATTTAAGATTTGGTGGATTATTTTAACTTATTTTATATGGAATTCTTTCAAGAACCCATGTCTTCCTCTAAACCCATTATGAATGTATGTTGAATAACATGTGATAATATGAAGTTAGTTAATGGATTCCATGTCATTAATTATGTATTATGATGGAAGGATATTTTTGTATTGAGGTATTGATGTATTGGTGTGTTCGTCCGTTGGGTTCTAAAGCCTTGAAGGCATATTGCGATCAATATCTTGTTGAATTGCTTATATTAATGATAACATTGGTTATGAAATTTGTCAATTGTCTTATATAGTAGTATAATGGATACAAGAGTTGAGACCTATTCTTATTGATATGCAAAAGTGATACATATTTATGTGTGATCCACTTATGGCGGAGGTTCTTACTTGTTAACTATATGAATGTGAATTTAATGAATTAAGTTTATCATGTCTTGAAGTATTTGTACATGTGGTTCTAATGATAGAATGATGATCTTGTATAGAATGTGAATGTGTTATGATTGAAAGTATACTATCACTAAATGCTCTTGAATTGGTAGGCTTAGGCATCTTATTCTTGTATAAATGATTGTAAAGGTAAAGGGTGTCTTGAATTGGTAGGCTAGTGCATCCTTTTCTAGACTAGTGAATCTATTTTGATGTAATTTCTAAATGAACATAATTTGGTAGACCTATAGTTGGTAGCCTTGTCTTTCTTGAATGAGTAAATGTGTAGGGTTGGTATACCTAATGTTGGTATCCTCCCCATAAAAGACTATAAGGTATTTTAGACCATGTCTTGAATCGGTAGACCTAAAGTTGGTGGCCCTTCATGATGAGTCTATAATCCTAGGTGAATATAAAACCTTGAAGAGGTAGACCTAATGGTGGCATCCTCATTCTTGAGTTAGATGATGAACCTATGACCGATATACCTAATGGTGGTGGCCCTTCTAAGGAAGATCAAATGAGATATCCTCTTTACCTTGAATTAGTAGACATAAAGGTGATGGCCCTTCATGTATATGTGTCTTGGGTCGACAGGACTAATTTTAGTATCCCTCTCAAGCACAACTATATATTGTTAATGCAAATACTCTATGGGAACTAAGACTAAGCACCGAGTGGATATGGTAAGATGGTGGCTCTTCCCAACGAATAAGCTAGAGGCCAATGAACATCTTTGGATATCCCATAAACTATGTGCCTACATAGGATGTTTATTAAGTCTACCTTTTGCATGTATAACACCCCTTTATGGTGTTTGAATAGAATATCGGATTCCATGATTTAGCTCTCATGGTCTATATCGGTTAATGCCTATTCCCATCTTATGTGATGTGCACTCGAGTTACTTGATAGGTACTATAGTGTGTAGGTAGTAGTATGAGATGCTATCTAAACATTGCACGAGTAGGCTATGAAGGTTCTTGAGTGAGTTCCCTAAGTCTTCATGACTAATGTTTGATAGTCCTCTAAATGAAGCTAATAATGAATGTTGACTTATTTTCCTTAATATGTGATTCATATTTCTCTTAAATTGATGAAATGAGTTACTTAGCATGTCATGTTTAAATGTAAAGATTCTCGTGTAAATGTGGCCTCGAGGAACACTTAGGTGTGGCATGGAAAGGTAGTATGGGTGGCCACTTTATATCTTACTTAAGGGTGATCTAGGGTAACTTTAGATAGAGGCCTACAATGTTGAAATGATCTGCTTAATGTATATGCTCATGCATTGCATGTTGTTATTAGTTGAAAAATGATTACTCTAGATGAAGGTGAAAAAGTAAAGGTAATGCTTTGAATGATATATTGTGACTTGTATGTTGCTTATGTCTTTATTATGCCTTTATTGTTCAAATGTTCATGAAATTCTACCAAATGGCATAAAAGCATGACTTTAAACAAAATGTTCCTTTTAACATGTTTTTCCATGATCATCATACTTAGGTTTCAATTGTGCTAATGTAACGACCCAGAGGTACACCCTAGAAGTTACCGGCGTCGTCGACCTCTGATAGGTCTTGGACAAGACTCTTAGCATTCATTCATCGTATTATGATAAAATTATCGGAAAATTTAAAACTGTTCATAGCACAACATAATGCTAGAATATCACTTCATTTTTAAAATATTAAGTACATAGTTTAGATTCTAAGTCTCTTTTTTCCATCATAGACTAAACATCAATAGAATATAACAGGGACACGACCCTTAAAGACATACATGAATAATCTAAACTGTTACATGAACTTAAATAACATCTTTGATATGAAGGAACTTGAATCATTAGGACACTTGAACTTGGGAATAGCTAACCAAGCTCTTCATTCTAGGAAAGGCCTTCTAGCCATCACCACCTACACTTTGTGTAAAAATATGAAGAAGAATGGTATTAGTACAAGAACTTACTAAGTATTATAACCATGCAAAAACATGAGTTAAAAAGGACATTTAGTTAGAAATTATGCATCATGTCTTTTTAGTAAAACTTCATGAACATTGATACAATAAGTACAATATAGTTCACATGAATAATATAGACATGGATATCACTCATAAAATACTTGAAGACATTTCATCACATTTAAAGCACATTCATTAAGGCACAATCAACACATAAGAACCATCACCTAAGACAACCTCCAAATCTCACTAGTACAATGTACAAGTAGTATCCCATAATACTTATCACACCAAGTGATCGTAAGAAGTCACCCTAGACTTAGGAACATCACATTCAATAACCTACCACACATATACGTTTAAACTTAGACATAATACCAACATACTTCATTAATGGTCACATAAGAACTCTTTCATTCATTACATCTTAGTCATAACTCATTTAGTTCATATCCCTAGATAAACCACCCTCACAACCCCTTCACAAGCTTACTTGTCCAATATACACATGGAGTCTCATACCCCCACATATAGCAAGCAAACCCATTTTGAAGCCATAAGTGTTATTCACATGCATAATCATAATTCATGTCTTCACATAAGAAAAGTCACCCATAACATGCATTCATACTAATCATACAGAAACATAAGTCTTTATTTCATAAGAGGCTCCAATCCTATCCTTTCTTAAAGTTCACCTGTGCAATGCATGGGTAGGGTCCATAGTCCTACCTATACTAAGTAAACTTCTCAAGGAGTTATGATTAGAGTTCTTATTCTTATCTTAGTTCATTTCTTAACTTTTGGGAGACATGGCCATAACTGATATAGACCATGTGAGCTATATTTTATCCGGTGTTCTACTCCCACACCGAAAAGAGAGGGTACTACTTTCCAAAGTAGGACCTTCATACATAATAGCTATTCTAGTGTATCCACTAAGCTACGACCTACGGGGGCATTTAGTTATGGAACAAGGAGATTGTTACTAGAAACTTTGACTTGCTAATGTGGAGGTTTCCATCTCATGAGACGACATCTATGTTGGGAAACCTAACTTGCTAAAGTGAAAGTTTTTTTGTGGAAATCCGGACTTGCTAGAGGTGAAGCCCCCACTCTCATTTTTCATGTTCACTCGGTGCTAAGCTCAAACTCCCTTTTTAAACATCTTTAAGCCGTTATTAGCATTAGTTCTAAAAGTACGCTTTAGGGACTTGCTCCCTCATACATCATATAACTCAAAGGTTTCTAAGATGAGAATGGACTTTCATCATATAACCTGTATTATGTGAGAATGTACTTTAACATAATTCTAACATTCATAACATAGTCTAGTTTAGAGTACAATTGAGGAAGCCCTACAAAAGTCTCTCTTTCACTAGATCATCATATCATTTTTCATTCATACATTAATGTGTCTGTATACATATGTTAGAAAGACTTTCACATAAACATCATTAGACAAAATATGCTCATAATTCATTAATCATATACTTTACATGCATGGTAATAGAAAATGGTGCATATGAGAACTATCATTTCAATTGACACCATGAATCTATACTGCATAGTCATGCATGAGCGTGTGTGTGTTCATATTGGTCGTCATGATCACATAAGAGCAACAACCTAACTATTGAGGAAATAACACTCCAAAGGATCATAAGACATATTCAATATCCCTCAAGTCATGGACAACTTCACATAAACAGTATTAAAGACTATGGACCACACACCCACATTACATCATAGGAGGCAAAAACATATTCAACATTAGAATGGAAGTCTCCTAAAATGCATGAGATCAAATATTCATATAGTGTTCATATAGTTAGTGGTCATTCTAAAATGGTACTCATCACAACTAAGCATGTAGAGCATACCTTAACCTAAAATCAACATACACATTTTACTTCGCATCATCAATACACCTAGATCATGATACTAGAATTGAGGACTACATATATAAGATTCATAATCATAATAATAATCATATGAACTCAATCCACATCTATTGCCCTCATGGACATAAACACAACATGTAGATATAGTCAAGAATGTAAACACCGCCATCATAAGTGGATCATATCATACAACATCAATTCCAATGCTAAAGACTAGGAAATTAGGTCAACTTACCAATACTCCAAGACATAATCACCATGAACCAATTCTCAACAATTCATAATCAATAGATATATATATATAATTATAACTAATCAATACACTACAATCTAATCACAATTGAATAATCATGTCATCGATATCACAAGACCCACATAATATCTTAAACTGATAGATCAAGGGGATCATGGGTTCTTTATTAAATTATATTGAAAATCGTCATCATAACGGTAATTACACGTTTATTCATCATTGGAATGACTTGGAAAATCGTTTGACAATGAACCCATGGCTAGATTGAAAGATAGGAAATTTGATCATGGAATATGATTTGAAAACCTTTGAAAGAACTCCTTAAATGAAAGGTTAAGTAAGTATCAAGGGTCACCATACCTTAATAGAAGGAAATTCAACACATTTGGAGAAGAAAGAACTTGAAAATTCATCTTATAGCTTGAGCTTGAGTTTGGCCTCCAATGGAGGTTTGGGAGAATTTTGAATAGAAGAGAGTTCTGAGATTTTAGATTTCTTATTGGGTATTGGGGTTTTGACTTGGGAAAGGGGTTAAATATGACATAAAAAGAGTTTATAACCGACTCCCAAAGTTATGAAAACACCGCATACTTATTTGACTTTTAGACATGTAAAACTTGACTTTAAAACGACGCAACCGAATTTGATACATGGATGCACATCCCGGAGGCTGATCCTAATTTTGTATCATGAATTATTGAGGCAGTGAGACTCGTGTAAGTCACGCGATGCGGAGGCAGCTTGATTTCCAAGAGCACGATGCGGAGTGGCCTCCATATATTGTTTTGCATGCTGCCTTAGGCAGCTCCCTTGTCCAACGTTTGGGTCCTCCTCAAGGACCCTTAAGGTGGGCCTTGGGGAGTGATACCCGGATGTTTTGACCATAAACATGTTTTTTAAGATACTAGGGTCACCTCTACTATTTTTAGAATCTAAACAACACATAAAAAAAAGGCAAACATACAAGAACACAGTAGCACACAAATGACTATTTTCAGGACGTCTTAGTCGTCCTTTGACTTTTTGTCACATCCGGGGAGCACCCTAGACGTAACTGGCATCATCATCCTCGAAGAGGACTAAGACTAGCCTCTTATAATTCCTCATTAGATTCATAGGTTAAAAGTGCGGAAAATTAAAACTTTTCATCTCTATCTACTTCATGAGATTTACTTAGACCTCTCGCTTACACATAATATATTCATAGCGAGTATACATAGACTCCTCCTATAATAAGATTACATAGTCTTCTACTTGTATGCCACATATGGATAAAATATATAATATAGTCTTAATAAGGAAGTCTCATATTAAATCATCTAAATGGAATAGACCAATATGGGCAAAGCCCTTACACAATTGGAGAAATGCCACTTAGGGCTTACAACAATATCTTGAAACAACATGAATGAAATGATTATCTTTAGACTATAACAATGTAACATAGGTAGAGTGATAGAAAGGCATCATAAACGGAACATGAGGACATACCCACACTTGGAGAAATGATCCAAGGCTTCCTTCAAAGTGGTCACGAAACCTTCAACGACCGGAAACTAATATGTTGGGGAAAAAGGGAGAAATGGGGTTAGCAGATCTTTTGTATAAAATATGGAATCATATGCACATACTACATAGAAATCATGTTAAAAAGGGATATTTTATAAAGGCATGCAAAGTCAGTTTGGAAATACCGTATGCACATTCAAGAACTAATACAAGTCAATAAGCACATATTTATTAAGTCAAGACCATGTGTAACACAAGACAAACAATATCAAGTCTAGTCTAGTCAAGTCAACATGTATATAAACATATTTAAGTACATAATCAAGACAATTCTATCATAAAGTTATAATATCAACAAGCATGCACAAGAGTTCATGATATTATAACCTAAGCAAGACCATTAATCATGAACCCACATTAAGTCATCTAGTGCAATGACTAAGTTAGGCCCTATAACCTTACTAATTAAAGCAAACCAAACAAGGACCAAAAGAAATGCCTAACTTTACATACCATAACATCAAGCATATTAATCATCATATCTAGGAAATGAGACCAACAACATATTCATCGGTTAAACCAATATTACATATTGTCAATAACATGTAAGATCAACATATACATATCATTTACCTTTATAAGCATATAAGTACATAAGAACATCTTATAACACTTCCCTCAAGGCTAACTAGTGCAATGTATAGGTAGGGTCCCATAAGCCTACCTAGACTAAGCCAAACTCCTTAGGTCATCCTAGTTAGACTTCACTTTATTACTTAATTTTACTATTGGGAACATCTTTCCTTAACCAACATAGACCACATGAGCTAATGTGGAATCCGGTGTCATGGAACCCTACACCGAAATAAGGTGTACTACTTGCCAAGGTTGTACCAAAACATGAACATAACATCTATGTGGATCCACAATCTAGTATTACTATAGGGGCAACATAGTTCAAGAACTAGGAGATGTGTATGGGAATGTCTTTATGCTACATGCATTATAGTCTCCAATATCATGAGTACATTAGTGATCCTACCTTCCCTATGTGGGAAGGACACTCCTCATTCCTAGTTCACTCGGTGCTAAGCTAGAGTCCCTTTTGAAACGTCTTTCATTAATTACCATAACTTACTTTAGGTCATAGAATATTTCTTCTTATATATTCATAGTCTTTATCTCAATATGAATTACATGGGAACATTTATTCAATGCAATTCACGCATGTGAGGTTAGCCCATTTACATCACCATATCATAGTAAGGCACATAGGCAATTTATCACCAACCTTTTATCATTACATCCTAGCGAAAAACTCACAAGCTATAAATCAAGACATTTCAATTCAACATCATACCAAACCCTAATCAATCCTATCATAATGTTTACTTCAATAGAACTTCATCACTAAACACAAGTAATCATAATTGAAGTAAAGGTTTGAGATCACAAGACTTACCCCAATCTCCTTCACAAGCTATCATCCTAGGTTTTACCATCAACCATACAATTCAACAAAAAATGTATTTAATATCATCACACAATAGGAATTAACACAATAATTAAGTGAATTGAATCACTACACATTAACTCATCACAAGTTTATAACCTAAGGTTAGGGACTTGGAACAATTTCATGATCTATTCGACATGCTAGGTTAACTAATCAATAACTAGAATAATTGAATCATAATACCTCATAATATAAGAATAATAATGAAAAGAAACCATAGACAACAAAATTTAGAAAGTCAAATTCGTAATAGGAAGAAACCCATAAGAATTCATCTTCTTGAAAACCAATATTGGAAGAACCCTTCGGGGAAAGGAATCGCAAGGGTGAAAGTATCCCATACCTTGTTAATTGTTGAAGAATGATGGAGAAAATCACCCTACTTTCTGCCCTAATGTATTAACCTTGACCTAGACCTTCAATGGAGTTCTTCTTTTTGGGAGAGAGAATGTAGGGAGAAGGAAGAGCAATTGTATTTTTGAATTGTAGGAGTTAGGTTAGTTTAATTAGGCTTAGGTCTTTACATAAGTCTTTAACTAACTTAATTAGACCTCCCCTAACCCCTAACTAATTAACTAATCAACTAATTAATTAAATGAAGTAACTTAAAACTCACTAGAAAATCGCAGGCCTGACCGTCGAGACCCTGACCTACAGGCCGTAGGTCAGTCGACGGGCCTTGGGACTAACCGTCTTGCAGGTCCGTCATTTTGGTTAGGGACTTCCCAAAATGTCCATTTCGCAAAAATAGCTAGGTCTTCATCGACGGAGGCATCAACTACCCGTCGATTACCTTATGCCTCGTTGCCTGCACCTCGTCGATGGCTACTGTCTCAAGAAACTTTTAGCCAAATTGGAAGGGTCCTCCTGAAGGACCCTTTTGTTGGTCCTTGGGGAGTCGTATCCGGAGTTTTTGACCCTAAACCAACTTTAATACATGTTCGACACATTACCACCAAACCTCATCAAATTCCAACTCCTAAAACCCTGTCAAATAGGCTAAGGTACACTAGCACCTTTTGCATTGGTCTCCAGACGTCATGGAGTTCCTTGACATTTTGACTCTAACACTTCCTAAATGACATTAATACATTATTATTGACCTTAAAACAGTGTTATTGACCTTACACACTCATGTGAGGCTCTAGATTAGGTCTTAGACTTTTGGAGTTTTACATTATCCCCCCTTAGGAAGATTCTTCCCCGCATGACACTAAAAATCTATTGAAGGGAAAGGATAGACTCAATACTAGCAGCCCAACCAACAACATGTAAAATCAATATGAGTTACAACTCAAATCATAAAAACATGTCATTTGCACAAAGTAATTTCTAAATATCAATTATAACACCTATGAACTCAACCTCACAATATGAGGAATTTCCTTCTCACAACAACATGGGCTCAACATATCATTAAAGAGTCAATTATGCCAAATTTCAACCTATTAACATGCTCAATATAATTTCTTAAAGACAACAACATACCAAGTAAACAATAAGTGCAACAACAAGCAAAAGAGCATTTTCACATGAAACGTCTTTTTAGCAAAAACCTTATCATTAATATGCATATCTTTTCAAAAAAAGTCAAATTCAATTAACTCATTATTTTCATTATTAATAGGAACTAACATTAATTAACAAAGATATGAGGGTAACGGGACTTCATGTCGGCCTCGGTCTCCCATGTTGCTCCCTCAACTAGGTGGTTCTTAAATAACACCTTTACGGAAGCCACCTCCTCGTTCCTCAACTTCTTTACTTGTCTATCAAGGATTTTAACCGGAACCTCCTCATAAGAGAGGTTTTTTTCCACACCTACACCCTCAATAGGAAGAATGGACTCGGGATCACCGATACACTTCTTAAGCATGGAGACATAGAACACCGGATGAACCGAAGATAATTCGCTAGGTAATCTCAACTCATATGCAACCTTGACAACCCTTTGAAAAGTTTCATAAGGGCCCATGTAACGATGACTCAACTTCCCTTTCTTGCCAAATCTCACCACTCCCTTCATGGGTTAAATTTTTAGATACACTTTATCACCCTCTTCAAATTCTAAGTCTCTTCTCCTATGGTCGACATATGATTTTTACTGACTATAGGTTTTTTTCAGTCGGTTCCTTTTCATATTAACTACCTCCGAAGTCTTATAAATCAATTCGGTACCCAAGAGTGAAGACTCGCCCACTTCAAACCAATCTAATTAGATCTACATCTCCTACAATACAAGTCCTCAAAAGGAGTTATATATATAGTTGAATGGTAACTATTATTATAAGAGAACTCAACCAAAGGCAAATTTTTATCCCAATTCCCCTTGAAATAAATTATACAAGCTCTAAGCATATCCTCAAGAATTTGAATAGTACGCGCCACTTGACCATCCGTTTGGGGATGAAAATCGGTGCTTAGCTTCACCTTTGTACCCAACCCTTTTTGGAATGACCTCCAAAACTTAGATGTGAAATGTGCACCCCTATACGATATGATGGATAATGGAATACCGTGGTGAAACACAATCTCATCTATGAATATCCTTTCATAATCCTTTGCCGAGTAAGTGGACTTGACGGGAATAAAATGAGCGGATTTTGTCAACCTATCCACAACCACCCATATGGAGTCATGTTGTTTTTGTGTCCGAGGCAAACCTACCACAAAGTCTATATTGATATATTTCCACTTCAAAGTGGGAACTTGTATTTCTTAAAGTAAACCACTTTGCTTTTGGTGTTCGACTTTCACTTATTGGCAATTTGGACATTTTGCAACAAATTCCGCTATGTCCCTTTTTAAGCATTCCCACCAAAACACTTCTCTAAGGTCATGATACATATTTGTAGAACCCGGATGAATGGAATAGCGGGAACCATGAGCTTCCTCAAGAATGCGATTTCTCAAGTCATCAACATTGGACACACTAACCTTCCTTGATACCCCAAGACACAATCCCCCCTAAGGAGAATGACTCATTAAGCTTACCAAGAACCGACTCCTTCAACTCCATCAATGGTTGATCAAGGTGTTGATTAGACTTCACCTCAACCATCAAATATGATTAGGAGTTATGATGGACCATGAAACCACTATTTGGAGAATCTTCCAATCTAACACCAAAATGAGCCAACCTATGAACATCAATCACTAGGTCTTTCTTGGCTTCTTCTACATGAGAAACACTACCCATGTTCATGCGACTTAGAGCATCCGCAACCACATTGGCATTACCGGGGTGGTAGAGAACACTCATGTCATAATCTTTCAATAATTCCAACCACCTTCTTTGTCGGAGATTTCACTACTTTTGAGTAAACATATATTGAAGACTCTTGTGGTCGGTATACACATCAACATGGACACCATACAAATAATGCCTCCATATTTTCAAGGCAAATACTGCGGCCGCTAGCTGAGGATCATGAGTTGGATAATTCTTCTCATGCACCTTAAGTTGTCTAGAAGCATAAGCTACCACTTTCCCATGTTGCATAAGGACACACCCTAATCCCACTCGTGATGCATCATAATATACAACGAAGCCTTTGGTACCCTCCGGTAAAGTCAACACCGGAAAAAGGAGGTAAGCCATCTCTTTCAAGATTTGGTATTTTCTTTCACATGCCTCCGACCACTCAAATTTCACACTCTTTTGGGTCAAGGTGGTTAAGGGAGAAACAATGCATGCAAAACCATACATAAACCTCGTATAATATCCCGCTAGACCAAAGAAGCTCTAATGTCAGTTGGAGTCAATTGTCTAGGCAAATTCTTGACCGCCTCAATTTTTCTTGGATCAACCTCAACCCCCTCACTAGAGATAATATGACCAAGAAATGCCACCGAGCTCAATTAAAACTCACATTTGCTATACATGGCAAATAATTGGTTTTCCTTAAGCATTTGCAACACCACTCTTAAATGACTCATGTGTTCACCCTAATCTTTTGAATATACCAAGATGTCGTCAATGAAGACAATGACAAATGAATCTAGGTTCATCAAAATACCCTATTCATGAGGCCCATAAATGTCGCCGATGCATTAGTGAGACCAAAGGACATTACTAAAAACTCATAGTGACCATATCTAGTTGGAAATGCCGTTTTTGGTATATCCGCACCTCTCACCCTAAGTTAGTGATACCCCGATCTCAAGTCAATCTTAGAAAAGTAGCTTGCCCCTTGGAGTTGATCAAACAGATCGTCAATCCGAGGGAGATGATACCTATTCTTAATAGTGAATTTATTGTGTTTGCGATAATCAATGCACATTTTGAGGGACCCATCCTTCTTCTTCACAAACAATACCGGTGCACCCCATGGAGAAGTACTAGGTCTAATGAAGCCTTTGTCTAGCAAATCTTTGAGTTGAGCTTTCAACTCTTTTAATTCGTCCGGAGACATCCAATAAAGAGGAATTGAAATGGGGTTGGTATCCGATAAAAGTCAATACCAAAATCAATTTTCCATTCGGGAGGGATTCCGGGAAGATCATTAGGAAAGACCACCGGAAATCCCCTCACTATGGGGACTTACTCAATGGAAGGATTTTCGGAGTCTAAATCTTTGACTCTTACTATATGGTATAACACTCTTTTGAGATCATTTTACAAGCCTTAAGAGAAGAGATGATGTGACCTCTAGGAATAGAATTTCCCCCTTCCATTCTAAGACATGTTCATTTGGAAAATTGACCTTGACAATTCTTGTTCTACAATCAATGGAAGGAAAACAATGATGCAAGAAATTCATCCCCAAAATGACATCAAAATCAACCATATCGACTTCTACTAATTCAACATGAGTAACTCTATTGGGCAACATTATAGGACAATTTCTATATACCCTCTTTACAACCACCGACTCACCTACCGGGGTAGTTACCATGAAAGGTTCATTTAAAATATCGGGCAAAAACAAACTTCCTAGCTATCAAGGGAGTAACAAGAGATAATGTACCACCCAGATCAAGTAAAGCATAAACATCAATAGAGAAGACTTGTAACATACCGGTCACCACATCCAGAGAACCCTCTTGTTCACTTCTAGAGGGAAGTGCATAAAATTGATTCTTCTTTGGATCATCCACATTAGAACCACTAGCTTGATGTTGCCCACGTTCTTTGTCGTGAACCTTCAAATTAGGGCAATCCCTAACCTTGTGGCCACTTTTGCCATACCCAAAGCAATTCTCTGTCCCAACAAGGCAACCACCATAATGTTTCTTGCCACACTTTCCACATGTTGAATTCTTAGCTGGTGAGATAGTACCTCTTACCTTTTGAGACATAGGGTTAGACACCCTAGCATCACGAGTTTTAGGAAATTTGGAAGGAACTTGATTGGAGAACCTCTTCTTGAATCTAGGCTTGTCTTGAATTTCAAACCACCACTTTGAAGTACCACCATCATTAGACTTGACCCTCTCTATTCTTTCTCCTTAACCTAGTTTCTTCCACTTGTTGGGCATGAACCATTAGAGATAAATATTCATATTTTCATGAAGCATAGCCAAAAAAATTCTTCTACCAAGTCTTCGGACACTTTTGTAAGAAAATGACTCATTTCATCCCTTGGGTTTGACACCAAGGATGGATCATACTTGGATAATTTACTAAATTTCAAGGAGTAGTCAAGTACACTCATACCTCCTTGATGAAATGAATTCTTCAATCTTAGCTTCCATCAACTCTCTAGGAAAGAACCTATCAAGGAAAGCCTTCTTGAAGATCTCCCAAGTCATCGGACCACCCCTTAGTGTCCTATTATCTCTTCATTGTCGTACCAATTTTAGGCCACATCCTTGGGTTGGTAGGCCGCCAACTCGGCCTTCTCAATTGAGGTCACACCCATAACATAGAGAATCTCATAGACCTCATCGAGGAAATCTTGAGGGTCCTCATCTAACCTCAACCCAAAGAACATGGGTGGACTCATTCTAGTAAAGTCTCTCAAACGAGAGTCCATAGTGTTAGTATGTTGAGACACTCGAGGTCCAACCTCCCTATTCACTTGGGATGTCATAGATTGGACTTGAGAAGTGACGGCATTAGCTTAAGAGGTCATGGCTTGTGCCAAATTGAGAAAGGCTACCCTTATCTCTCCATCGATCATCGGTGGAGGAACAACCAGAACTTGATCACCCATAGCAACTTCATCAAGTGGAGGCACTTTGTTGTCTTGTGGAGGCACTTGGTTTGCATGAACTCCTACATTAGACATTTCTTCCTCATCCCTTCTTGCAGATTCTCTTCGAATATTCATGCCTATAACAATGATAGATTTTTAGGTGAAAGCACATAATAAGACTCTAGAAGCACGACATAGGAGTACAAGAAGATGAGAGTTTCCTAAGCATCACATAGTCTCTCATTCATAAGTATGGCGTGCTTCAAAAATATGAATAAGAATTTACATAGACGTGGTTTAATGAGACATCTACCCTAAATATAGTTAACCTCATGATTTGATACCAAGTTTGTCACATCCGGGGAGCACCCCTAGACGTAACTGACGTCATCGTCCTCGAAGAGGACAAAGACTAGACTCTTAGCATTAATCATTACATTCTTAGGTTAAAAGTGCCAAAATTAAAACATTTCATCTATATCTACTTCATGAAGTTTACTTAGAACTCTCACTTACACATAATATATTTATAGCGAGTATACATAGACTCCTCTTAGAAGAAGATTATGTAGTCTTCTACCTTTATGCCACATATAGATAGCATAGACTTAATAAGGAAGTCTCATATTAAACCATCTAAACGGAATAGATCAATATGGGGAAATCCCTTACACAATTGGAGAAATGCCACTTAGGGTTTACAACAATATCTTGAAACAATGAGTGTCTTTAGACTATAACAATGTAACATTGATAGAGTGAAAGAAAGGCATCATCCTCGGAACATGAGGACAAACCCACACTTGGAGAAATGATCCAAGCCTTCCTTCACATTGGTCACGAACCCTTCAAAGACCGAAACATAAAATGTTGGGGAAAAGGGAGAAATGGGGTTATCACATCACTTGTACTAATAATGTAATCATATGCACATACTACATAGAAATCATGTTAAAAAAAGAAATTTTATAAAAGCATGCAAAGTCACTTTGGAAATACCTTATACACATTCAAGAACCAATACAAGTCAATAAGCACATATTCCTTAAGTCAAGACCATGTGTAACACAAGACCAACAATATCAAGTCTAGTCAAGTCAACATGTATATCAACATAATTGAGCACATAATCAAGACAATTCTATCACTAGGTTATAATATCGACAATCATGCACAAGATTTTATGACATTATAACCTAAGAAAGACCATTGCTCATAAACCCCCATTAATTCCACTAGTGAAATTACTAAGTAAGGACCCATTACCTTACTTAATCAAGCTAACCAAAAAAGGACCATAAGAAATGCCTAACTTTACATACCATAACATCAAGAATATTCTTCATCATATCTAGCTGTAAGACCCCAAAATGAGATATGGCTTCTAGAGCCTAACATGTTACTATTAATATTATAAGGTACTAAAGTGACTTATAATATGGTTTATAGGCAGTGTATAAAGTTTGAAGTGATTTGGAAGTCAAACGTCAAGGGTCAACCGAAACGTTCGACAACTAACTCATCTAAATGCCTCTTATGTCGTTCTATGTGATTATATGCGAATAATGAGCTTCTGAAGTCTTTAAATGGTTTATAATGATTTTAAATGATAGTATATGAAGTTTCGAGAAGTTTGGAGGTCAAACGACCAAGAACGTCCAAGGCGTTTGAAAGATAGCCCTTAAGACGTTCATCGTGTTTCATGATGGGCTTGGCCTGTTTGGACGTCTTGTAGGTATTTTTTTGGATGAAATTTATGTGGAAGTTCTATAACTTGTTAAGGTTTATAATCGCATTGGAAACGTCCGGGTACGACTTCTAAAGGGCCCCACAAGAGGCCCCAAAAGAAGGACCCAAAGCTGCCTAAGACACTGCCTGGGCAGTGTCCATTGACGGACCCAACGACGGATCGTAGGTCCACCAACGGCCCGTCGAGAAGGTATCATCGAGGGACACATTCCTTGGGAAGGTATTAAGCCAATTTTTGGCTAATTGTCAGGCGACGGAGGCCCGGCACAGACCGTCATAGCCTCGACGCCCCGTCAATGCCATCGTCGTGGGTGCACTGTCAACTGGCAGCTGCATGCTGTAACTAAAAGGGTTGATTGGGAAATTCACCCCACGTCCTAAACTGATTTTATGGGTTTATTTAAGTAATTTTGGGTGTATATAAGTCATCAAAAACTTTATCAACCCATTCTAAAATCAACCCATATGTTTTAAGCCTTTCCCTCCCAAAATACTCTCTTAGAAACCACCATTGTTGGTGAAGCTCAAGAACAGATTCAAGCTGGATTTTCCATGGATGAATCATCAAGTTTAAGAGGTTTTCAACTAATAAAAGGTATGGTGATCCTTCATCTCTAAGTAACCTTTCACTTGGAGAGTTCTTCTCAATGTTTTCGAAGAAAGTTTATGATCAAAGTTCTTCTTCTTCAATCTAGCCATGGGTTCTTTCTCAAAATGTTTTTAATAATTAAATCATGATTAATTGAAGTTAATACAGTGATTTGAATGTGATTTCACTCCACTTGCATGATGAACCCATGTTCCTTCCAAATTTTGTTTAGCTCTTGCGTGGGCTTTGTGATTATGGCTTGTTCTTGATTAAATGGTGATTCTCTTGCGTTTAATTGCTTGTGTTTATTGTTATTTAGATTAATTGATGGTGAATTGATGTTTATCAGTCCATGATGATAAATACATGATGATTTGAACATGAATAGCCTATGTTTCTACATGTTGCCTTGAAGTCGATTGTGAGATTGGTTGTGTAGATTGTTGATTATGCATGAGCGGCTGTAGCTACTGTTTTTAGGGTGATATAATGGATAAATTTTGTAGGTATAAATCCTTAATGATCAAATTAAGAAAGGCTTTCATGAATTGATCTAGATTCCTTTAGGCTATGAAGTCAAAAAGCTAAGTGTGTGATAGATCTTGAATTGTGGTTAGATGAATCATGATTTCGTCTTGATTTCCTATATAATTAGCTACTGCCTAATGAGTATATTGTTGATAAAATATGAATGATGATCAAAGCTTTAGAGAGTTCATAGTATTGGTAAATTCTTCTATACTCTAGCTAATCGATAAACCTAAATGCCTATGTTGTAACCTTAATCTTGAAGGTATGTAATCATGATTTCAAAATGGTTAAATGTAGGTTTAGCTACTGCCTTAGACTAATAATATGTATGAAATATGATCTAAAATCAATGCAAGGGAAATTAGCTAATGATCTATGTTGTTCTACTTTCCTAGTATGTTGTTATATTGTATTATGTTATAGTATAATCTTGTAGCGACTTGAACATAGTTTCTTATATGTTTAAAGTATATTTAGATACTGCTATATATATGAATTATTGAAATCAAGGTATATTGATCAATGAGGATGAAAGGTTGAGGAGTTGGTAAGAATGCTTATTTCCTCTACTCTTCTACTTCTCTATTCTTTATAGAAATGTTGATGAAGCGTTGTATGGCATGTGTGGTATGGTCCACTTATGGTGGCGGTGTTTACTTTATTGTCATTATATATGTGTTGACCATTGTTTTGAAGGCAAATTGATGAACTTATGAACGTGTGCTTAAGATGATACTATGAGAAACTTATGCCTACTTTTCTATTCTCGTTGTGATCTAGGTTGTATAGATATTGTATGAGCATGTGTATACTCATGTTAGGGTAAAGTATAGGTGCTTCCATTGATGTTTTGAAAAGGGGTTGATAATCCCTTACCTATGTATTCCTATGTGAATGCATGAATAACACAAGTTAGGAGTCTTAAGTGTATTATGAAGTTGGCTTGTCTACTATGTTATTGTGTGTTGTGTGGTCTATGCTTGATGAAGTGTTATGATCTAAGAGGGTGGCTTCCTCAATGTGTTTTGATAGCCATTATGTGATCATGTTGACTAATGCACACACACTCTCACCTACATGCATGATACAAGTAGTATATGTCATTGTATCTAAATGAAAGGTAGTTCTCATATTCACTAGTGTTTACTACTATGCATATTAAGGTGATGTTTATGAAAGTATGATTTTTATCCCCTTACTAGGATAACTTGATAGGTGTACAAGTATGGACAGGGGTATGGAACCTTGTCTATGCATTGCACATGTGTACCTTGATAGGATAGTTCCTAGGTTTGTTTTCTATATATATATGAGAGATAAATATATGAACATGTTATGAATATAATCTATATGATATGATGATGTATATGATATGATGAAGTATGAATGTGCATAGTGTCTTAGTAAGGTTTATATGAAAGGATTGCTCATATAGTTATGCCTATAGACTCATGCATTGATATATGAACATGTGTGACATTATGTGTTATGTGAAAGGTTTGCTCACATCTATGTATACACTCACACACATGGATGATGATCTAGTAAATGAGAGAGGACTTGAAGGTGTGCCCAAGAATACTCTATAACTGGATAGGTGCTTGCATATGCTATAAGCATATGAATAATGAATATCCTAGGCCTATGTTTTTATAAATAAATGTAATAAAGGCTTTGCGATAAAGGGAACTTAGCTTAGCATCGAGTGAACTTGACATTGAGAGGTGTTGACTTTCCTTGGAGGAAGATTCACCATTTGTCCCTTATAGAGTGTTGACTTCCCTTAGAGGAATACTCACCGATGGACCTACATGAGGTGTTGACTTTCCTTCAGGAAGATTCAGACATGTTTTCTCATGAGGTGAGGCCCCATTAATTACCAAATGGTATGTAGAAGGAATACCTATCTCTTAGTTTCATAAACTATGCTTGCCGCATAGGATCTAGCAAAGTGAATTCACTTAGGATGCTAGGATGTATGTTAATGTTCTACCTTGGCTAGGTAGGAACACCTTCCTCTGGTGTAAGGCTCTACAACACCAAATTCCATGCTTTGCACCCATGGTCTTAGTGTCGGTTAAGGCTATGGTTTCCCTCAAGGTAAAATGGACAATGGAAGTAAATGAATAGGATCCTAACTAGGAGGACTTAAGGTAAGTTACTTAGGATAGGTGAAATTAATGAACCCATCTAGACATTGCACAAGTGACTCCTTAGGAAGTCTTAGGAATGTGACCTAATGCATATGATTATGTATGTGTCCTTTAAGTATGAAATTATAGTAATTGTCTATTTTTTATGAAGATGTGCATGATATGAGTCTTTATGCATGATGTTGATCTTGTTGACTATATGATAAAGGTCTTACTTGACTTAAATGAAGTTGTCTTCTCTTTCTATGTTAATATATGATTTGGATGTAAAGGCTTGTGGTCTCGTGATAGGTTTACTAAGTATGTGTAAGGTTATGGGGCCTTACATGTACATTGCACTAGTAGATTTAGATTGAGGACATGAGTTAGGTTTTATAAGGTTCTATGTGAAGTAAAATAAGTATATGTGCATAATGACTAGGAATTCATTGTAATGTCATTTTAGTCTTGGTTTAACTAGGTCTATGTTGTACTATACTTTTATGATGGTATGTGTTGTCTTGTGTAGGTGATATGTATTTTTCCTTGTGGCCTTAAGGTGATGCATTGCACCAAGTATCACTAAAGGGTTACTTGGAAGGATTAATGAATATAAAGGAGGAGTTTACTGTTAAGAGATTAGAGTTCACTGTAAAGTGACCTCAATTTGGACTTAAATTTTATAAGTGCTTTTCTATGATGTTTGCCTTTGATTGTGTTTCTATGAAGTATGAAAATGATATAAATTCTATTGCTTAAAGGTTTTATGAAGATTTACTCAAAATGGCATGAAGTATGATTTCAAAGAAAATGTCCATTTTAAATGCATGTTTTTGCATGGTTGCCATACTTAGTACATTCTTGTGCTAATCCCATTCTTCTTTACTTTTTACACAATGTGTAGCTTATGGATGCTTAAAGGATGTCTTGAATGGTCAAGAACTTGATAGATGATTTTCCCAAGCTCAATGAAAGGAATCCTTAATGTTCAAGGATGTCCTACTTATGTCTTTAATTTAAAGTCTTTAAATATTGTATAGTTATGTAATGTGTCTTATGGGCAGTGTCCCTAATGTACTCTAAAGTTATTGAGTCTAAGATGACAAAGAGACTTAAGGTATATAAATGTATTATGGCTTATGTTTTATATATATATATGTGAGTTGAAGTTTCTAGCATATGATGTGCTATGAAAAGTTTTAAATTTTCTGCTAAATTTATTATGACAATGCAACGAATGATATGAAAGGCTTGTCTTAGACCTCCGGTAGGTCAACGATGCCGGTTAATATCCAAGCTTGTATCCTATCTTCTAGGGTATGGTTTCGGGATGTGACAAACTTGGTATCAGAGCATGAGGTTTATAAAGTGGTCTTAGGTTCTAAGAGTCTCATATTGACACGTCTAGTAGAGTCTCGTAGCATTGGTGGTGAGTCGCGACACATCAAATGATACGAGAGGCTATAGGACGATAGAGTTTTCCTTCTTCATCATTCTGTTATCGTGCCATAGAACTTAACTCTATAAGATCTCTCTCTTATGTTTTCTTGTCCGGTGGTCTTTAAAAAATGTGATTGCTTGGATGAGATTGTTCTCTATGCTTGAGGGAGAAACATGTGAGCTTAAATGCTTAACTTTGCTTTATGGTTTGAATAAATATGTGTTTAAAAGTGTGCATTGTTTTCCTTTGTATGTAAGTGGTACTTGATGAGTTGCTAGTATAAATTGGAGTCTTTTGTAAAGACTTGATCCTAGTTGTGATGATAGTATGCATGCTTATGAAGGATGAGTTGGTAAAGCTTGGTATCTTATATTGCCATGCTTGTCCCCTCAATTGTCTAAATGTTGCATTTTTGGATATTTGGAAGCATGCTCACTGTAAAGCTAGGCAACTTATTGTAACATGTTTGGAGAACAAACTAAATTGTCCTTTGATTGGATGTTGTTGAAATGTGTATAGAATTAATATATGATTATGATAATGAATGTGAAAAGGAGTTTTGCTATTTGGAATGAAGAATGAGAGTCTTCTGGCATGATGAGTCGTAGATTTGTTTCTAACTTCTTATTGTGTTGTAAGTCCCTTAATGTTGTGGAATTGATGTTTCCCCTAAAATTAAGGGTAGTATCCTTATCTTTGTAGGGTGATGATGTGGGTTTAATTGACCTAGAAGTTACATTACTTTAATGTTGAAAGAAAAGAAAGAGTCCTTATTACTAAGTCCCCTTGTTGTATTCCCCTAATGATGTATGACCTTGGTGTCTATTGTATTGTATGAATACCTTATGTGGTTAAATGAGATAACCTAACTTGATAATTGTGGATAAAATGCCTTGGTTATAAAGGCTTAGAGTACCTTGGTGTTCCTATGTTAACTTACTGTAAATCCTTCTAAAGTTGTATTCACTTTTAAGTGATGAAAATAAAGGTTGATAAGTTAAGATCCTTTTAAATTGGGTTTACCCTAAGTGGGGGATGGTGATAAAATGGTAAGGTTGTAGATATTTTCTACCTTGACCTTCTATTTTTACTTGAACTTGAAAATAATGAATTCTTAATAAGATTGTTCATGAATATAGTCTTGCATAAAGTATGAATTGCATGACCTTTATATGTTTGGTGTGTATTGATTGACATCATCTTGAAGACATTATGAATTTTCCAAAGGGTATGAAAGAATTTTTTTTGATGAAAATCCATGTTTTCTCTTGTTGAATTACATCTTGATATGCTAGTTGTGCATTTGACTTCATGAGATAAGACAAAGAACTAGGTAATAGTCACTTCTGAGGTAAATTGTTTAGCCTTATAATGGAAATCGAGTCTCTTTAAAATGAAATATGTTGAGTCTCTAAAAAATTATATGACTTGTATGGTTTGGGAAGCATGATTGTAGGCTCACTTTTGAAGAATGAAAGCATGTTTAGCCAAGTGTCCATGTGTGTGCCTATAATTTGTGTTATTTTTCCAAGATGAGGCTTACTAAAAGGGTGAGTATTATGTTAAGAAAAGCAATTTGTGGAATGGCTTCCTATTTTGTTGTGATGTACTTGGTGTGACTTACCATTTAACTTCACTAGGAAGAAGACATGATAATGTCTTGGTTTCAAAAGTTGAGAATTTCTCATTTTAGAGTAAATTGACCTTGTACTTTGCTTAGGTGTGAACTCATGATACATGTAAGTGTGTTGAGGATAAGGACATTCCTCCATGGACACCACTAAGCATGGTATGGTTGAGTATAACCTTCATAGCACTAGGTCTAACTGATGAAGATTTTTGTTGATGCAATTAACTCAAGTCTATATGCATTGAAGTATGAGTGCCTACTTGTTTTGAGTATTGTTGAAATCTGCCTATATGTGGCCTTGCAAGATGATATCTTAAGGAATTAAGGTGTAATGAACATGTTATGATTAGAAGTATGTTACTCCTATGAACATGATAAAAGACTCTTTGATTAATGCATTAAGGGGTGAGTGAGTTGAAGTTTTGCTTCCTTGTGTGCATTGAGTGCTAAATATTGTGAAGTTGTGTTCCTACTAAAGATTCGTGCATTAACTCCTATGTGATGATGTTATGACATATATGAACTTCTCTATGATGCATTGAAGTCATTGTTGTGATTAAAGTGTCCTAAGTGTCATTGGAGGAGGAATGTTTCCAAGTGGGGGATATTGTAAGACCCCAAAATGAGATAGGGTTTCTAGAGCCTAACATGTTCGTCTTAATGTTTTAAGGTCCTAAAATGAATTATAATATGGTTTATAGTCAGTATATAAAGTTTGAAGTGATTTGGAAGTCAAACGTCAAGGGTCAACCGAAACGTTCGACAACTAAGTCATCTAAATGTCTCGTATGTGGTTCTATGTGATTATATGTGATTCATGAGCTTATTAAGTCTTTAAATGGTTTATAATGATTTTAAATGATAGTATATGATGTTTCAAGATGTTTGGAGGTCAAACGACCAAGAACGTCCAATGCGTTTGAAAGATAGCCCTTAAGAAGTTCATCGTGTGTCATGATGGGGCTTGCCCTGTTTGGACGTCTTGTAGGTGTTTGTTTTGGATGAAATTTATGTGGAAGGTCTATAACTTGTTAAGGTTTATAATCGCGTTGGAAACATCCGGGTACGACTTCTAAAGGGCCCCACAAGAGGCCCCAAAAGAAGGACCCAAAGCTGCCTAAGACACTGCCTGGGCAGTGTCCATTGATGGACCCAACGACGGATCGTAGGTCCACCAACGGCCCATCGAGCAGGTCTCGTCGAGGGACACATTACTTGGGAAGGTCTTAAGCCAATTTTTGGCTAAGTGTCAGGCGACGGAGGCCAGGTACGGACCATCATAGCCTCGACGCCCCGTCAATGCCATCGTCGTGGGTGCACTGTCAACTGGCAGCTGCATGCTGTAACTTAAAGGGGGTGAGTGGGAAATTCACCCCACATCCTAAAATGATTATTATGGGTTTATTTAAGTAATTTTGGGTGTATATAAGTCATCAAAAACGTTATCAACCCATTCTAAAATCAACCCACATGTTTTAAGCCTTTCCATCCCAAAATACTCTCTCTAGAAACCACCATTGTTGGTGAAGCTCAAGAACAGATTCAAGCTGGGTTTTCCATCGATGAATCATAAAATTTAAGAGGTTTTCAACTAATAAAAGGTATGGTGATCCTTCATATCTAAGTAACCTTTCACTTTGAGAGTTCTTCTCAATGTTTTCAAAGAAAGTTTATGATCAAAGTTCTTCTTCTTCTATCTAGCCATGGGTTCTTTCTCAAAACATTTTTAATGATTAAATCATGATGTATTGAAGTTAATACAGTGATTTGAACGTGATTTCACTCCAATTGCATGATGAACCCATGTTCCTTCCAAAATTGGTTTAGCTCTTGCATGGGCTTTGTGATTATGGCTTGTTCTTGATTAAATGGTGATTCTGTTGCGTTGAATTGCTTGTGTTTATTGTTATTTACATTAATTGATGGTGAATTTATGATTATCAGTCCGTGATGATAAATACATGAATATTTGAACATGAATAGGCTATGTTTCTACATGTTGCCTTGAAGTCGATTGTGAGATTGGTTGTGTAGAATGTTGATTATGCATGAACGGCTGTAGCTACTGTTTTTAGGGTGATATAATGGATGAATTTTGTAGGTATAAATCCTTAATTATCAAATAAAGAAAGTCTTGCATGAATTGATCTAGACTCCTTTAGGCTATGAAGTCAAAAAGCTAAGTGTGTGATAGATCTTGAATTGTGGTTAGAAGAAGCATGATTTCGTCTTGATTTCCTATATAATTAGCTACAGCCTAATAAGTGTATTGTTGATAAAATATGAATGATGATCAAAGCTTTAGAGAGTTTATAGTATTGGTAAATTCTTCTATACTCTAGCAAATCGATAAGCCTAAATTCCTATGTTGTAATCTTAATCTTGAAGGTATGTAATCATCATTTCAATATCGTTAAATGTAGGTTTAGCTTCTGCCTTAGACTTATAATATGTATGAAATATGATCTAAAATCAATGCAAGGGAAATTAGCTAATGGTCTATGTTGTTCTACTTTCCTAGTATGTTGTTATGTTGTATTATGTTATAGTATAATCTTGTAGCGACTTGTACATAGTTTCTTATATGTTTAAAGTACATTTAGCTACTGCTATATATATGAATGATTGATCAACAAGGTATGTTGATCAATGAGGATCAAAGGTTGTGGAGTTGGTAAGAATGCTTATTTCCTCTACTCTTCTACTTCTCTATTCTTGATAGAAATGTTGATGAAGCCTTGTATGGCATTGTGTGGTATGGTCCACATATGGTGGAGGTGTTTACTTTATTGTCATTATATATGTGTTGACCATGGTTTTGAAGGCAAATTGATGAACTTATGAACATGTGCTTAAGATGATACTATGAGAAGCTTATGCCTACATTTCTATTCTAGTTGTGATCTAGGTTGTATAGCTATTGTACGAGCATGTGTATACTCATGTTAGGGTAAAGTATAGGTGCTTCCATTTATGTGTTGAAAAGGGGTTGATAATCCTTTACCTATGTACCCCTATGTGAATGCATGAATAGCACAAGTTAGGAGTCTTAAGTGTATTATGGAGTTGGCTTGTCTACTATGTTATTGTGTGTTGTGTGGTCTATGGTTGATGAAGTGTTATGATCTAAGAGGGTGGCTGCCTCAATGTGTTTTGATAGCCATTATGTGATCATGTTGACCAATGCACACACTCTCTCACCTACATGCATTATACAAGTAGTAGAGGTCATTGTGTCTAAATGAAATGTAGTTCTCATATTCACTAGTGTTTACTACTATGCATATTAAGGTGATGTTTATGAAAGTATGATTTGTATCCCCTTACTAGGATGACTTGATAGGTGTACTAGTATGGACAGGGGTATGGAACCTTTGCTATGCATTGCACATGTGTACCTTGATAGGATAGTTCCTAGGTTTGGTTTCTATATATATATGAGAGATGAATATATGAACATGTTATGAATATGATGTATATGATATGATGAAGTATGAATGTGCATACTGTCTTAGTAGGTTTATATGAAAGGATTGCTCATATAGTTATGCCTATAGACTCATGCATTGATATATGAACATGTGTGACACTATGTGTTATGTGAAAGGTTTGCTCACATCTATGTATACACTCACACACATGGATGATGATCTAGTAAATGAGAGAGGCCTTGAAAGGTGTGCCCAAGAATACTCTATAACTAGATAGGTGCTTCCATATGCTATAAGCATATGAATAATGAATATCCTAAGCCTATGTTCTTATAAATAAATATATTAAAGGATTTCGATAAAGGGAACTCAGCTTAGCACCGAGTGAACTTGACATTGAGAGGTGTTGACTTTCCTTGGAGGAAGATTCACCATTTGTCCCTTATAGAGTGTTGACTTCCCTTAGAGGAATACTCACCTATGGACCTACATGAGGTGTTGACTTTTCTTGAGGAAGATTCACTCATGCTTTCTCATGAGGTGAGGCCCCATTACCAAATGGTACGTAGAGGGAATACCTATCTCTTAGTTTCATAAACTATGCTTGCCACATAGGATCTAGCAAAGTGAATTCACTTAGGATGCTAGGATGTATGTTAATGTTCTACCTTGGCTAGGTAGGAACACCTTCCTTTGGTGTAAGGCTCTACAACACCAAATTCCATGATTTGCACCCATGGTCTTAGTGTCGGTTAAGGCTATGGTTTCCCTAAAGGTAAAATGGACAATGGAAGTAAATGAATAGGATACTAACTAGGAGGACTTAAGGTAAGTTACTTAGGATAGGTGGAAGTAATGAACCCATCTAGACATTGCACAAGTGACTCCTTAAGAAGTCTTAGGAATGTGACCCAATGCATATGATTATGTATGTGTCCTTTAAGTATGACATTATAGTAATTGTCTATTTGTCATGAAGATATGCATGATATGAGTCTTATGCATGATGTTGATCTTGTTGACTATATGATAAAGGTCTTACTTTACTTAAATGAAGTTGTCTTCTCTTACTATGTTGATATATGATTTGGATGTAAAGGCTTGTGGTCTCGTGATAGGTTTACTAAGTATATGTGAGGTTATGGGGCCTTACATGTACATTGCACTAGTAGATTTAGATTGAGGACATGAGTTAGGTTTTATAAGGTTCTATGTGAAGTAAAATAAGTATATGTGCATAATGATTAGGAATTCATTGTAATGTCCTTTTAGTCTTGGTTTAACTAGGTCCGTGTTGTACTATACTTTTATGATGGTATGTGTTGTCTTGTGTAGGTGATATGTATGTTTCTGTGTGGCCTTAAGGTGATGCATTGCACCAAGTATCACTAAAGGGTTACTTGGAAGGATTAATGAGTATAAAGGAGGAGTTCACTGTTAAGAGATTAGAGTTCACTGTAAAGTGACCTCAATTTGGACTTAAATTCTATAAGTGCTTTTCTATGATGTTTGGCCTTTGATTGTGTTTCTATGAAGTATGAAATTAATATAAATGCTATTGCTTAGAGGTTTTATGAAGATTTACTTAAAATGGCATGAAGTATGGTTTCAAAGAAAATGTCCATTTTAAATGCATGTTTTTGCATGGTTGTCATACTTAGTACATTCTTGTGCTAATCCCATTCTTCTTTACTTTTTACACAAAGTGTAGGTTATGGATGCTTAAAGGATGTCTTGAATGGTGAAGAGCTTGATAGATGATTTTCACAAGCTCAATTAAAGGAATCCTTAAAGTTCAAGGATGTCCTACTTATGTCTTTAATGTAAAGTCTTTAAATATTGTATAGTTATGTAATGTGTCTTATGGGCCGTGTCCCTAATGTACTCTAAAGTTATAGAGTCTAAGATGGCAAAGAGACTTAAGGTATATAAATGTATTATGGCTTATGTTTCATATATATATGAGTTGAAGTTTCTAGCATATGATGTGCTATGAAAAGTTTTAAATTTTCCGCTAAATTTATTATGCCAATGCAATGAATGATATGAGAGGCTTGTCTTAGACCTCCGGGAGGTCGACGACGCCGGTTACAATCCAAGATTGTATCCTATCTTCTAGGGTATGGTTTCGGGATGTGACACTAGCAATGGAGACCAAAAACATATTCATAGGTGAAACCAATATTACATAGTGTCATTAACATGTAAGATCAACATATACATATCATTTACCTTTATAAGCATATAAGTACATCTAAGACATCCTACAAGGCTAACTAGTGCAATGTATAGGTAGAGTCTCATACCCCTACCTAGACTAAGCCAAACCCCTTAGGTCATCCTAGTTAGAGTTCACTTTATTACTTCATTTTACTTTTGGGAACATATTGCCTTAACCGACATAGACCACATGAGCTAATGTGGAATTTGGTGTAATGGAACCCTACACCATAAGAAAGTGGACTACTTGCCAAGGTAGTACAAAACATGAATATAATATCCATGTGGATCAACTAACTAGTATTCCTATGGGGGAAACATAGTTCAAGAACTAGGAGATGTGTTTGGGACCCTATTTATGCTACCTACATTATAATCTCCAATATCATGAGTACATTAGCTCCTCACTTCTATTTCACTCGGTGCTAAGCTAGAGTCCCTTTTAAAACGTCTTTCATTAATTATCATACTTAGTTTAGGTCATATTAGACTAATCCTTATATAGTCATAGTCTTTAGCTTAATAGGAATAACATGAGAACATCCTTTCAATGCAATTCACACATATGATGTTAGCATATTTACATCTCCATATCAGAATAAGGCACATAGATAATTCATCACCAACCTTATATCATTACATCCTAGCAAACAAATAACAAGCCATAAATGAAGACATTTCAATTCAACATAATACCAACCCTAATCAATCCTATAATAAGGTGTAATTCAATAGAACTTCATCACTAAACACAAGTAATCATAACTGACGTAAAAGTTTGAGATCACAAGACTTACCCCAATCTCCTTCACAAGTCATCATCAAAGCTTTTACCATCAAACATCCAATTCAACCCAAGAATGGGTGTAATATCATAACATAATAGTAATTAACACAATAATGAAGTCAATTAAATCAGTACGCATCAATTCATTACTAGTTCATAACCTAGGGTTAGGGACTTGAGTCAATTTCATGATCTATTCCACAAACTAGGTTAACTCATCAAGAAATAGCATAATTGAATCATAATACCTCATAATATAAGCATAATAATCAAAATAAACCACAAATAACATAATTTAGAAAGTCAATTTCGTAATAGGAAGAAACCCATAAGATTCATCTTTTTGAAAACCAATTTTGGAAGAACCCTTTGGGGAAAGGAATCCCAAAGGTGAAAGGATCCCATACCTTGTTAATTGTTGAAAAATGATGGCGAAAAGCACCCTACTTGCTTCCCTAATGACCTTGACCTAGCCCTTCAATGGAGTTCTTCTTTTTTGGAGAGAGAAAGTAAAGAGAAGGAAGAGCAATTGTGTTTTGGAATTGTGGGAGTTAGGTTAGTTTAATTCGGCTTAGGTATTTATATAAGTCATTAGCTAACTTAATTAGACCTCCCCTAACCCCTAACTAATTAAATAATCAACTAATTAATTAAATGAAGTAACTTAAAACTCACCAGAAAATTGCAGGCCTGACAT
This sequence comes from Solanum lycopersicoides, assembly GCA_022817965.1. Taxonomy (NCBI): domain Eukaryota; kingdom Viridiplantae; phylum Streptophyta; class Magnoliopsida; order Solanales; family Solanaceae; genus Solanum; species Solanum lycopersicoides. The sequence continues at coordinate 61,035,792 of CM040629.1, read as the reverse complement.
ACGAGACCCCGACCTACGGGCCGTAGGTCAGTCGACGGGCCTTGGGATCAACTGTCCTGTAGTTCCGTCATTTTGGTCAGAGACTTAAAAAAAGACATTTTTACAAAATGGATAATTCTTCATCGACGGAGGCATCGACTCCCCATCGATTGACTTATGCCTCGTCTCCTGCACCTCGTCAATGGCTGCTGTCACAAGACAACTTTTAGCCAAATTGGAAGGGTCCTCCTCAAGGAACCTTTGGTTGGTTCTTGGGGAGTCGTACCCGGACGTTTAGACCCTAAACCAACTTTAATACATGTTCAACACCTTACCACCAAAAATCATCAAAATAGGACTCCTAAAACCCCATCAAATAGGCCAAGTCACACTAGAACTTTTTGCACTCATCTCTGGACGTTATGGACGTTCCTTGATATTTTGACTTTAAAACTTCCTAAATGACTTTTATACATTATTATTGAACTTAAAAAGGTGTTATAGACCTCATACACTCATGTGAGGCTCTAGATTAGGTTTTAGACTTTCAGAATGTTACACGTTTGACTTCCAAACTCTTTAAAACGACTATTAAAAGTTGTTTCACACCTTATAAACAAGGTAACAACTCATAAAGCTCATGTGAGGCTCTAGTTTACCCTAGTTCATTTTGAGGGTCATTACAATATCCCCTGTCACATTCGTGAAACACCCCCTAGACGTAACCGACGTCATCGTCCTCTTTGAGGACTAAGACTAGCCTCTTAGCTTACATCATTACATTCATAGGTGAAAATGCGGAAAAATGTAGAACTTTGTATTACTTCTATAGTGAGGTTTACATAGACCTCTACATGCACATAATAGTTATATCGAGTATACATAGACCCTTCCACGAATTTTTCATTTTCCGACTCCTAAAACATAGTCAAATAGGCTAAGGCACACTAGCACCTCATTGAACTAGTTTCCTGGACATCATGGATGTTCTTTGACGTTTTGATTTCTAAACTTTCTAAATGACTTATATACACTAATATAGACCTTAAAACAGTGTCTAAACCTTTTGAAACTTATGTTAGGCTCTACAACACATCTTAGATTTTCGAAGTGTTACATTAGCCCACCTCCCTTAGTAAACATTCGTCCCAGAATGACACTAAAATCTTTTGATAGGAAGGAATAGACTCAAGACTAGCAGCCCAACCAATCAACAATATATGAAAACATGAATTACAACCTCAATCATGACATTTACACAAGGCAATTCAAAACTTCAATTACCACTTATAAGGCTCAAACATCACAGTCTGAGGAATTTCCTTCTCACAAAAACAACATGAGCTCAACACACCATACATGAGTCAATTATGATAAAGTTCAACTTACCAACATGATCCACATCATTCCATAAAGTCTCACCATATCAAAATGCACAACATAACTCAAAACAAGAAGAATTGCAAATTTTCAAGTAAAAATGAACATTTCACTATAATATTCAATGTGATGACACCAAAAATGCACATATTAGCAAAACTTCACATAAAATGAAAGCAACTTCAATTTTAGTTATTGTTTTCATTATTAAGAGGAATGAATAACCTTAGTTATCAAATAGATGAGGGTAACAAGACTTCATGTCGGCCTCGGTCTCCTATGTTGCACCCTCAACTAGGTGGTTCTTCATAACACCTTTACGGAAGCCACCTCTTTGTTCCTCAACTTCATTACTTGTCTATAAAGCATTTGAACTGGAACCTCTTCATAAGAGACGTTATCCTTCACACCAAGACCCTCAATATGAAGAATGGATTTGAGATCACCGATACACTTCTAAAGCATAGAAACATGGAAAACCGGATGAACCAAAGCCAATTCACTAGGGAGTTTCAAGTCATAGGCAACTTTACCAAACCTTTGCAGGATTTCATAGGGACCAACATAACGAGGACTCAACTTCCCTTTCTTGAAAAATCTAAACACCCCTTTCATAGCAGAAATTTTCAAATACACCTTATCACCTTCTTGAAACTCTAAATCGCTTCTCCTATTATCGGCATAAGACTTTTGCCTACTAGAGGTTGTTTGCAACCGTTTCCTTATGATATGAACTTTCTCCAAAGTCTTATAAATCAAATCGGGACCCAAAAGTGAAGTCTCACCAACTTCAAACCACCCAATAGGAGACCTACACCTCCTACCATACAAGTCTTCATAAGGAGCCATGGATATAGATGAATGGAAACTATTATTATAAGCAAACTCCACCAAAGGGAAATGCTTATCCCAATTACCCTTGAAATGAATGACACAAGATCTAAGCATATCCTCAAGGGTTTGAATAAGATGCTCCACTTGACCATCTATTTGAGGATGAAAAGCGGTGCTTAACTTCACCTTGGTACCCAACCCTTCTTGGAATGACCTCCAAAACCTAGATGTGAATTGTGCACACCTATCCGATATGATGGATAACAAAATACCATGGTGACACACAATCTCATCTATTAAGATCTTTGCATAATCCTCCCCTGAATAAGTAGACTTGACGGGAGTAAAACGAGCGGATTTGGTCAATCTATCAAGAACCACCCATATAGAGTCATATTGCTTTAATGTCCGAGGCAAACCTACCCAAAATCCATATTGATGTCTTCCCACTTCCAAGTAGGAATTTGTATTTCTTGAAGTAAACCACCCGACTTTTGATGTTCGACTTTCACTTGTTAACAATTTGGACACTTAGCAACAAATTCCGCTATGTCCTTTTTTTAACCTTCCCACCAAAACACTTCCCTTAGGTCATGGTACATCTCTGTCGAACCCGGATGAATGGAGTAATGGGACCCATGAGCTTGCTCAAGAATACGGTTCCTCAAACCATCTACATTGGGAACATACAACCATCCTTGATACATCAAGACACCATCCCCCCTAAGGAGAATGACTCATTAAGCTTACCAAGAACGGATTCCTTCAACTCCATCAATGGTTGATCAAGGTGTTGTTTGGACTTCACCGCAACCACTAAAGAAGACTCAGAGTTATGATGAACCATAAAACCACCATTCAGAGAATCTTCCAATCTAACACCCAACCTAGCCAACCTATGAACATCTTTCACTATGTCTTTCTTGGCTTTCTCTACATGAGACACACTACCCATGGTCATACGACTTAGAGCATCCGCAACCACATTGTCCTTGCTAGGGTGATAGAGAACACTCATGTCGTAATCCTTCAACAATCTAGACCACCTTCTTTGGAGACTCTTGTGGTCGGTATACACGTAAACATGAACACCATACAAGTAATGCCTCCATATTTTTAAGGCAAATATCATGGCCGCTAACTCAAGATCAATGAGTTGGATAGTTCATCTCATGTACCTTAAGTTGTCTGGAAGCATAAGCTACTACTTTCTCATGTTCATAAGAACACACCCTAAACCCACTCGGGATGCATCACTTACACAACAAAGCCCTTTGTGCCCTCCGGTAAAGTCAACACCAGAGCGGAAGTAAGGCTATCTTTTATGATTTGGAAGCTTTTATCACATTCCTCTAACCACTCAATTTCTTACTCTTTTGGGTCAAAGTAGTCAAGTGAGATGCAATGGACTCAAAACCATCCACAAAACTCTGATAATAACCCGCTAGACCCAAGAAACTCCTAATGTCGGTTAGATTCAATGGTCTAGACCAATTTTTCACCACCTCGGTTTTCCTTGGGTCGACCTCAACTCCCTCACTAGAGATGATATGACCAAGAAATTCCACCGACCTCAACCAAAACTCACATTTGCTCTACTTGGTTCATGTGTTCAACCTCAAATGGTTCATGTGTTCACCCTCAATTTTTGAATATACCAAGATTTTGTCAATGAAGAAAATGAAAAATGAATCTAGGTAACTTCAAAACACCCTATTAATAAGATCCATAAATGTCATCGGGGGATTAGTGAGACCAAAGAACATTACTAAGAATACATAGTGACTATATCTAGTCTGAAATGCCATTTTTCGTATATCTACACCTCTCACCCTAAGTTGGTGATACCCCGATCTCAAGTCAATCTTAGAGAAGTAGCTTGCCCTTGGAGTTGATCAAAAAAGTCGTCAAACTGAGGGAGAGGATACTTGTTCTTAATAGTGACCTTATTGAGTTGGCGATAATCAATTCACATTCTAAGGGACCCATACTTCTTCTTCACAAACAAAACCGGAGAACCCCTTGGAGAAATGCTATGTCTAATGAAGCCCTTGTCTAGTAAATCTTTTAGTTGAGCCTTCAAATCCTTCAATTCGCACGGAGCCATCCAATAATAAGGAATTGAAATGGGATTTCTATCCGGTAACAAGCTGATACCAAAATCAATTTCCAATTCGGGAGGAATACAGGGAAGATCATTAGGAAATATCTACGGAAATTCCCTAACTATGGGGACCGACTCAATGGGAGGAATTTGGAGTCTAAATCTTAGACTCTTACTATATGGTATAAACACCCTTTAGAGATCATCTTACAAACTTTCAAACTAGAAATGATACGACTTCTAGGAATAGAATTTCCCCCCTTCCACTCTAAAACGAGCTCATTTGGAAAGTTAAACTCACTACCCTCGTTCTACAATCTATAGAGGCAAAGAAAGCTTGCAACCAATCCATACCGAATATGATATCAAAATCAAGAATATTAAGTTTGAATAGTTCAACATAAGTAACTCTATTGGGAATTATAGGACAATTTATGTACACCCTTTTTGCAACAATGGACTCACCCACCGAGGTAGACACCATGAAAGGTTCATTTAAGATATCGGGCAAAATGTCAAACTTTTTAGCTACTATAGGAGTAATTAATGGAAAGGTAGCACCAGGATCAATTAAGGCATATACATCAATGGAAAATACTTTTAACATACCGGTCACCACATCGGGAGAAGTCTCTTTCTCACTTCAAGAGCGGAGAGCATACAAGCGGTTCTTTTTCGGAGCATCATTAGAATCACTTGCTTGTCCACTCTCCTTGTCTTGCCCCTTCACATTTGGGCAATATCGAACTTTGTTCCCACTTTTACCACAACCAAAACAATTATCCGCCCCCTTAAGACAATCACCATAATGCTTCTTGCCACACTTTCCACCAGTTGGCTTCTTGTTTGGTGAGCTAGTATCTCTTGCCTTTTTGAGGCTTAGGGTTAGACACCCTATCATCATGAGCCTTAGGGAACTTGGTAGAAACTTGACCAGAAAACCTCTTCTTGAACTTAGGCTTGTCTTGTATTTCAAGCCTACCCTTTGAAGAACCACTTTAAAAAGATTTTGCCCTCTTGGCCTCTCTACTCTTTCTCTTATCCCTTGCCTTTTCCACAAGTTGAGCATGAACCATAAGACTAGAAATGTTCATATTGTCATGTAGCATGGTCGAATGACACTCCTCTTGCAAATCATCCAACACTCCCATCACAAAATGACTCATTTCATCCCTAGGATCGGAAACCAAAGAAAGAGCATACTTTGACAATTTAGTTAATTTCAAAGAGTATTCAAGTACACTCATACGTCATTGACGAAGGTTGATGAACTCCACTATTTTGGTTTATCTCTTCTCCTTAGGAAAGAACCGATCAATAAAATCCTTATTGAAAACATCCCAAGTCACCGGTCCACCCCTTAGAGGCCTATTGTCTCTCCATTGAACGTACCAAGCTTGGGCCACATCCTTAAGTTGATGACACACCCGGAAATTTCCACGACTTATACTAGTGACTTTTATTTTGATTAATGATGGTTTTAGACCTAAAAAGTATAAATAACTTGTTTTATAAGTATTGGAGCAATAGGATTAAAGAAAAGTCTTAACGTCCGGAAACTAGCGAATTTTAACTAGTTGACGACCCTATGTTTGGTGAAGGTTTTGGAGGGTCATATGGAGTCCAAAACTTTCAAAAAGACTTTTAATAGGTAGAGTGTAGTTTATAGGGTCAAAAAGTGCAGTCACTACACTCCAAGGACCACTGGAAGGGTCCTTAGGGAGGACCCAAACTTGGGCGAGAAAGCTGCCAAGGCAGCTGCGCGCAGGCAGATTCTGGTGGATGTTGCGCGTCGTGCAGCCATCACATGGGAAATCTGAAGTTGGCCTTGCGACGTGGGGCTGAAACGGACCCTACTGCCTTAGATCAAAATTCGAAAATAAATTGGGGAAATTAGCCTCGCGACGCGCACCTACTTTTAGATATCGTAATAGTCATATTTTTGGTGTTTTGACTTCACAATAAACCCATTTAAGTGAGGTGTATTTTGTGTATTTTAATGGGTGAGTACATAATGTCTTAGGGTCATTTTTAGGTCAATTTTATCGCTCAAACCAAGTTCCACAAGTTGAACTCAAAAATCTATCCATCTCTCCCAAATTCTCTCTTCCTCCAAAACTTCACTGAAGACCCATAGAGCTCAAAGAAGAAGATCAAGCCTTCAAGTTTTTCAACCCAATTTCGTGGCTTTATCATATATAAGGTATGGTTTCTTTCACTCATGGGAATCCTTTCCCCAAGAGGTCCTTCAAAGGATGATTTCTAAATCCCCCAAAACAAGGGCTTTTCTCCTCACATGGGTCTTCTTTCTAAAATGAAATTTTGAATCAATTGTGATGAATTATGATGAATTAATGTTGTTTAGATATGAATTGATTGTTAATGATGAACTCCTATGAGTTTTCCATTGACCCATGTCTTTCCCCTAAACCCCTAATTTCATGGATTTATTAAGGCGAATTGATGAGGGTGATGAACATGTCACTTAATTACTTTGATTTTAGTTATGTTAATACTTTATGAATTTCCCTATTTAATATGTTGGTTGTGAGTTCTTGGGTATTGAAGTATGAAGTACCAATAAGGGCAATGAGGTATGATCTTGATTCTCCTTCAATCTCAATTATGCAAGATGAAATCTAATTCTGTGATAGTGATGATCTAACTAATTGTGTTATTGTGATGTTGGTGATAAGAATCCCTCATCCCTAACCCTAGATTCATGAATTACCTATGAAGTATGTAATTATATTCATGAATTGGCTATGAAGTATGTAATTATGTTATGATATGATTATTATATGATTGAATGTAGTTTCTCATGATTATGATAATATATCTAAAGTGAAAGGATAGTTCTCACTTGTGATCACCTATGAGCTATTATGATAGGATGTTTACATAAGGTTCTAGAAGATACTAATGTTAACTTGTATGATGTCATAAGAATATTACTAAAGGGAATGATTGCTTAGAATCTAAAGGGTATGTAAGTGAGATGGAGGTCTCACGTTAGTAAGTCCGGCCTACCACATGGGTTCCTCACCCTAGTAAGTTTGGATTCCCTAATTATGTGTTGTTCATGAGATGAAACCTCCACGTTAGTAAGTCAAGGTTTCTAGCAACAATCTACTTGACCCTTAACTATGTGCCCACATAGGACTCTAGCTTAGCGGATCCACCTAGATAGATACGTACGAATGGTTGCAACTTAGAAAAGTGTTAACCCTCTCTTTTTGGTGTGGGAGTAGAACACCGGATTCCATGTAGCTCAAATGGTCTCATGTTGGTTATTGAACTTCTTTCCCTAATGTAAAAGTAAATGAATAATTTAAGAATGTGAACTCTTATTAGGGTTGTCTTGAAGTCTTCTAAATAGGGTAAGGAGGGTATGTGACTTCTCTTACTCATTGCACATATGGGGTCCTAAGGGATGATTCTAGTAGTGTTCTTTTTATGATTATGACTATGATTATGTTGATAAGATATGAGTAGCATTCATGTATTAACCATGTTATCATGAATTATGAGAATATGTTGTAAGTATGAATTGGGTTGCTTAATGTGATATTTAGCCTTGTAGTGGATTATGGGGGTTCTATCTTTGGCATTGCACAAGTATTGCTTGGGTGATCTATGTGTTGGGTTACATTATGTTGAGTTGACTTATTATGCTTTTGATATATGCATGATGAGTTAAATTGATAAAAAACTTGATTTTGATTGAATTGTCCTTTTCTCATGCATTGATGATTTTGTGCATAGGAGTCATACTTAGTACATGTGGTTTGTACTAACCCATATTTCTCCCTTTTTCCCAAACATTTTAGGTTCGGGCAATTGAGGAGATTCGTGGTCATTGAAGAAGAAGACTTGACTCTTTCCTAAGTCAATTGGTAAGTCCTCATGAGTTCCGAGGATAAAGCCACTCATCAAGCCTTATTACTTTTGTCTATGTTTTGGGACAATTATTCCATTCTCATGTTGAGACTTTCATTGTAGCCTATATGGCATATTGTAATAGACTAAGGTCTATGCCCAAACTATTGTGATTTAATTTATAGGTGGTTTAATGTGAGACAAAGTATTAGACTAAATTTCGATATGTTGTATGTTGTTTATGCGAGAAGCCTATGTATGCTTCCTATGTAGAGGTCTATGTAAACCTCATTGCTATATAAGCAAAAGTTTTTAATTTTACCGTATTTGCTTACCTATGATGTACTATGACAAACGCTAAGGGCTTGTGTTAGTCCTAGTAGAGGACTATGACACCGGTTACGCCTAGGGGGTACTTCGGGTCGTAATAGTTAATAAGGGGCTAACTCAGCCTTTTCATAGTAGTCAACCCCATAGCATAAAGGATCTTGTATACTTCATCAATGAATTCTTGGGGGTCTTTTTCAACCTTGGACCCATAAAAGTAGGAGGATTCATTCTAGTGAAATCCCTCAAACGAGAGTCCATGGTGCCAACTTATAGTTTGCTGTGGGTACAACCTCCCGATTAGCTTGGGACGTTATGGCTTGAGCTTGGGCAGTGGCGGCTTGTGCTTGCGTAGTAATGGCTTGATCAGTGAAGAAGGGCAGCCCTTATGTCACCATCCATCAAAGGAGGAGGATTGACCGGGGCTTGGTCATGATTGATTTCTTTCTCAAGAGGAGGGAATTTATCACCACGGGGAGGAACTCCCGCATTGTCTATCTCTTCATCAAGTCTTCATGCCGCATTCCTTCGAGTATTCATTTCCTTTAATCACAATAAAAGGATTAGATGCTAAAAGCACGTAGAGTTAAACTCTAGAGGCATGATTTTGGATTTCCAAAAAAGTGAGAATTTCCTAAGCATCACATAGGTAGGATATTCATAAGTGTGGCGCGCTTCACAATTATGAGTAAGAATCTACACAGACGTGGTTGAGAGAGACATCGACATTGACATCAAAGATATTTAACCTCATGCTCTGGTACCAAGTTTGTCACATCTAGGGAACACCCCTAGACGTAACTAGCTTCATTGTCCTCTTTGAGGACTAAGACTAGCCTCTTAGCTTACATCATTACATTTATAGGTCAAAATGCGGAAAAATTTGAAACTTTTTATTACTTCTACAATAAGGTTTACATAGAGCTCTACATACACATAATAGTTATATCGAGTATACATAGACCCTTCGTATAGTAAGATTACTTAGTCTTCTACTTTTATTGCACATAGATATATAAAATATAACATATTATCAAATGGATGTATCATCTCATAACCATCTAACAAGAGTATAACAATTTGGGCCTAGCCCATACATCAATGTAATAAAGCCACATATAGGCTATACGATGTTTAGTACTCAAATGAAGGAAAGAACATAAGAGTCTTAAAACTAAAAAAAACTTCATAAGCTTGATATTGGCATTTCCCTCAGAAAGTGAGGACCTACCCAACTTGGATGAATGAAAATTCCAAATCTTCCTTTAATGTCGTCTCAAAGTCTTTCAACGATCGAAACCTAAAATGTTGGGGAAAAAGGAGAAAATGGGGTTAGTACACCACTTGTACTGAGTATGAGACCATGTGCACATATATCACCAAATCATGCTAAAAAGAGACATTTCATTAAAACATGCTCTTTTTACTTTTAGAAAGTCTTATGCATGTTCAAGAAGACCATACAAATCAATAAGAAATATTCATTAAGTCAAAAGCATGTATATCACAAGACCAACAATCCTAAGTCTAGTCATTCCAACATACATACCACATAGTTGAACACTTTAGTCAAGACAACCCTATCATAAAGTTATAGTAGCAACAAGCATAGATAAGAGTTCATTTCATCATAACCAAAGCAAGACAATTACCCATGAACCCTCATTAAGTCAACAAGTGCAATGATCAAGCAAAGCCCTATAACCTTACTCAGTCAAGTAACCCAACAAGAACCATGACTAACATCTAACTTCATATAGCATATCATTTAGGAGTACATATCATCATACTTTAGACATAAAGACCAAACACATATTGATAAGTAAAACCAACCATCATGTATTATCATCAATGTGCAAGATCATCATATACATAGTATGTACAATTATAAGCATATTCATATATAAGAACATCCTCCTAAGATTCCCTCAAGCCTAACTAGTGCAATGTTTAGGTAGAGTCCCATACCCCTACCTAGACTAAGCTAAACCCCTTAGGTTATCTTAGTTAGAGTTCATTACTTTAGGTCATTTTATCTTTTGGGAACATCTTGCCTTAATTGACATAGACCACATAAGCTAATGTGAAATCCGGTGTCATGGAACCCTACATCGAAGGAAGGTGGACCACTTGCCAAGGTAGTACCAAAACATGAAACGTAGAAACCACTTGGATCCACTAGCTAGTATTCCTATGAGGGCAACATAGTTCAAGAACTAGGAGATATAGTTGGGACCCTCTTTATGCTACATGCATTATAGTCTCCAACTTGAAGAGTACATTACTGATCTTACCTTCTCTATGTGGGAAGGGACACTCTTCACTCTAGTTCACTCGGTGCTAAGCTAGACTCCCTTTTGAAATGTCTTTAATGTCTTTATTAATCATTACAACTTATTGTAGGTCATAGGGTCTAACCCTTGTATAATCATCATCATCATAGCTCAGTAAGAATTTCATGAGTACAAATCCTTTAATTACAATTCATATACGTGAGGTTAGCACATTTACACATTCACATCATGATAAGGCACATTGGTAATTTATCACCATCCTTATATCATTTACATCTTAGCCAACACCTCACAAACCATAGTCAAGACATTTCAATTCATCATCATACCAACCCTATCAATCCTACATCATTACATTCATAGGTAAAAATGCGGAAATTTAAAACTTTTTATTACTTCTAAAATGAATTTTACATAGACCTCTACGTACACATAATAGTTATATCGAGTATACATAGACCCTTCCACCAATTTTCATCATTTTCCGACTCCTAGAACTTAGTCAAATAGGCTAAGGCACACTAAATCCTCATTGAACTAGTTTCCTGGACGTCATGTACTTTCTTTCACATTTGATTTTGAAACTTCCTAAATGACTTATATATACTAGAATAGACCTTAAAACAATGTCTAAACCGTTTGACACTTATGTTAGGCTCTAGAACACGTCTTATATTTTCAAAGTGCTACATCCCCCACTTGGAAAAACATTCATCCTTGAATGATACTAAAATACTTCCAAGGACTTAAAGACCCTAGCAACCCACAATACAAAAAATAATATTCAATGCACCAAACTTAGAAGGAAAAAAAACTTCGCATCATCATGCACTCAATGCAACACAAGTAAGTAGACAATATCTCCACAACTCATAGTGCACACATGTTTCATCATACTCATTTCCATTTGGAGGAACTACATTCTCCAACTTTAGGCATGCTCATCATTTTATCATAAGGTTTAAAATATAATGGATTTCAAATGCACACATAGGCATGATCCACACTTCAACTCATAAAACATTAAGCAACTCATACTAGATACACATGCATCATGAACAATATAGACCAACTACAATCTTATAGTCTAGACATAATACCATAAAGGTCATATATGACATTACAATGTTTAATTAGGTTAAGGAGGGACTACCTTCTCCTAGTCACAACATACACATATGGCATCATAAAACTTATATGCAAGCATTTCACAAAGGTCAATTCATAAGGAATTTTCATCTTCCAACAAAAACATGCTAATACATTCTATCTCATGAAGTCAAAAATGATAGAATACACCACACACATCACAACATTAGGAAGTTACTTCACAAAATTCCTATTGCTAGCACAACACTAGTTTTCATAAACATGCATCATTTAGAAAAAATGTTACTATTAATAGGCACACATACATAATATTGGCTAGTCACACATATCACTTCTCAACAGTGAGCCTATAATCACACTTCACAAATCACAAAATCTCATATTTTTAAAGGGACTCATCTTTTCTCATTTTAAGGAAAACTCAAGACCTCATTGTGGGGCCAAAACACCCACACATCAAAAGTGTTATCAAGCATGTTCATTAACCCATCTCATGAAGTCAAATTTACATTTATCATATTAAGATGCATAACAACATGAGAAACATGCAATTTATCAATCCCTTTTTTTTATGAAATAATGAATTTTCATAACATGCATAACATAGTGTCATTTAAGACATGCATAACATATGGAGAACATGCAACTTATACTCACAGGCAAGACTCCCATCATGAACAAGCTAATTAGGAACTCTTTGTTTTCAAGCTTGAGTAAGAATAGCAGGAAAAGATAGGGATATCAACAACCTTACTACTCAAATCATCATCCCCCACTTATGGTAAACTCACTTAAGAGGATCTCATCTCATCCAAGAGAACTTGGACTTACCAATCCTTCTAGTCAAAGAACAACATCACCCTTTTGGGATCGAACTTATGCAAACCCTTCTGAACATCACCTTTTTCCATCTCTCAAGAAGGAACCATTTACCACTAGTTATCCACTTACACTTCACTACGTGAGGGTTTAAAGAGATCACAATTCGAGTATCTAAATTACTCCACTTCATATTCATCACTCAAAGTGATATTAACATAGGGAAGTTCAAGGGAACTCAAAATAGGATCATTAAGGGCACTCAAAGATTTACCATCTAGGAAAATTATCCCCCACTTGGCGTAAGCCTAATCAAATATTCATCATATCATATCCTTAAATACCAAGGTCAAGACAAGTCAAGACCAAACTTACATACTTCTATCATAAGAAGGTTTGACACCATTAAGGATTTCACTGCTACTCTCATATCAAAGAGCGTGCTAACTCAATCAACAAGAGGTACTGTACCACTCAAGCACCACTATCCCTATAAGTTTATCACCTAAAGGAAATCATAACAACCAAGTTAGGTTATGCTACCCAACCACATGAGGCCTTAACTACACCATGAACACCAAGGGTCTCTTCATATCTCATTACATTCTACCACCAAGTCATAACAAGGTAAGTATTTCCGGATTTTTAGGTCTACAAGGTTCATCACCTTAGGTAGCTCATTTATAACCTTTATAAATTTCTCCCTCCAACTAAGGAATACAGAAATCATGGATTCTAACCAATCATAAAACACATGTTGGGACTCTTAAGGTCCACTATCACATTCTAGATATTTAGGGTAACCATCCTCTCTATTTCAAATCTTCGGGGAAACATAGAAGAGATTTGGTCATAAAGACCTTTTTCTTTTTGTTCAACACTAGGGAAATGTAGCTTCTAGGTCATTTCAACCCACATCATCACCTTTGGTGGAAACTTCCAACTAACCATGCCTAGGTACAATCTAAGCACTTTTTTTAGATGACCATACTTAAGATCAAACTTAAAAGATATCTAACCTCTTTAAAGTAGGTCAACTTCAATTATCTTCTTATCACTATGAACTAAGGGGTACATACATCCCTCTAAGTCAACCTTATGTAAAAACATAATCCCAACTTATGGAATAAAACCCCTTTTTCCCTTTTTCTCCAACTCTTAGAATAGATTCATATAGGGATTAATCAACTAGTCATATGGGTTCTCCCATTAACTAGCATACTTCACATTTACCTTACAAGGTAAACGCACTACCTTCCATTCTTAGGAGAAAGCCTATACAAAATATTCCAATCCACACAAGGAAAACCATGAATCATTACCCATATAACAAGGGCAACTTTCATCTTTAACTATTTACCACTTTTCTCCAAAACTTTTCAAGCCTATTCCATAACATATTACTATCATTATGCGTACCCCATAAAGTAGCTCATTATTCCAAAGAGGACTTCATTAAACAATAACAACCCCTAACATGCTAGAACTACATTACAAAATAACTTCTCCACATATAACCTCAATTCTCTTAGGTCACATATTTACATAATTGGCATAAAATCAAAATATACCAAATTCACCTTCACATACTCCGCAAGTCACAAAAACATAATAAGCATCAAAACTCACCTTTTTCTTCATCAAGCCTCGAGACATCATCCCTTCCAAGCAATCACATCTAAAAGACAACTAGACAAGGAAACATAAGAGAGAGATCACATGGAGTTAAGCTCTATTACACGACATAAGAGTAGTAAAGAAAGTTAAACTTCTATTGTCATATAGCCTCTCACTCATAGATGTGTGGAGACTCACACCGATGAACAATTCTCTACTAGACATCGCATTATGAGACTTTGAAGTCTAAGGGCTAATCCAAAACCTTATACTGTAATACCAAGTTTGTAATGACCCAAGCCTACACCCTAGAAGTTACCAGCGTCGTCGACCTCTCGGAGTTCTTTGATAAGCCTCTTAGCATTCATTCATCGAATTGCCATAAAATTTGAGGAAAATTTAAGACTTTTCATTGCATAACATAATGCTAGAATATTACTTCATTTATAAAACCATAAGTACATAGTTTAGACTCTAATTCTCCTTTTGCCATCTTAGACTCTACACAATAGAATAGAATAGGGACACGACCCTTAATGACATACATGAATAATCTAAACTATTACATGAACTTAAATAACATCTTTGATATCAAGGTACTTGAATCATAAGAACAATTTAACTTGGGAATAACTATCCAATCTCTTCATTCTAGTAAAGGCCTTCTAGCCATCACCACCTACACTTTGTGTAAAAATATGAAGAAGAATTATATTAGTACAAGAATTCACTAAGTATGATAACCCTGCAAAAACATGAGTTAAAAAGGACATTTAGTTAGAAATCATGCATCATGTCTTTTTGGTAAAACTTCATGAACATTGATACAATAAGTACAATATAGTTCACATACATAATATAGACATGGATATCACTCATAAAATACTTGAAGCAATTTCATCACATTTAAGGCACATTCATTAAGGCACAATCTACACATAAGAACCATCACCTAAGAAAACCTCTAAATCTTACTAGTGCAATGTACAAGTAGTATCACATAATACTACGCACACCAAGGGATCCTAAGAAGTTACCCTAGACTTAGGCACATCACCTTAAAAAACATACCACACATACATTTAACCTTAGAGATAAGACCAACATACTTCATTAATGGTCACATACGAACTTTTTCATTCATTACATCTTAGACATAACTCATTTAGTTCATATACTAGGTAAACCACCCTCACAACCCCTTCACAAGCTTACTTGTGCAATGTACACATGGAGTCCCATACCCCCATATTTAGTAAGCAAACCCATTTAGAAGCTATAAGTGTAATTTACATGCATTATCATAAATCATGTTTTTACATAAGCAAAGTCAACCTTAACATGCATTCATACTAATCATACATAAACATAAGTCTTTATTTCATAAGAGGCTCCAATCCTATCATTTCTTAAAGTTCACTTGTTCAATGCATGTGTAAGGTCCATAGTCCTACCTATACTAAGTAAACTTCTCAAGGAGTTATGATTAGAGTTCATATTCTTATCTTAGTTCAATTCTTAACTTTTAAGAGACATAGCCATAACTACATAGACCATGTGAGATACATGGGATCCGATGTTCTACTCTCACAACGAAAATAGAGGATACTACTTGCCAAGGTACGACCTTCATACATAATAGCTATTCTAGTGGATCCACTAAGGTAATACCTACGGGGCACGTAGTTATGGAAAAAGTAGAATGTCACTGAAACCTTAACTTGCTAACGTGGAGTTTTCTATCTCATGAGTGATAAAACAACATCTATGTTGGGAAAACTGGACTTGCTAACGTGAAGGTTCTGTTGTGGAAAGTCGGACGCGCTAGACGTGAAGTCTCCACTCTTATTTTTCATGTTCACTCGGTGCTAAGCTCAAACACCCTTTTTAAATATCTTTAAGTCTTTATTAGAATTAGTTCATAAAGTAGGCTTTAGGGACTTGCTCCCTCATACATCATATAGCTCAAATGTTTCTAAGATGAGAATGGACTTTCATCCTAGAACCTATACCATGTGAGAATGTACTTTAACATAATTCTAACTTTCATAACAAAGTCTAGTTTAGAGTACAGTTGGGAAAGCCCGACAAAAGACTCTCTTTCACAAGATCATCATAACATTATTCATTCATACATTCATGTGTGTGTATACATATGTGATAAAGAATTTCACATAAACACCTCTTCACAACACATGATCAGAATTCATTAGTCATATACTTTACATGCATGGTAATAGAAAATGGTGCATATGAGAACTATCCTTTTAATTGACACCATGAATCAATCCTACTCATAGTAATGCATCAGAGTGTGTGTGTTCATATTGGTTGTCATTATCACATAAGAGAAACTTCTATTGAGGAAACCACACTCTAAAGGATAATAACACATATTCAATATCCCTCAAGTCATAGACAACTTAACATAAAGAGTATTAGGGACTATGGACCACATATCCACATTCCATCATAGGAGGCAAAAACATATTCAACATTAGAATAAAAGGCTCCTAACATGCACGAGATCACATATTCGTATAGGTTTCATATAGATAGGGGTCATTATACAATGGTACTCATCACAACCAAGCATGTAGACCATACGTCACCCTAACATCTACATACACATTCTACTACACATTATCAATACACCTAGATCATGACACTAGAATTAAGTACTACATATATAAGCATCATACTTATAATAATCATCATATTAACTCAATCTACATCTACTGCCCTCAAGGCCATGTTCAAAACATGGAAAGAGAGACAAGAATGTAAACACCGCCACCATAAGTAGACGTACCACACAACATCAATTCCAATGCTAAAGACTAGGAAATCAGGTCAACTTACCAATACTCAAAGCCATGATCAACATGGACAAATTCTCAAAAATTCATAATCAATTGATATATATATATATATATATATATATATATATATATATATTATATATATATATATATATATATATAATTAGGACTAATAAATACACTATAATCTAATCACAATTGAATCATCATCTAATCAAGATCACAAGACCCACATAATATCATAAATTGAGAGATTAAGGAGATCATGGCTTATTCATTGAATTGTATTGAAAATCATTATAAAAACAGTAATTAAACGTTTATTTATCATTAGAATGACTTGGAAAATCATTTGACAATGAAGCCATGGATAGATTCAAAGATAGGTAATTTGATCAAATAATCTCATTGGAAAACCTTTGAAATAACTCCTTTGATGAAAGGTTAAATAAGGATCAAGGGTTACCATACCTTAATAGTAACAACCCGAAAATAACTATGCGAAGTAATGCTTAATGTGTGTAGAATGCCCACGATTAGACCGGGTTCACACGGATTGATGCGCGTAGAACCAGACCGATGAACCCTTGCAACAGCCAAGCCAACCAACTTGGTGAGTTATTTTAGCTGGGAAAGGTTGGGTCCAGCCATGTAGGGCACCCGAATATGAAGATTTACCCGGATGAGTCTTAACCGGACTTAAAAATGGGTAATCTTAAGTTTGGAGGGTCTAGGGGTAAAATGGTATTTTCCACGCTAGGGGTAGTGTTGTATTTACCCCAAATATTAAATTAAAGAATTATTTAATATGGTGGAGGGGCAATCTGGGGAGAAAGGGCCGAAATTGGCCCTTTGAGAGAAATTTTGCTCAACCCTGGTTCGAACATAGGTGGGAGCAATGATTTAATACATTTATTATATTTAGTGAATTAATTAAATTAATTAATATTTAAATTGCTGATTTAATTAAAGGAAAATCAGATTTTAATAAAAAAGATAATAATAATAATAATAATAATAATAAATAATGAGGAGTTCTAGTTTGACTAAGTCTCCACCTAACTATCCTAATCCCAATCTACTCAAACTCACGTTTCTGTCTACTCTCATCTCACTTGAACGTCTGATTTTGATCTATAAGAACAGAACAACAAAATATAAAGTTCATCAAGAACTTGAACGCTATAAAAAAAATCAAAAGAAAAGTTAGTCTAAAAACGTAAAGCAAAACAAAGTTCTTGACAGGAATATGCTTGAAGTTTCTTTGGTGAGGCTTGGTTTCGTGGTAATTTTGCAGCATTTAAAGAATCGAGAAACTAAGGTTGTCCCCGTTGCATGCCCCTGTCATTAGCTCCTTTGAACGATTCAAAGCATGCGTTGGTATGTCTTCTGGTAGATAATGTTAGGTCTGGTTGTGATTATGTGTTGAATGTGTGGTAAGAAATCATGTAAAGGATGAAAAACATATTCCGGAAAAGTGCATTAAGTGGACTGCTTTGAGCATGTGTGTGCTGAAAATTTGACAATGTTTGCTGCCTGAAATTCGTATGTTAAATGTTGTATTTTGCGTGTGTAAAAATGCTAAAAACGTGATGTTCATAAAAGGTTAAGGTGGCTGACTAAATTTCATTCAAAATGCTACAAAAAAAAAAAAAGAATGAGAGAAAAATGGATTGGAAGAATTTGTAGTCTCGGCCAAAATGACTAATTTTTTTAAACAAAATTAAAAATTGTGAGGTCATTACGAATTGAACCCAAGACTTCACCAAATGTAAATTACATAAAAATTTCTTAAAAAAAGATGAAAGGAATAATAAATGTTGAGAGTGGGAATTGAACCCCAACCTGTTGAACGGATGAGAGAGTTAGGAGACAAATAAAGGAGAAACATAAATGTGGAGAGTGGGGATTGAACCCACAACCTCTTGATTGATGAGACAGTTAGGAGAAAAATAAAGGAGAAAAATAAAGGAGAGAAATAAATGTGGAGAGTGGGGATTGAACCCCCAACCTCTTGAATGGATGAGAGAGTTAGGAGAAAAGTAAAGGAGAAAATAAATGTGGAGAGTGTGGATTGAATTCACAACCTCTTGGATAGGTGAGAAAGTTAATAGATAAATTAAAAGAAAAATAATGAGCTTGTGGGGGATTGAACCCACAACCTCCTTGACTTAAACGAAAAATGAGAGGAGAAAAAGAAAGGAAATATTATGGGGTTGATGGGGATCGAACTAGGGTCCCTCAAATCTGAAAAAATGCAATTATCAAGTTTAAAATAAGATTAAGTGTTATCCAAGGGATTCAAAATCGGGTTCCCTTGCCCAATTCCGTATTGACTCATAAGTTATACGTAAGTAAATATTTAATGAATGCTGCCTCTAAAGATCGAAATCAATATCTTGGCATATCAACAAGATGCATAAGTCTAGCATACGTTTAAAAGTAGGTGAGCCTAAGATGTATGTGATAAAATAATGTAACCCTAGAAGGGTTAAGCAAGAGTGTGAAACACACTAAATGGACATGTGCATTGGCATATGATGAAATGAACATTCACGTGAAGAGGTGAGTAATTATGAAAAGCAAATGTGTTAAACTTAATGAATGATGTGACAATATGATAAGAGGCTAATGTGAAAGATCAGAGCAATATCAAATGAGCCTAAGTAAATGTTACCAAAATGTACTCACCCATGAGAGTGTAAAGCAAATGAAGAGACCAGTCTCTATAAACACTCTAATGAAAGTATTGAAGTTAATGCATACTTAATACTAAAGATGAGATGAGAAATCATCTAATGCGCTATGATTTCCTCATGCTAGAAGCCAGCTTCCATGATGTATAAGTTGAATGTAATGGAACTTTATACTGAGCACCGATAGGCTAGCTATGAGCGGTGATGCCTTCCTTTGGGAAGGGCGGAGGTTCACGTAACTCTCATGAGATGAGACTGTCCGGCATGCTGGGTATAGGTCTCCTTATATCTCCTAGTCTTTGAACCTATACTGCCAATATAGGGATCTAGCAGGGTTCGATTCCCTATATACGCTAGCATGTTTTGGTTCACTTTGGCAAGTGATTCCACCTCTTTTTGGTGTGGGGATTACACACTGGGTTTCATGATGCTCACATGATCTATGTTGGTTAAGGTTAAAGTTCCCAAAGAAAGAATGAGGCCAGCCTCAACAAATGCATATAATGAAATGAACGATACCAAAGGGGTTACGATAGGATAATCAAGAGGTGAGCTAGACTCAAGTAATGACACTAGGTTATTCTAGGTCATTGCACAGAAAACACGATGAGAGTCTTAAACTACATCCTAGGTATGACTAGTGATTCCACTAATATATGAATGAATGAAAACGAAGTACGTATGAACAAATGAAGCAGACTCTGTGTTTGCTAAAGAAGGCTCCATAGTTGAGGTCCCATATGTTGAGACCTCATTTTGGGAAGTCCTAATGCCAAGTCCATGATTCCAAGGTCTCATGGCATATGAAAGAATGATGAGAATTACGTGATATGATATGTGCAATACGTTATGTGCTGCTTGCAAAATGATAAGTATGATGATGCATGTTACTCTCATGGCATGACTTTCCTAATCCAAATTTGGCAAGTCCACTGACTTTCCTAATCCAAATTTGGCAAGTCGACCGACTTAACTTTCCATAAATCATGTTGTTAGGAAAGGCTATTCTTACTCATGCATGTCCTTGGTGTGTGCTTGCATATACCCATACTTAGTACAAGTGTGTACTAATCCCATACAAATATCTACTTTTAGGTGCAGGCACAGGTGGACGTTAGAGCTTACAGTACGACGTTTCATCTATCCGGACGTGGAGCTTTCATCCAGATTTTGTAGGCCCTCATTCTTTCGAGGATGTCTACTGTTATTATCTAGATTAGATGTAGTATTTAGCTAGTGGAGCATGTTCCACTAGTGTTTCATTTCCCCTTTCATTTCAGACTTTGTATTGGTTCCGTTTTGGCAAGAATACGTTTAATGCAATTATGAACTGCTTCTTTCATTTGATTATTTCTATATTAGATGGTTGATTTGTGAACGCCTATGATGTTAAGTATAATATGTTTCACATGAAATAAGAAAACAAAAAGTTCAAATTTTTCGCTAAAAATTAAACTAGATGAAGTAACAATGACGTATGTAGGCTTATCTGCGACCTCTGAGAGGTCAACGACGCCGGTCTCGTCTGGGGTCTAGACTCCAGTTGTGACAAAGTTGGTATCAGAGCACTAGGTTAAATTCCGAGGATAATAAGTTCACATCAACCACATTGAGTAGTTTCTAAGTCATGGTAGTAAAGTGCACCACTATCCTGAATTAGAGACTGCATGATGCGTAGGAAAAATTCCCTTCTTCTGATCTTATTGTGCTTTTGCTAATGTCTGATTTCTTGGTGTTATGAGCGTGTATAACATCAATTCTTATTTCTTTTCAGAAAATCAACACTAGAAGGAACGCTGGTCAGGGGAGAGGAGGAGCAGCTGCTGGGGGTAATCAAGTTCCACCCCAGGCTCCAGCTGAAGGAGTGGCCATGCCAGTTAACCCAGCTGGGTTGACTGATGCGGAGGTACGGACCGCTCTGCCTCAGATGGCTCAAGCCATCACTATGCAGGCCCAGGCTATTACGGCCCAGGCTATTACGGCCCAGGCCAACAGATAGGATGTTCAGCGGGAGAACCCACCCGTATGTAGCATGGCAGACAGACTACAGTAATTTACGAGGATGAATCCTCTGATTTTCACAGGGTCCAAGACTTCAGAGGATCCCCATGAGTTTATTGATGAGGTACATAAGATCTTGGTGGACATGGGGGTCACGGATACTGAGAAGGCTGAGCTGGCTTCCTATCAGCTCAAGGATATTGCACAGTCTTGGTGCAAGATGTGGCAAGATAACCGATCTTTGGGCGAAGTTCCGGTCATGTGGGAGCGGTTTAAAACAGCCTTCCTGGAGAGATTCTTCCCCAGGGAGATGAGGGAGGCCAAGGTTGAGGAGTTTATCAACCTTAAATAGGGATCGATGACAGTCATGGAGTATTCCCTGAAGTTTGTGAAATTATCTAGGTATGCCACTTCTCTTGCGTATAACATCAGAGACGAGATGAGTAGATTCTGGACAGGGATTGCTGAGGATCTCGAGGAGAAGTGTAGGGCAGCTATGTTGCATGACAACATGGACCTTTCTAGGCTTATGGTCCATATCCAGCAAGTGGAGGAAAGCAGGAAGAGGAAGCACACTAGGGCAGGGAATAGGTCAAGGCAAGCTGAGGAGAATTTTTCAAGGAAATGTAGTACTAAAATTAGGGATAAGCCCAGGTTTAAGAAGGGACTCTCCCACCAAGGGGAGTCAAGTTTATCCAAGGGTCGCTATGATAGGTATTACGAGTCCAGATTTAAGAGAAACAATGAAGTAGATACACCTCAAGAGAGGCCACCTTGTAGGAAGTGTGGCAAAGTGCATGGAGGAGAGTGTATGATGGGCTCTAACGCTTGTTACAGTTGTTGCAAACCGGGTCACATGGTGAAGGATTGTCCGAATAGGAGAAGTCAAGAACAAGGGAAGGAGAGAGTTCAGCCTAATAGTCCAAGTGAAGAGGCTCCAAGGAGGCAACGATTCTTCGCACTCAAGTCTAGGGGTGCAAGGGA
This sequence comes from Solanum lycopersicoides, assembly GCA_022817965.1. Lineage (NCBI taxonomy): Eukaryota > Viridiplantae > Streptophyta > Magnoliopsida > Solanales > Solanaceae > Solanum > Solanum lycopersicoides. The sequence continues at coordinate 61,012,946 of CM040629.1, read as the reverse complement.
AGGGACTTCTGGTGAAGTCTCGGGTGCGTAGCCTTAATTAGTCTTTCATGTATTTGAATGTGTATGGTGTTTATGCACTAGTATGAGGTTAATATGTTTGAGTCATCATGTTGGTTGCTGATTCGTGTGAATTATATGTTTACTTATGTTGTATACTTTGATGAGACTAGTTTAGGAAAGAGTTCCTTAGTCTATTAATGTGAAGATGCTAGTAGGTTTCAAGGATCTGCACCATTATGTTAATATGTGAATCAGATATTCACCAATGAGGAGTATTGAATTACCTAGGTATGCATACGTTCTATAGATGACCTACTTATTTCTAGTAAAGAGTAGTGTCATCCGGGGATGAATGTTCCTAAGGGGGGGGATAATGTAACAACCCGAAAATAACAATGCGAAGTAATGCTTAATGTGTCTAGAATGCCTACGATTAGATCGGGTTCACACAGATTGATGCACCTAGAAACAGACCTCTGAACCCTTGAAACATCCAATCCAACCAACTTGGTGAGTTAGTTGAGATGGGAAAGGTTGGGTCCACCCATGTAGTGCACCCGAATATGAAGATTTACCCGGATGAGTCTTAACCGGACTTAAAAAGGGGTAATATTAAGTTTGGAGGGTCTAGGGGTAAAATGGTCTTTTCCAAGATAGGGGTAGTATTGTAATTACCCTAAATATTTAATTAATTAATAATTTAATATGGTGGAGGGGAAATTTGGGGAGAAAGGGCCGAAATTGTCCCTTTGAGCGAAATCTTGCTCCACCCGGGTTCGAACGTAGGTGGGAGCAATGATTTAATTAATTTATTATATTTAGTTAATTAATTAAATTAATTAATATTTAAATTCTGATTTAATTAAAGGAGAATCAGATTTTTAATAAAAAGATAATAATAATAATAATAATATAATAATGAGGAGTTCTAGTTTGACTAAGTCTCCACCTAACTATCCTAATCCCAATCCACTCAAACTCACGTTTCCCTCTACTCTCATCTCACTTGAACGTCTGATTTTTATCTAAAAGAACAGAACAACAAAATATAAAGTTCATCAAGAACTTGAACGCTATAAAAAAAAAACTCAAAAGAAAAGTTAGTCTAAAAACGTAAAGCAAAACAAAGTTCTTGACGGGATTGTGCTTGAAGTTTCGGTGGTGAGGCTTGGTTTCGTGGTAAATTGGAAGCATTTAAACAAGTTTTGAACGACATTAAGATATGGGTTTTCTTCTCTCTTCGTCCCTTTCCCAAGAGACCCCTAAGTTCAGTTTAAATTCCAATGGAGAAACTAAGGTTGTCCCCGTTGCATGCCCCTGTCATTAGCTCTTTTGAACGATTCAAAGCATGCGTTGGTATGTCTTCTGGTAGATAATGTTAGGTATGGTTGTGATTATGTGTTGAATGTGTGGTAAGAAATCATGTAAAGGATGAAAAATATATTTCGGAAAAGTGCATTAAGAGGACTGTTTTGAGTATGTGTGTGCTGAAAATTTTACTATGTTTGCTGCTTGAAATTCGTATGTTAAATGTTGTGTTTTGCGTGTGTAAAAATGCTAAAAACGTGATGTTCATAAAAGGTTAAGGTGGCTTACTGAATGTCACTCAAAATGCTACAGAAAAATAACCAAACGAATGAGAGAAAAATGGATTGGAAGAGACCAAATTTCCAGCTTGCTGGAAATTTGTAGTCTCGACCAAAATGACTAATTTAAAAAAAAAATTTAAAAATTTGAGGTCATTGGGAATTGAACCAAAGACCTCACCAAATGTAAATTACATACAAATTTCATCAAAAAAAATGAAAGGAAAAATAAATGTGGAGAGTGGGGATTGAATCCCCAACCTCTTGAATGGATGAGAGAGTTAGGAGACAAATAAAGGAGAAAAATAAATGTGGAGAGTGGGGATTGAACCCACAACCTCTTGAATGGATGAGAGAGTTAGGAGAAAAATAAAGGAGAAAAATAAATGTGGAGAGTGTGGATTGAATCCCCAACCTCTTGAATGGATGAGAGAGTTAGGAGAAAAAAAAGGAGAAAATAAATGTGGAGAGTGGCGATTGAACACACAACCTCTTGGATAGGTGAGAAAGTTAAGAGATAAATTAAAAGAAAAATAATGAGCTTGTGGGGGATTGGACCCACAACCTCCTTGACTTAAACGAAAAAGGAGAGGAGAAAAAGAAAGAAAATATTATGGGATTGATGGGGATCGAACTAGGGTCCCCCAAATATGAAAAATGCAATTATCAAGTTTAAAATAAGATTGAGTGTTATCCAAGGAATTCAAAATCGGGTTCCCTTGCCCAATTCCGTATTGACACATAAATCATACGTAAATAAATATTTAATGAATGCTGCCTCTAAAGATCGAAATCAATATCTTGGCATATCTACAAGATGCATAAGTTTTGTACCACATAATCTTGGGTAAACATGAATCACTTAGACAAATTATGAATGAAGCCTCATGGCTTGTATGTGTGGACTCATAAGTCTAGCATACGTTTAAAAGCAGGTGAGACTAAGATGTATGTGATAAAATAATGTAACCCTAGAAGGGTTAAGCAAGAGTGTGAAACACACTAAATGGCCAAGTGCATTGGCATATGATGAAATGAACATTCAGGTGAAGGGGTGAGTAATTATGAAAAGCAAATGTGTTAAAGTTAATGAATGAGGTGACAATATGATAAGAGGCTAATGTGAAAGATGAGAGAAATCTCAAATGAGCCTAAGTAAATGTTACCAAAACGTACTCACCTATGAGAGTGTAAAGCAAATGAAGAGACCAGTCTCTATGAACACTATAATGAAATTATTGAAGTTAATGCATACTTAATACTAATGATGAGATGAGAAATCATCTAATGAGCTATGATGTCCTCATGATAAAAGCCAGCTTCCATGATGTATGAGTTGAATGTAATGGAACTTTATACTGAGCACCGATAGGCTAGCTATGAGCGGTGATGCCTTCCTTCGGGAAGGGCGGAGGTTCACGTAACTCTCTTGAGATGAGACTGTCCTGTATGCCGGGTATGGGTCTCCTTATATCTCCTAGTCTTTTAACCTATGCTACCAATATAGGGATCTAGCAGGGTTCGATTCCCTATATACGCTAGCATGTTTTGGTTCACTTTGGCTAGTGATGCCACCTCTTTTCGGTGTGGGGATTACACACTGGATTTCATGATGCTCACATGATCTATGTCGGTTAAGATTAAAGTTCCCAAAGAAAGAATGAGGCCAGCCTCAACGAATGCATATAATAAAATGAACGATACCAAAGGTGTTAGGATAGGATAATCAAGAGGTGATCTAGACTCATGTAAGGACACTAGGTTATTCTTGGTCATTGCATAGAAAACCCGATGAGAGTCTTAACTACATCCTAAGTATGACTAGTGATTGCACTAGTATATGAATGAATGAAAATGAAGTACGTATGAATGAATGAAGTAGACTCTGTGTTTGCTAAAGAATGCTCCATAGTTGAGGTCCCATATGTTGAGCCCTCATTTTGGGAAGTCCTAATATCAAGTCCATGATTCCAAGGTCTCATGGCATATGAAATAATGATGTGAACTACGTGATATGATATGTGCAATACGTTATGTGCTGCTTGCAAAATGATAAGTATGATCATGCATGTTACTCTCATGGCATGACTTTCCTAATCCAAATTTGGCAAGTCCACTGACTTTCCTAATCCAAATTTGGCAAGTCCACTGACTTGACTTTCCATGAATCATGTTGTTAGGAAAGAGCTATTCTTACTCATGCATGTACTTGGTGTGTGCTTGCATATACCCATACTTAGTACAAGTGTGTACTAATCCCATACAAATATCTACTTTTAGGTGCAGACACAGGTGGACGTTAGAGCTTACAGTACGACGTTGCATCTATCCGGACGTGGAACTTTCATCCGGATTTGGTAGGCCCTCATGCTTTCGAGGATGTCTACTGTTATTATCTATCTTATATGTAGGCTAAAGCTAGTGGATCATGTTCCACTAGTGTTTCATTTCCCCTTTCATTTCAGACTTTGTATTGGTGGCGTTTTGGCAAGAACACGTTTAATGCAATTATGAACTGCTTCTTTCATTAGATTATTTCTATATTAGATGGTTGATTTGTGAATGCCTATGATGTTATGTGTAATATTTTGTCACATGAAATAAGAAAACAAAAAGTTTAAATTTTCCGGTAAAAATTAACCTAGATGAAGTAACGATGACGTATGTAGGCTTGTCTGCGACCTCTGACAGGTCAATGACGCCGGTCTCGTCTGGGGTATAGACTCCGGTCGTGATATTAATAGAAGGAAAGGCCACACATTTGGAGGAAAAAGCACTTGAAAATTCATCTTCTAGCTTGAGCTTGAGTTTGGCCTCCAATGAAGGTTTGAGACAATTTGGAAGAGAAGAGAGTTTTGAAATTTTTTATTTCTTATTGGGTATTGAGGTTTTGAGTTGGGAAACGGTTTAAATATGACATAAAACAGTTTATAACCGACTCCCAAAGTTAAAAAAACACCCCCATAATTATTTGTACTTTTAGACATGTAAAACTAGACTTTAAAACGACGCAACCGAATCTGGGACATGGTTGCACGTCGCAGAGGTTGCTCCCAATTTTGCCTCACGAAATTTTTAAGGCAGCGAGCCTCGTGTCATTTGCGCGACGTGGAGGTATCTTGAGTTCCAGTCACACGACGCGGACTGACCTCCATATATTGGTTCTGCACACTGCCTTTGGCAGCTTCCGTGTCCAACGTTTGGGTCCTCCTAAAGGACCTTTAGGATGGTCCTCGGGGAGTCGTACAAAAATATTTTGTCCCTAAACATGTTTATTAATATACTAGGGTAACCTATACTATTTTTAGACTCCAAACAACACATAAAAACAAGGAAAATATACAAGGACACACTAGCACACAAACAACTAGTTTCTGGACATGTTTGTCGTCCTTTGACGTTTGAATTCCAATATATTTAAATAGACTATTAAAAGATGTTTCACACCTTATAAATAAGCTAAAAACTCATAAATCTCATGTGAGGCTCTAGTTTACCCTAGTTCATTTTTAGGGTCGTTACAGCTAACACCATCTTCTTAATGTTTTTACTACCGAGTGTAGGTTGAGGTTGCTAGGTGGAATCTCTAATTGAATGCTTGGATATCTATTATCCAATACTTGGTACGTCATCATGGATTATAGAAAAATTAACTTCTTATGTCTCTTTTTTTTTATGTAATAGACTCTTAGTAGTTTCTTTTCGATTGTAAAGGGTCGTGTCCCTATGATGTTGAGATGTGTCTAAGATTACTATTTTGAGGCTTAGTATTCCATTTCTTATAAAAGGTTTTATTTGAGAAAAGTTTTCATTCCACACTATTTTTATTACCTATGTGATGAATAAATACTACGAGGATTGTAGAAGACCTCTTCGGGGTAAAATACACCTTCTTACGACCTGGGGGTGCCCTTGGGTCATGACATGCTAAAAGAATCTTAAGGAGTCATCTAAAAAGTATGATCCTTTACTACCCATGATGGCTACATGATTTATGTAGAATTGATTTAATATGAACTCGCATCCTCATATCCGTTCTCAATACTACTCCTAAAATATAATTAGCTCATACGTTTTCAAAACAAACTTCTTTCTTTGGTTTGAGATAATTACACAAAACTTAGCTTAAAGATCTCTTGGAATTGATGTTCCCTTTCTTTATCAAAACTCTTTTGAAAATCGTAGTTTCCTCTCATTTTAAATGTAAAGACATTTACTCTTAGGGAATACTTAGTTCCCATATAATCTTTGAAGAAATGAACTTTGCTATTACTCTTTACTCAACTCAAAGGATCTTTTATCAACTCAAAAATTAAGTATTAAAACAAAATTAAAAAGTTTGTAAAAGACTTTTTAAATATGTTTCATACCGAATTATGGATGCGAACGACTCAATGCAATGCTTTCAATAACTGTGCATAAAACTCAATACTTGGAACCCAACAACTTCAATGATACTAATCATTTAAAAAATATTGAACTTAAAGGGTTCATGCAAAATTATGGGCATGAAATACTCAACTTAAGGACTCAAAAAGGGATTATGAACTCAACACTTAAGACTTAGAACTTGAAGAATATGACTGCTCTAAAAGATGCTCAACGTATGAAGTTCATGCGGAATTATGGAATGAAACAACTCGAATCGAGGGTCTACATAATAATATGGAACTTGTGAATACAACTCTTCTCATTCTTATAATTACTTTCTAATAACTGAGTTCATATCGATAGGTGATCTCAAAGAATTCACAATTGAACTCAAAAGCTTTCTTAAAATGTACTCTTAACTATCTCTTGAATTGGAATTATGAATTCTAGAGCTATGGTTCATTATAGGAAAGATCTCGTGATGACAAACTAGACTCATGAACACATTTTCCTCACCCTCTTACTCAATTACTCGAGCCTTGAAACAAATTACTAGAAGTTGCAGAAGAAACCTCAAAAGGGCTCAAAGGGACTTTCTTAGAATTTTTGAATGAATTCTAAAAATTTAACTCGTAACTCTACCTTGAATTTGAATTACGGATTCAAGGGTTATGCTTTTGAATGTAGGACCTCTCAATAATTTAGGAGGGTTAAGATAGTTGATCACAAGAATGGGCAAAGACCCAAATTAAAGAACACTGGCGCGACGCGGAGATGGAATTCAATTGTGGGTCACTAGAATATTTTTGAGGCAGAGGACTCCGTATCCTCTCTGCGACATGGAGATGGGGTGACTGACTGGATGCTTAAAATTTAAGCGCCTCCGCTACGTATATGCCCGAGCTTTTCTTCATATCGCAAACTCGACTCAAGTCGCACCCAAAGTAGTTTTATCGACCAAGTTCACAAAAATTCACAAATCCAGAATGATTTCAATAAAACCCACATAAAATCTACCATGGAACTCAAACCGTTTGCAAAACTCACACCTCAAAAACTCAACAAGATTATCAATATTGGCTACAACTCAAGAACTTCTCAAGAACTTAAAAATTCAATCTCAAAAATGAATTCAAGGATAGTGTCACGACCCTCAAGTACCCCCTAGAAGTTAGGGAGAACCCTTGGATTGGGAAAAGGCGTACTTGACCCTTTGAGGTCTTGTACAATCCCTTTAACTATCGTTCATTACATAAGACATGAAAAGTACTGCAGAATTAAAACTTTTCACGAAATATAATATAAAAAGGAATTCTTTCATAAATACTAAGAAAATCTCATAGTCACAAGCAAAACTTAAAGACATGAAAAAATAACTTACGGACACGGCCCTTTACATTTGAAAGAAATACATAAGAAGAACTTATACAAAACTAAAAAAATTAAGAACTATGCCCTCGAATATATGAGGATACACTTTATCTTGAGAGAATCAAATCCCAAGCTTGCCTCCTAAACTTCAATCTTGCTTCCAAACCTATACTTATAGAGTATAGAAAAGTATGGGGTTAGTACAAATAATGTACTAAGTATGACATATGCAAAAACATGCAAAAAGGAACATTTTAGTATAATAAGCTTTCATGCCAAATAAGTCTAATCTTTTTGAATTTAGAAGTAAAACATCATTTAACAATTAGAGAAGGATTCCTAAACTTTTAGCAAAAAGGAGCATTTTACAGTAACCTTCTCAAAATTATAGTGAATTCATTTTGATTTTACAGTAAACTAACTCATTCTCAAAACAGTGAACTCCCAAGGTATTGCCAAGAGGAAATGAACTCATTTCCGTAGGAGTTTCCCTAGCTAAGGTTATCCTAAGACTTATCAAGGTAATACATGAAGGAAACACCCATATATCTCCTTCAATACACACCTAGGTGATCCCCAAGACTACACCGTCTAGGCTTAATCACCTCGAGAGAACAAGCCCCCACTCAATGACAAAAAAATTAAAAGAACACTCAAACAAAATACCAAGACTTCCCTTTCAGAATGCCTACTTAGTTCAATGAGTAGATGGCGTCCCATTCCACCACCTACTACACTCTTTTAGAAGACTTAGCTCATTCAATTCATAGAAGACTCACCAAGACTGCCCTTTCGGAAGGTCTACTTGGTGCAATGGATAGATAACGTCTCATACCACCACCTACCCTAAGTAGTACGTTCTTTTAGAAGACTTAGTAATTTCATTACTTTTGTGGGGGTTAGCTTAACCTACATAGACCATGAGACCTAAACATGGAATCCCGATACTTCCCTTATCGGAGAAGGGTCCCCTCACTTGCGTAGAGTGAGGTCTTACTTTTAGATTTTACATGTATTTCCCAATAGCTACACGTATGCGGGCGCATAGTTAAGGGATAAGGAGATTTCTACTAAGTAACTAATTCTCTAGTAACGAGGAGTACTCATCTCAAGAAGTATAGTAGAATAAAACTTCTCAACTCACGAAGTGTAACACCCTTCTTCATATCCTCTCGGTGCTAGGCATAACTCCCCACGGATTCTCAACATTATAAACTATAGGTTAAGGATAACTAGTGAACACCACATCTCAACTCACGAAGGGCATTCATCCTCCAACCTATCTTAGAAAGCTCTTAGGATGTAGTGAGGTTGGTACTAAATACTTCATCTCAACTCACGAAGAGTGTTCACCCTAAAACTCCCCTTTTTGACTTAAATTAGCTTCATTCATTCATTCAAGTGTGAGTGTGTGTAAATGTGAACACACCTTGAACATAAATATAATTTAATTCACATTTAATTCTATACATGCTTAGACCTTCTTTCATCACATCACACACATTAACATGCTTCACACAATCATATAAGTCATTTAGACATAATCTTTAGCATACTTTTCATAACAAGCTTCATAAAACACATTAACAAGAGTATCTTCATTTCCATCTTTCTTCACATATTATGCCTTTATGGCCTCATTCACAATAGACAAGTAACAACACATTCATACAATTCAAGTAAACACCGCCACCAAGAAGGTGGACCATAAAACTCAAGAGCATTTCATAATTAAAGCTAAACAACATAACCAACTTAACATTTAATCAAAGCCTCCATCACCTATAACATTTTACTCAACAATTCATCATAAATTAGCCCTTAGGGCAGTAGCTAAACATCAATAACAACACAAGTAAAACAAAGCTCAAAGACTAAAAAACCAAGTCCATTTAACCCATTTCTTAAGCTAAAATTTGATCAAAAGCTTTAACATGATTTCAATGAAGTTTTAGCATTAAAATCACCAACTAACATTAGAAACATCATATTTGAATTATGAGAAACGTTTTCATGCAAGACCGACACTTAGAGTCAAAGATAGAAGAAGTTATGGTTTGGAAACCTCTTTTGAAATTCCTTAGAAGGGGCTCCTTGAATTGAAGAGCATTCAAGGATGACTACCATAGCTCAAAATAGAAGAAACCTACTGATTTTGATGAAGCACACGACCACCAACAGCCCTCCTAGCTCTTCTTGACTTCTAGCTTCCATGGTGACTTGAGAGAGTCTTTTAAGAGAGAGGGGTTTTGGGTTTTCGGAAATGAGGTCTAAAATTAGGTCTTAGGGTTTCAAACACTTTAATATACCTAATAAACCCTAAAATAAATGTTCAAGGTCCTCAAAATACTTGGGGTGAATTTACCAAACACCCCAGGTCATTATAGGGAAAATAACAGCTTTTGGGCAGTCCACACAGACGGCTCCAACCAACGGACCGTTTGTCCATCGACGGCCCGTTGGTGGAGGGTATCTGGTTGGGAATAAGCTCCATTCAAGAGCTTTCTTGCAGGTACAGTCGATGGACCAAGTCGACGGATCGTTGGTTGGACCACTGGCCGTCGTTTGGTCTCGTTGATGGACACTACCAAGGCAGTCTTGGGTCCTAGTCTTGGGCCCTTCTCTAGGGCCCCTTGTGGGTCCTAGGTGGGGCCGTACCCAGACATTAAACCCATAAAAATAGTCGTATAGGTCATAGGAACATATCCCACCAATTTCAAACAAAACGAACACGTAAAACTCATTCAAACACATGAGAACACACAAACACTTTCTAAGGCTTACCTTCCGAACGTCATGGACGTTCTTGGACGTTTGACCTCCAAACTTAACCAAAATTCATACATTGTCTAAGAATATCAATATAACTCATTTTAAATTTAAATTAACTCAAGAAACATTCACGAAACTCTAGTTTACCTTAGTTCGTTTTAGGGTATTACAGATAGAATTAAATATGATTGTTATGAGGGCGAACAAACTCAACTCTTTGAAATCTTACATACCTGAAATAACCATCTTCTTGAAGAACTTGCAGGAGAGTCTTTGAAGAACCCTAGACTTATCTCGTATTGTATTTCTTGACTGTAGAATCTTTGGAGTGGATTAAAGGGTTTCATTTATGAAAAACTAATTTTATACTATTTAATGAAATTCAGATGACCTCCTAAGGGTTTTTTGGACTAAAGTACCTAAGAAATATTTAAACGAGCTGGAAGTTGGAATGATTCTTCGCCAGGCAGTGAGGTTCGTATTAGCTTCGTGTTGCAGTTCCATCGCTGAGCTTGTGCCAGGTTTGCATGTAGTTAGTAAATCAGTCATAATATTTTATCTAAAGCTCGGAATTTAGCAAACCCAGTGGCGTTGGTAAGAGGACTCGAAGGGATTTAATTTAATTTCTTATGGGTCTCATAACTCATCTTGTACTAAATGTTATGAATATTTGAAGTTGACCCAAAACTTAAGAAACTTAGGAATGACTTGAATGCTTTTTTCATTGGTTCTTCTAGGAAATTAAGGTGATTCATCTAGTGACCTTAACACTTAAGAAATTTAAAATTCCCTTAACACTTAAGAAATTTCAAATTCCTTGCAAAAATCTCACTCATTACTAAGGATGGTTTGAGTCTTAGTTCAAAAATATCTGTGGGTGTTGCATAAAAGGCCCCAAATTAGTCAAAATCTCCGACTTATCAACACCTCCAACTTAAATTTTTGTGTTCCCTCAAGTAAATAAATAACACAATCAGTTCAATAAGGGTGTCTTCAACACTCGTCAGTGTGAGTACCATTCAAGTGTAATTAGAAGACTACTAACATTAATATGCAATATATGGCGAAGAATCTTCGAATGATTATTAGCCGGTATCAATCCAAGCTCAAGCTTAATAATGCTACTTCATAATGAAAAATAATGCTTCAACAATTCAAGTGCTCTCACAACAAAATTGATACAATGCTGTCACAAAGAACATTAACAACTCTCTCCCCTAAAGAGAAATACATACAAGGTTCATCCCATAGTTTTGTTCATATTTTCCAATTATCACTCAACCTGGTTTAAGCAATATCTCAAGGGTCTTTTCAATCTTGAAATGGGGCTGAGGGTAAAGGTATGATCAATTTTTATCATTGACTTTAGATTTTCAATGCATTTTTTCATTCATCCTAACCTCTTTTCAACTTCTTGTTCTTTTCATTCAGAGACTCAGTCCTCAAATTTTATTTAATTTATTGGTACACCCTTTTATTTCATCATGAATTTCTTTTTCATTTCATGTAATGTTTTGTGGTACCCATATGATTCCACACCCTCAGAAGGTTGTCACAAAAGGTATGGAGTTTTGGGGTCCGTGTAAAAAATATGTCACACCTGGAGAGCATACCCCAGATCAGACCAGCATCGTCATTTTCTTAGAGGAATCAGACTAGCCCTTAGCATTCGTCATAACATGTGATCAGTAAAATTTGCGGAAAATTAAAACTTTTACATTCTACTTGAAGTATACTTAGACTTCATACTTAACGTTCATAAAGACATACGATATTCTAAAAATTTGTCTCACATATATAAAACCATCTAAACAGTGCAAATCTGGACTTAGTCAATATGCCATATAGGCCTTAATTCAAAAAAATCCAAGGAAACATAATTGGAAGTAGAATAGTCTTAAAACTACTAAGTCTTCATAAGCTGGAATATGAAAGGTAGCATCCCTGAACATGAGGACCTACCAGATCTTGGAGAAAGAGTTCCAAGCTTCTTCAAAACAACCTCCTTAAACTTCAATGGCCGGAACCTACAATTGTAGTAATATAAAGTAATGGGGTTAGTACGCCACATGTACTAAATATGGGTATATGCACATAACGTATAAAGATATGCATGAAAAATGATCATTTATCGTTTCTTTAGAAACCATGCTAAGTCATGTGAATGTCTTCAATGCACATACCATATAACATATACAAGTTAAGGATTCCATCAACTTAAAACATGATCATAATCAAAAACATATTATTATAGAATCATATTAACATTTCATATTCAAAATATCATATAAACATAACCCATAAACACTTACCAATGATCTCATTCCCAACCTACAAGTGCAATGGTCATGTGAAGCCCTATAACCCCACACAACCAAGTAGATAAGATAGGAGACAATGAGTAAAGCTTTGTTTCATATAACTTGTAACATAAGTAGTCATCACTTCATTTAACAATATAACCCAATAACATATTCATCATGATGACCAACATCATATAAGAGTAACATCATGTACGATAAACATATATCTTTCATGTTATCATATTACATAAGAACAATCTCGTAGCACTTCCCTTAGAGTCAACTTTTGCAATGTCTAGGTAGAGTCCCATACCCCTACCTATACTAAGCAAACTTCTCAAGTCACCCTAGTCAACACCAATTTACATGTCTTTCATTTTTTACATGAGGGAACATTCGCCTTAACCGACGTAGACAATGTGAGCTAAACATGTAATCCAGTGTCATAAAACTCCACATGGAAAGAAGGTGGTCTATCGGCCGAAGTAGAATCAAACATGACATATCTTTCTAGGTGGATCCACTAGCTAGTATCCTATGGTGGAAACACAGTTCATGAACTAGGAGATATATTAGAGACCCATAGTTCCACATTACATGGAAGCCCCTATCTCATGAGAGTCATTATGAACCTACCTTCCAACTAGGGAATGGACACCTCTCATTTCTAGTTTATTAGTGCTTAACTTAAGTCCCTTTCTTGAATATCCTTTAAGTTTTCTTTTATCATAAACTTATCATAGGTCATAGGAGATTAAATTCTTGTATAAACATGATCATGAGATCTTTAGGATTAGATGAGAATTTATTTTCATTCTAACCCATCGTTTGTGAGATTAATATAATATAGTCATCTTGTGTAAAACATACAAGAGAATATCGTAACTTGCATTTATCGTGTTCTTATCACGATTCACAATTAACATGTTCATAGCCCAGCATACACACATATCAACATCATACATACTTCCATAACATAACATCATGATTTATAGGCTAACATAAACATTGGACAGTAATCACAACTTTAAAAGACTTACCTCTTGCTTCAAAGAACCTTATTCCAGAACTTAGTTCAACTTACCACATTCATAACCAAAAAAAAGTGAACTACTCAATAGCATATCAAGAACAACTCTTCAAATCATATATAAGATCAATGCATAACGTAGGATAATGGAAAAGGGTCATTTAAGAGTTCATTCAAATCTTGGTTCCCATCTCAACGTTTTCATATTATCAAGTCCTAGGTATAGCCCATTCGAAACCATCACATTGATAATAAACATGATTCACACGAAAATGTATCATTACAAGTCAAACACTCAACATACATGCATAATTAACCATAGAAAATAATTTCTTTTCATCGGGAATCATAAATCTAGGGTTAGGACGAAAATCCATTTGTAGAGTAAAAACCCTAGTAGTTGAAGTTCTTGAAAACTTATCTTTAAGGGACCTCTTGGGGAAAGGAATCCCAAGAGTGAAAAACCCATACCATATAGATGAAGAATCCACGATAATTGCATGAAAAGCTTGAATTCTTCGTCATCTTCCTTAAGCTCTTCTTGTTCTTCAATGGAGTTTGGAAAATAGAGCATTTCTTGAGAGATAAGAGAATTTTCGTTTGAATCTGATTTGGACGTGTAAAAGTGGTCTAAAACTGAACTAATATATATATATATATAGTCGTCCTATTAATTCCCCAAAAGACCCTCCACTTAATTAAGTCTTTTTATGAAGTTAAAATACCAAAAATATGATTTAACGATTCTGGGAAGTAGCTGCGCGTCGCGGGGCCAAATCCCGTCATTTTTAATAAATGTTGAGTTGAGGCAGTGAGGTGCATGTCAGCTTTGCGTTGTGAGGCTGCCTCTAAATTCTTGAGGCAGTGACCTGCGTGTCAAGCTCGCGTTGCACGCCTTGCCTCCAATTCTGCCTGCTCGCAGGCTGCCAGGCAGCCTGCCCAACCATGTTTGGGTCCTCACCAAGGACCCTTCGTGTGGTCTTTGGGGTGTCGTTACTGGACATTCGGACCCTTTGTACTACATAGAACCTATCCAAAGTCACTTTACAAGTTTTGGACTTCATTTGACACCTCAAAACCTTAACCAATCATATGGACGTCAACTAGTTTAAATTAGCTAGTTTCCGGACGTCAAGGTCTTTCTTTGTCGTTTTGTCTCTATCCTTTTCTAAATGAACTTATTACATAAATATAGGTCCGGGAACATCATTTTATAAATTATTTAATAGATAAAGCTCTAGTATAATTCATGGAATTTCCGGAGTGTTACATTATCCCCCTCTTAGGAACATTCGTCCCCGAATGACACTAAAATCTTTTGTAAGGTATGAATAGACTCAATACTAGTAGCCCAACCTATCAAAAACATAAAATCATCAGGAGTTACATCTCCAAGGAGTACTTCAAAACTCCTTAAATCACATACCATAACATTACTCATAGCACTCAATTCACGATGCACAAACATGTAAGAGCTCAAAATTCGTAACACATAGTGAGGAATTTCCTTCTCAGCCTTATCATATGCTTAAAATGCATCAAAGAGTTATCATGCATACATATTTCACATAAGTGCAAGAACCTTATCATATACTCAAAATGCATCAAAGAGTTATCAAGAATACACATGTATACATATTTCACATAACTGCAAGAATAGAGTATAAAGGCATTTTATTAAAACTCTAGTTGGTACAACTTTTAATAAACATGCACCTATTTAGAAAACAAGTTGATTTCATGATTATTCATTAATTTCTTTACTAAGAGGAATGTCTAACCTTAAGGAGTAAATAGATGAGGGCAGCGGGACTTCATGTTGGTCTCAACCTCCCAATTTGCACCCTCAACAAGATGATTCTTCCATAGAAGTTTTACAAAGGAAACCTCCTTGTTTCTCAACTTCTTGACTTGGCGATCTAGGATCTCAACCGGAACCTATTCATAGGAGAGATTCTCATCAACCCCTAAACCTTCAATAGGCAGAATTGATGTAAGATCCCGAAAATGACTTAGGTGAATCTAGAGCCTAAAATATTTGTCATGATAGTATAAGGTCCTAAATTTTTCTATAATGTGGTATGGAGGCAGTGTCTAAGAGTTTAGGTGCAATGGAAGTCAAACGTCAAGGAACGAGTAAGACATTCGACGACTAAGTCACCTATGTGCCTCCTATGTGGATTTATGTGTTTATGTGTGATTCATGAGGTTATCAGGTCCTAAAATAATATACTATGGTATATATACGCAGTGTGTCAAGTTTTGTGAAGTTTGGAGGTCAAACGTCCATGACGTTCGAAAGGTTTTCTTTGAAAAGACCTTGTGTGTCTTGGCATGTTTCATTGCGTTTACGTGTTCATTTTGGATGAAATTCAGGTGATAGGTCCTAAACTCGTATATGAACATGTTTGGGTTGGAAACGTCCTGGAAAACATCCCCGAGGACTATCCAAGGGTCCTGGAGGATGGACCCAAGTTGGTGCCAAAGACTGCCTAAGTCAGCCCACCAGCGGATGGAAATCGATGCCCAGTGGGTCAGTCGACGCCCCGTTGATGGTGTTCTAGTCGATTGGGACTTAGTCATGGGAGAGGAGAGGTAAAATACAAGACTCAGTCCCCAACCAGGGTCCAACAGGACAGTTCGTTGGTCAAGGGACGGGCCACCGATGTCCATCTGTCTGTGAGCTTTTTGTCCTGCGCAGGTTCACTGTAATGTTAGGGGTGAATTGGTAAATTCACCCACTTCAAAATAAGAGGATTGGAGGTTCCTTAAGGGTCTTTTGGTTATTTTAGACATTTATATATGTCTTTAACACTTAGAAGATTTCATTATTCCAAATCACCCACTTCAAAATAAGAGGATTGGAGGTTCCTTAAGGGTCTTTTGGTTATTTTAGACATGTATATATGTCTTTAACACATAGAAGATTTCGTTATTCCAAATCAAAACCCCAAAATCACTTATAAATTCCTCAAGACTCCATTAAAGCCAAAACTCAAGGAAGGGATTGGATTGGAGATTTTAGTGGTGATTCTTCATCAAATTGGAGGATTATATTCATTGAGGTATGATTTTTGATCCTTGAAACTCTATTCATCAAGGAGCCCAAATTCAAAGAAGTTTTCTAAAGATTTCAAAGATGAATTCTCCAATTTCATGATCTAACCATGGGTTCTTGCATTAAAGGTTTTTAATCATTGAATAGTGATTGAATTGTTGTTAATTATATGATTTTAACTCAAATAACCTATGAACCCATTTAATTGATGAACCCTAGTTTTGACTACTTTATGGGTTACTTGATATTACCTTAATGTTTATGAATTATGATATAGTTTTTTATGGGCTATCTAATGATGTAATAATTGTATTTAATTTATGTCTAATTGGTCTTAAATTGATAAATCTATATTTGATTGACTTTGAATCATTGAGTATTATGATTTATCCATTGAATTGATGTTTATGGCCATGGGTAAGGGCCTTATGATATTGAATTGGATGATTTAGCATAGGATTGAAGTGTTGAGAATGGAGTGGTGGTACGCTTACCTAATTCACTTTTTTTATGTTAATTTCACTTAAATTATGTTGTGATTGGTATGGTCCACTTATGGTGCTGGTGTTATGTAATTGATGTGGCCTTGTCGGCGTTATTTTAAGTATTATCATGATTATGGCCTTGTCGGCAACTACTTGAAGTAATATGATATTTTGTGTAGTTTATTATGTGATCTATGATCATATCTACATATATGTTAAGTAACGTGAAAGTATATGTTTCTTATATTGAAGTTGTTAGGTGATCATGTTAGACTATGACTATGTGTTCATGTGTGTATTCTTAGAGTTGATACATGATTATTCCTACTTGACTATATGAGTTTATGATGGCTATATTGATGATGATATAGTAGTGTATAGGATGACTATAAGATGATAATGGTTGTTCTTATGTGCTTCTAGAATGAAATGTAATATGTGATAAAGTAAAGTATGTTATGACTTGTTTTGGTAGACTTGTGTCCCTTACTTGATGCATGTATGGAAGTGAATATGTGATGTCTTGAATTAAGATGCTAAAGCTCTTAGTATTGTATGAATGAATGTTATGTGAGACCTTGAATGATGATAAGATGGTCCTTTATGTGAAACCTTGAACCTAGTTGTACGTTTATGAACCTGAGTAGAAAGCCGTAATGATATCCTTCTTGTAATGAATGATGTAATTAATGTTGATTGGATGGAACGACATCATATCAATCCTTAGGAAAGTCATAATGAGCTGATTTTCGCCACTGTAAGGCAACACTAGGGGACCTCTTTGGTAGGGGTAAATGTAATTGGGTTAAGAACTTGATATGGAACCCCTTTGTATGAACCTTAATGTGAATTACTTTATGAGAACAAAGGCTAGCACCGAGTGAGTATGGTATGGGAAGTAGTTCTAGTTAAAGGATGAAGCTAGAATACAAAGTAATCCCTTCATATTCTTTAACCATGTGCCTACATGGGATGTGTCCAAGTTCTACCATTCGCAAGTAGAAAAACCTCATCGGAGTAGGATTAAATTCCGGATTCCATGTTTTGCTACCATGGTCTATGTCAGTTATTGCCTATTATAATCATTTAGGATACCTATTAGCATTAGATAAGTTCCATGATGTTTAGGTGGTGGCATGTGACACTATCTAGACATTGCACAATAGGCTTTGAAGATGTTAGTGAGAGTCCCTAGGTTTTGTCCAAACTCCATTACTTAAATGTCCTTTATGTGATGAATGACTCTTAAATGAACTAATGAAGTAATGTCCTATGTTATGAAGTATGTAAATTAATGAGTACCTAATCTAGAGTTACTTAACGATTCCTTAGTTAAAGTGTGAAGAGGGCATAAGAGATGATCTCTTCATGTTTTATCTATGGAAGTCTTGAGAATGACTCTGCTTAGGGAAGTTGGTTGATTATTTAGGCATGATATAAACTTAGGTAGTCTTAAGGATTATTTGGGTAACCTTGAAGAGAGGGTATGGGCGATATCTTCTAGGAGTCTTAAGTAAGTCTTTTGATAGCCTTGGTAAGGAGAATGTCATATTATGCATGTTATATGTTTTGGTGTATTGTAAATGTGTATGTGTCTCATTCTAAGTAGTCGTGAGGATCATTTAGGCACACTTAGAGAGGGTTTATGGGTGGTCTCTCTTTGTATTACGGACAACTTTTAGTGAGAAGTCTACATGTTAGAAAGTGTTAAAAGGGAAGGGAAAGCACTTAACTATTACAGTGAAGCAATTAACTGTACATTGAATATATGTTACTGTAAAGTGACTTTAAAAATGCATTAAATTGTCTAAATGTTATCTTATGTGTTTCTAAGTTGATAAATATTGTTCTTATGATTACACTACGATATTTAAATTAAAAGATGCATATTTCCAATAAATGTCCGTTTTCATAGTTTGTATGCATTATGCCATACTTAGTACATGTGGTTGTACTAATTCCATGCATTTATATATCTCTATAATGGTTAGTAGGTGAGGAGCATTTGGGAAGAAAGACTTGGATCGTAGCATCATTCAAGTGAAGTAGAAGTATGTCCTCATTTGACTCGAGTGCAGAAATGTCTTTTATGTTTCTTATTGAAGTATTGTAATAGACTTAGTAGTACTATATTTCTATTTGTATGGGCCGTGTCCCAAGTATTATCATGTCAAAGATTGATGAGATTGAGACTTAGTATTTCCTATGAGTTTTATATGAAAGAGTTTTTAAAAACTATGAAATATTTTGTGAAAAGTTTTAATTCCGCACTACTTTTCACTATGTATATGTGATGAACAATACTGAAGGGCTTGTATAAGCCCTCCGAGAGGTCGAGTACGCCGGTTGCACTCCAAGAGTGCCATATCTTCTAGGGTATGGTCTTGGGATGTGACTAGCTTGGTATCAGAGCTAGGTTGTAAAAGTAGTCTTAGGAATCAAAATGTCTCATCAAGTCACAACTAGTAGAGTCTCGGCCATCGGTGTGAGTCGCGACACATCTATGGGCGAGTGGTTATAGGACGATAGAGTTTACCTTCTTTTCTACTCCTATGTCGTGACGTAGAGTAAAAGTTATGAGTACTCTTTTCTTATGGTTTTCCTTGTGTTTCTAGGAACATGAATACGAGGAGGACACCGGCTTTGAGGGTTGAGAAGAATGATGTTCATGAGGAGATTCCTTCTCAAATTGAGCAAGTTGAGTAAGTTCCTCAAGATGGGAAAGGAGTCCAAGGTTCTCAAGGTGCTCAAGTGCCTCCCCAAGGTGATCATGTCCCTATCGTAGAAGGAGGTAATGAGCTTCCAATGGATCCTCTGGAGTTGAGTAATAGAGATATTAGAGAGACTTTGCTTGCTTTAGCCCAAGCCATGACTACTCAAGCGAATTCGAGTATGGTGCCTAGGATGAATGTTGTGGAGAGAACTATGAACTCTAGGTTGAGAGACTTTGTGAGGATGAATCCTCCTATATTTCTTGTATCTATGGTGGGAGAGTATCCCAAGAGTTCCTTGATGGTGTGTACAAGGTGTTGAGTGCTATGGGGGTTACATCTAAAGAAAAGGGGGAGTTGGTTTCGTATCAATTGAGGGATGTTTCTAAAATATATTAGAATCAATATAAGGATAATAGGCCGATTGAGTCGGGTCCTATTGAGTGGGAATAATTTAAGGAAGCTTTTCTAGGTAAGTACTTTCCCCATGAGAGGAGAGAGGTTAATGTAGAGGAGTTTATCAATCTCAATCAAGGAAATATAAATGTTGAGGCGTACTCTTTGAAGTTCTCAATGTTGTCTAGATATGAACCGTCCTTAGTGTCCAATCCTAGGGATGAGATGAGTCATTTTGTGACCGGGGTCGCCGACTTAGTGATGGAAGAATGTGGTACGTCCATGCTACATGATGATATGACCTAGATAGACTCATGCCAAATCAATTGAAGAGTCTAAACTTTGAAGGATTGCTAGAAACTTGAAGAGAAGTGGGTCAAGTGATCAAGGGCAACCTAGGTTCAAAAAGAGGTCTCAAACTCAAGATGGACCTAGTGCTCCTAAGGTGAAATTTGAGAAAGGAGGTGGTTCTCAAAATGTCAAGCCTACATGTATCACTTGTGGCAAGAAACATAATGGTGAGTGTATAAGGGGTACCGGAAGTTGTTTTGGATGTGGAAAAGATGGGAACAAAGTTAGAGATTGTCCTAATAGATATGGTAAGAAAGTTGCTCCTCATGTTCCAAAGGATGATGCTCCAACAAAGAGGTGTTTCTATGCACTCCGGACTAGAGAAGAAAAGCCGGATGAGAGTAATGATGATGTTGGTAAGTACTTGCATTTCTCTTTTTAGTGATATGAGTTCCTTCTAAGTGGGGGAGTACGGTTAGTAGATGGGATAGAAAGTCCTAGAAGTTTGTTGCTTGTGCGCATGGTGTTTAGGAGTTTGGTCGAAATTGAATTTTATTAACTTCTTTCATTGTGTATTTTATAAAGCTATGATCATGTTTTAAAAGGTGTTTATATGATGTAACTTTGCATATTAGCATGTTTATATCATGAATTGCCTAAAAGTTGCATTTTTGGAAAAAAATGCCTAATTACCTGTAGCTTTGACTGTTTACTGTGAAATTTTTGAGAATATGACTAATTCGTTCTTTTGTCGAAAATTATTGTAATGTGGTTAGAACTGATGTGTATGAGTATGATAATGAAGATAAAATGATTTTTTGATATTTGGAGTGAAGGATGTGAGTTTTGTAGCATGATGAGTTATAGAATTTATTCTAGTTTCTTATTGTGTTGAGAATCTCTTGACTATGTGAAATTGATGTTTCTCCTTTATGTTTGTTGTATAATGTGTTATATGGTATGTTTTTGAGTTTCTAATTGAATCCCTATTCTTGGAAGTGTTCGGAGAGTGGCAAGTGTCTTTCAAGGACGAATGTCGTTCAAGTGGGGAAGATTGTAAGATCCCGAAAATGACTTAGGTGAAGCTAGAGCCTAAGATGTTTGTCATGATGGTATAAGGTCCTAAATTGTTCTATAATATGGTAAAGAGATAGTGTCTACGAGTTTAGGTTCATTGGAAGTCAAACGTCAAGGGTCGACTAAGACGTTCGACAACTAAGTCACCTATGTGCCTCCTATGTGGTTTTATGTGTTTATCTGTGATTCATGAGTTTATAAGGTCCTCAAATGAGTTATTATCGTATATATAGGAAGTGTGTCATTGTGAAGTTTGGAGGTCAAACATCCAGGAACGTCCATGACGTTCGAAAGGTTTGCCTTGAAATGACCTTGTGTGTCTTGACATGTTTCGTTGAGTTTTATGCGTTCGTTTTTGGTGAAATTCTTGTGCGAGGTCCTACACTTGTATAATAACATGTTTGCCTTGGAAACGTCCGGGCAAACATCCCCAAGGACCATCCAAGGGTCATTCAAAAAAGGACCCATGTTGGTGCACAAGACTCCCCAAGACAGCCCATCAACGGATGGCAATCAGCACCCAGTGGGTCAGTAGACGCCCCATTGATGGTGTCTCGTTGATTGGGACTTATTCATGGGACAGTAGAGGTAAAATACCATCCTCAGTCCCCAACCACGGACCAACAGTACGGTCTGTTGGTCAAGGGACGGGGCGTCGATGGCCATCCTACTGTGAGCCTGTTCTCCTGCGCAGGTTCACTGTAATGTTCGGGATGAATAGGTAAATTCACCCCACTTACAAATAAGAGAATTATGTCATGACCCGGATTCTGGAATCCGGATCGCAATCGGCGCCGTTGACCTCTCAGAGGTCGCAGACAAGCCTCATCTTGCATTCATCACATTCATCTAGTTAAATTTGCGGAAAATTTAAAACATTTTATATGTATGAAGAATACATACACTTCATATAATTATTAAATAGATACATTATATACTAAGCTCAACATAAGAGAACAACCATCTAACATAAAGAATCAATTCGAAACTGAAAATAAGTATATCATAAATAGTTTGCCAAACACGTCCTTATTACAAAGCTTCAAAATGAAGGTACGAAAGAAACGCTAGGGACAACATACACTAGCTATGTCTAAAATTAAGGCTAGACTAAATCTGTAGCATCCTAGAAATCATGAGGACCTACCAATTGGTTTGGAGAAACGCTGAAGTCCAAACCGCTGCAAGTGTCGTCAACCTGTCCTTTGACCTGCACCTATAAAAATAGTAAATAGTAGGGGTTAGTACACCACTTGTACTAAGTATGGGTGTATGCGCACATACACATAAAGCTATGGATGATCAATGAAAGCTCTTCCTAAGCAGCATGCCATTTCTGGAAAGTCTAGTCATTAGACTTTTCTAATTCGTTAGTTGTGAATTGTGGTATGAATATGATGTATTTTAATGCATTCAAAGCACACAACTTATTTTCTATATGATTAAAAGACATTAGTATCATAAACATAATTTTAGAACCACTCGGGCAAAGATTTAAATTTTTGATCCTCCAAACCCGAGAGCTCCTCTTTGTACAGTTAGATTATTTTTCAGTCTTTTTCTTCTTCTTGTTGTTTAGTTCAATAACTCCTTTGGTCCTATGTTTTACTTACAAGTGCAATGATTCATTGTAGTCCCATACCCACAATGAATCAAGTAAGTAATTCAAGATATTAAGGAAATGACTTAACTACAATTTCGGGCATGAATATATTTATAAGTCAATACTTATTGACTATATTCATTCTTTAGTTGAGTGAATAATGTGCATAGATATTGGGGAATATCATTAAAGCTTATGATCTTTCTTACTTTGGGCATGAATTCTTTACAAACCTATCTTTAGTGACTATTCCTATTATTGTATTATTGGACTAATGTAAGAAGTCATTATAAGCCAATCTTATTTGGCTAATATCTTTTGCCAATTATATAAAATCATTATAAGCCAATTTATTTGGCTTTATCATTTTCATAACATGAGGATTCATTATTAGTTATGCCCTTTACTTATTGTAAACTTTATTGGACACGATTTGACTATCCTTAAAACAAGTTATTCATTACATCAAGTATTCATTACGTTTCATAAACCATTCTCTATTGGTTATGCCATTGATTTCCTTACTTTCATGTTTTATATATTATACATTTCATATACACGAGATCTTGGAATCGTTGATATAGAATTAAGACATCTCAAGTGAGGACCCAACATATGGGACCTCAACCCGAGGGCCTTCTTTAGCAAACACAGAGTCTGCTTCATTCGTTCATTCGTACTTCACATTATTCATTTCATTCATTAGTAGGCTGATGTAAACACCAGCTATACCTCGGATGAAGCTTAAGACTCCCACTGGGATCATGAAGTGCAATGACCAAGAATGACCTAATGTCATTACTTGAATCTGATTTCACCTCCTAATTGTCTTGCACAAACACCTTCGGTATCGTTCATTTCATTATCTTTCATACTTTGAGGAACTCCAACCTTAACCGACATAGATCATGTGAGCATCATGAAATCCGGTGTCTTCCCCACACCGAAAAGAGGTGGAGTCACTGGCCAAGGTGAAACCAAAACATGCTAGCGTATATAGGGAATTGAACCCTGCTAGATCCCTATATTGGCAGTATATGTTCAAAGACTAGGAGATATAAGGAGACCCATACCCAGCATGCCGGACAGTCTCATCTCATGAGAGTTACGTGAACCTCCGCCCTTCCCGAAGGAAGGCATCACCTCTCATAGCTAGCCTATCGATGCTCAGTATAAAGTTCCATTACATTCAACTCATACATCATGGAAGCTGACTTCTAGAATGAGGACATCATAGCTCATTAGATGATTTCTTATCTCATCATTAATATTAAGTGAACTGTCCTTACACTTACATATAGAGTATGATTGAGACTTATTTACTCTTTTGATGACTTGTCATACTTACTTTACATTGATGAAATGTGAATTGTCCTTACATATCATCCTTACTTTACATTGATGAATGTGAATTGTCCTTACATATAATACTTACTTTACATTGATGAATGTGAATTGTCCTTACATATCATCCTTACTTTATATTGATGAATGTGAATTGTCCTTACATATCATTCTTAGGTGTTAATGAGACTAGTCTCACACATTCTAACACCTTCATTCGTGAGTATTCTTTTAACAAATTAGCTTTGGTGTAAGTAAGACTTGTCTCACTTCCTTTAACACCCCATTCTGGTCACTTACTTAATTTAGACCCCTTTAATTATGTTATAACTCACGTTACTTACTTACTTTAGTGTAGTAGCTTCATATCACCGTTTATGGACGATGAGCACTTCATTCAATGAATTTCATGTGTTCATAGTTCATTCTTGTGGAGCATGTTGGGAGTTGTCCCAATGAATGTCATGCCCTTGGTTATGGATTCATTGATATTACTTTAGAAGTGCTTAATATATATTTGATACTCTTGCTACACAATAATTGACATATGATTAGTATTGGCTCAAGATTTGGGATGTTAGACTAGCAAATTCATTCTTTTTGGCATAAGCCAATTTTTACGTATGTTAATATTTAAATTGCCATATGTATGAACCCTTAGCCAATATTTTAATCATTTACATAAGTTCCTAGTCATTATCATATATTCATTTTGACCAAATAGAGTTAGCCAACTTTATTGGAACCAGATAGCCAATTTATTCAAGATATGATTTCATAGATGTCTTTGAGCCAATTCTTGGTTTATGGCTTTTAGTGTCACGTTTTAAGAACATGTTGGACAACATCATATTAACATTTGATGGCTTTATCATATTCATAACATCACAACAACAGCAAGTCAACATTCAGCCAAAGGCACATAATTCACTTAACACATCACTGACTTATCTTAGCATATTATCGATCCTTAATTATCATGATAAGATTAACTTTACGCAATTACAAGTTCATAAGTTCATTACATACTCATCATTCAAGAACAATACATGAACAGCCAGCACCACATACCAACAACATGATCTCTAACCTATTCAACATTGATATCGAAAAGGATACTAGGGAAGGGAAGTTCGACGAGAACGACGGGAACAACCCTAGTTTTCAAGATCTTGTGCATCGTTCGAAGGAAAATACTCTTGGAGAAAGAATTCCAGGAGAGAAACCCATACCTTAAGTAAAACTTAATCTACGAAGACCATCTTGAATGAAAACTTGGAGAAACCTTTAAATCACCTAGGAGAATCAAAGGAATTTTCTGCCTTTTTCTTGCGTTCGTTGCTTGCTGTTTTTGCGTCACCTTTTCTATGAGTTTGAACGTGATTTTTACATTTAAGAACTGATTTTGAATTATACAACTTAGGTTTAATAAGTTAATTTAATAAACTAATTAACCAATTACCAAAACGCCCCTCCTAAGTTGACTAAACATTGGAGAGCATAACACTTAGTCAAATCTGGAAATTGGTGTTGTTATGGTTTTGGTCAACATTTTGACTTTATATTAATTAATTAAATCACTAATTTAATTAATTTAGGTACCTAGGGTAAGTACTAAAGTATCCCTAAGTCATTGTAACCAAAATTAACCCTTTTGGACCATCCTAGGTTAAGTAACTAGGATGTTTCTTGAGTTGTACTAGGGTAATTACTAAAGTATCCCTAGGTTTTTAGGACCTTAACTAACTCTTTGGACCATCCTAGGTTAGGTACTAGGTTGTCCCTTTCCTGTCTTAACCGGAATCTGAAAATTTCCTTTTTAGTTTCGGTTTTAGCCCTTTTAAATTAATTAATTAATTTGCTAAATTAATTAATTAAGTAACCTAGGGGAATTACTAAAGTACCCCTAAGTTGTTAGGACCATAAATAACCTTTTGGACCATCCTAGGTTAGGTATTAGGTTGTCTCTTTAACTAGTACTAGGTTAGTGTCAACCCTGTTTTGGTCCTAGGTTGTCGGGTGCACTAATTACTTTATTTCGTTTGGTCCTAGGTTAGTTAGCTATTTAGGGCAGTAGGTTAGAGTCTAGAATTAGTTAGGAAGTTATGCCCCTGATGGAGGGGTCCCTTGTGCACGTTTTTCCCCCTAACTACCCTAACCGAATTCGGTTAGGGTGGTCCCCTTCTTTGGCCACTTCTTCACATGTCTTGCACATGTGCTGGCACATGGGTTGGTTGTACTTTCCTAATTAAATATTATTTATGGTTAATTTGGGAATGTTTACTTATTGTCCCAAGGACCCTCACTATGTCCTTGGACACTGCTTAATTTACATGATCATTCTAAATGGTCATGTGCTATGGTACTAGGTTTGACACTTGGATGCCTAGTACCTAATGTGCCAGTTTGTATGTATGGTTAAAGAATATTTTTCTTACCTTAGGATCTTCATTGCAGGTATAATTTCTAATAAGCTTGTATTATATCTTAAATACTTGAGGATACATATATAGAAATTGGCTAACACCTCTTAGCCAATTTTCTATACTATGCCCAATATTTCTCAATATTGGGCATTGGGACGCCTATTTCGTAATGAGAATGTATATTGGGCCATATATGAAGAATATAGTTATTTTAACTACTTGCGTATACATAGAAATTGGCTAACACCCATTAGCCAATATTCTATGATATGCCCAATATTTCTCAATATTGGGCATTGGGATGCCTATTACTTAATAAATTGAGTTGAGGATCAATATTACCAGTTATTTATTTGTGTATACATACAAATTGGCTAACACCCCTTAGCCAATATTCTATGATATGCCCAATATTTCTCAATATTGGGCATTGGAATGCCTATGTACCCCAATACGCATTTTAACGGACTTACTGGGCTCTTCACTAGACATATTCGTTTTTCTGGAACGTTACAATTGGCAGTTCCTTCATGGACTTTTGGGTATTTTATACATTATATATGTATTAACACTTAGAAGATTTCATTCTTCCAAATAAAAATCCCAAAATCCATTAGAAATTCCTTAAGACTCCATTAAAGCCAAAACTCAAGGAAGAGCTTGGATTGGAGATTTAACTGGTGATTCTTCATCAAATTGGAGAATTAGCTTCATTGAGGTATGGTTTTTGATCCTTGAAACTCTATTGATCAAGGATCCCAAATTCAAGGAAGTTTTCTAAAGTTTTCAAAGATGAATTGTCCAATTTCATGATCTAACCATGAGTTCTTGCATTAAAGGTTTTAATCATTGAATAGTGATTGAATTGTTGTTAATTATATTATTTTAAGTCAAATAACCTATGAACCCATGTAATTGATGAAACCTAGTTTTTGACTACTTTATGGGTTTCTTGATATTACCTTAATGTTTATGAATTGTGGTGTAGTTTTCTATGGGCTATCTAATTATGTAACAATTGTATTCAATTGATGTCTAATTGGTCTTAGATTGATAAATCTATATTTATTTGACTTATATTCATTGAGTATTACGATTTATGCATTGTATTGATTTTTATGGCCATGGGTAAGGGCCTTATGACATTGAATCGGATGATTTAGCATTCGATTGAAGTGTTGAGGATAGAGTGGTGGTACGCTGCCCTAATTATCTTTATTTTATGTTAATTAGACTTCAATTATAATGTGATTAGTATGGTCCACTTATGGTGGCGGTGTTATGTAATTAATGTGGCCTTGTCTACGTTATTTTTAGTATTATGATGATTATGGCCTTGTCGGCAACAACTTGAAGTAATATGATGTTTTGTGTAGTTCATTATGTGAAGTATGATCAATCTACCTATATGTGAAGTAATTTGAAAGTATATGTTTCTTATATTGAAGTTGTTAGGTGATCATATTAGACTATGACTACGTATTCATGTGTGTAGTCTTAGAGTTGATGCATGATTATTCCTACTTGACTATATGAGATTATGATGGATATATTGATGATGATATAGTAGTGTATAGGATGACTTAAACATGATAATGGTTGTTCTTATGTGCTTCTAGAATGACATGTAATATGTGATAAAGTAAAGTATGTTGTGTCTTGTTTTGGTAGACTTGTATCCCTTACTTGATGCACGTATGGAAATGAATATGTGATGTCTTGACTTAGAATGCTTAAGCTCTTAGTATTGTATGAATGACTGTTATGTGAGATCTTGAATGATAATAAGAGGGTCCTTTATGTGAAACCTTGAACCTAGAGGTAAGGTTATGAACCTTGAAGTAGAAAGTTGTAATGGTATCCTTCTTGTAATGAATGATGGACTTAAGGTTGATTGGTTGGAATGGAATCATATCAATCCTTAGGAAAGTCATAATGAGCTTCTTGTAGCCATTGTAAGACAGCCCTAGGGAACCTCTTTGGTAGGGTAAATGTAATTAGGTTATGAACTGGATATGGAACCCCTTTGTATGAACCTTAATGTGAATTACTCTATGAGAACAAAGGCTAGCACCGTGTGAGTATGGTAAGGGAAGTAGTGCTAGTTAAAGGATGAGTCTAGAATACAAAGTAAGTCCTTCATATTACTTAACCATGTGCCTACATGGGATGTGTCCAAGTTCTACCATTGGCAAGTAGAACAACATCATCGGAGTAGGATAGAACTCCGAATTCCATGTTTTGCTACCATGGTCTATGTCGGTTAATTCCTATTCTCATCATGTGGGATACCCATTAGCTTTAGCGAAGTTCTATGAAGTTTAGGTTATGGTATGAGAAGCTATCTAGACATTGAACAATAGGTTTGGAAGTTGTTAGGGAGAGTCCCTAGGTCTTGTCCAATGACCATTACTTGAATGTCCTTTATGTGATGAATGACTCTAATGAACTAATGAAGTAATTTCCTATGTTATGAAGTATGTAAATGAATGAGTACCTAATCTAGAGTGACTTAAGGATTCCTTAGTTAAAGTGTGAAGAGGGCATAAGGGATGATCTCTTCATGTCTTATCTGTGGAAGTCTTGAGAATGACTCTAGTTAGGGAAGTTGGTTGATTCTTTAGGCATGATCTAAACATATTTAGTCTTAAGGATTATTTAGGTAACCTTGAAGAGTGGGTATGGACATTCTCTTCTAGGAGTAATTAAGTATGTCTTTTGATAGCCTTTGAAAGGAGAATGTCATATTATGCATGTTATATGTTTTGGTGTATTGTAAGTGTGTATGTGTCTAATTCTAAGTAGTCTTCAGGATCATTTAGGAACACTTAGAGAGGGTGTATGGGCGGTCTCTCTTTGTATGACTTAAGTTAGTCTTAGGAAAAATTTTAATGAGAAGACTACATGCTAGAAAGTGTTAAAAGGGAAGGGAAAGCACTTCACTGTTACAGTGAAGCAATTCACTGTACAGTGAATATACATTACTCTAAAATGACTCTAAAAATTCATTAAAATGTCTAAATGTTATCTTATGTGTTTCTAAGTTGATAAATGTTATTCTTATGGTTATACTATGATATTTAAATGAATAGATTCATATTTCCAATAAATGTCAGTTTTCATGTTTTTTATGCATTATGACATACTTAGTACATGTGGTTGTACTAATTCTATACTTTTATCTATCTCTACAGTGGTTAGTAGGTGAGGAGAATTTGGGAAGCAAGACTTGGATCGTAGAATCATTCAAGTGAAGTTGAAGTATGTCCTCATTTGACTCGAGGGCATTGATGTCTTTTATGTTTCTTATCGAAGTATTGTAATAGACTTAGTAGTACTATATTTCTATTTGTATGGTCCGTGTCCCATGTATTCTCATATATAAGTTTGATTAGATTGAGATTTAGTATTTCCTATGAGTTTTATATGAAAGAGTTTTAAAAACTATGAAATGTTTTGTGAAAAGTTTTAATTCCGCACTACTTTTCACTATGTATATGTGATGAACGATACTTAAGGGCTTGTATAAGACCTCCAAGAGGTCGAGTACGCCGGTTACACTCCAAGAGTGTTATATATTCTAAGGTATGGTGTTGGGATGTGACAATAGACACCGGGTCACCTATGCATTTCTTGAGCATATAAACATGAAACACCGGATGAACTGAAGCTAGTTCACTAGGTAGTTTCAACTCATAAGCAACCTTTCCAATTCGTTTTAAAACTTCATAAGGACAAATATACCGGGGACTTAACTTCCCTTTTCTACCGAATCTCATCACCCCTTTTATAGGTGAAATCTTCGAGTAGACATGATCACCTATTTCAAACTCAAGATCTCTTCTTCTATTGTCGGCATAAGACTTTTCCCAACTATAGGATTTCTTCAATCTATCTCTTATTATACGAACCTTCTCTATAGCATCATAGATAATCTATGGACCAAGGATGAGGACTCACCAACCTCAAACCATCCAACCGAGGATCTACACTTTTTACGATAAAGAGCTTCAAAAGGTGCCATGGAAATGCTCGAATGATAGTTATTATTGTAAGAGAACTCGATCAAAGGCAAGTGATCATCCCAATTTCCTTGAAATCGATGACACATGCTCTTAACATGTCTTCTAGGTTTTGAATGTTATGTTCCGTTTGACCATCCGTCTGAGGATGAAAAGCGGTACTAAGTTTTACTTGAGTACCTAAACCATTTTGAAAAGCCTTCCAAAAATGAAAATTGAATTGGGCACCTCTATACGAAAAGATGGACAAAGGAATCACATGAAGACTTACAATCTCATTAAGTAGATTCTTGCATAATCTTCGGCAGTATAAGTAGACTTAACAGGAATAAAATGGGCAGATTTTGTCAACCTATCCACAATAACCCATATAGAATCATTTTGCCTTCGGGTTCGAGGCAACCCAACAACAAAGTCCATATTGATGGCTTCCCACTTCCATATAGGAACATCAATGATTTGGGTTAAATCACCCGGTTTGAGATGCACATGTTTAACTTGTTGGCAGTTTGGACACTTAGAAACAAACTTCGCTTGGTCCCTTTTTAAACCATACCACCAATAGATCTCTCTAAGATCATGATACATTTTGGTGTCACCCAGATGTATAAAATAGCGAGAACCATGGGCTTCTTCTAGAATTCGATTTCTTAAATCCTCAACATCCGATACACATAATCTTCTTTGATACCTAAAAACACCATCCCCCCTTGGGATAATGAATCATTGATCTTACCTAGTACCAATTCCTTCAACTCCAGCAATAGAGGATCAAGATGTTGCTTAGATTTCACCTCCACCACTAATGATGAGTCGGAGTTATGATGGACCATAAAACCACCATTTGGAGAATCTTCTAATCGCACACCTAAGAGAGCCAACCTATGAACATCTTTCACAAGTTCTTTCTTCTCTTCTTCCACATGAGACACACTACCGATAGTCATATGACTCAAAACATCCGCAACCACATTGGCCTTGCCAGGGTGATAAAGGACACTCATGTCAAATTTCTTCAACAATTCTAACAATCTTATTTGTCGGAGATTCAACACCTGTTGTGTAAACACATATTGAAGACTTTTATGGTTAGTAAACACATAAACATGCACACCATACAAGTAGTGTCTCATTATTTTCAAGGCAAAAACTACAGCAGTTAACTCAAGGTCATGAGTTGGGTAATTCTTCTCATGAACATTGAGTTACCTAGAAGCATAAGCAATCACCATACCATGCTGCATGAGGACACATCCCAAGACCAATCGGGAAGCATCGCAATACACTACAACGCCTTAATTTCCCTCCGGTAAGGTCAAAACTGGAGCGGAGGTAAGAGTATATTTCAACTCTTGAAAACCTTTCTCACAAGATTCCGACCACTCAAACTTCACCTTTTTTTGGGTCAAAGCTGTCAAAGGAGAAGCAATAGATGAAAATCCATCAACAAATCTTCTATAATAGCCGGCTAGAGCCAAGAAACTCCTTATGTATGTGGGAGTCAAAGGTCTAGGACAATTTCTGACCGTATACGTCTTCTTCGGATCAACATCTACACCATCACCAGAGATAATATGGCCAAGAAAAGAAACTGACCTCAACCAAAATTCACACTTGCTTAATTTGGCATAAAGTTGGTGTACTTTGAGGACTTGCAAGGCCAACCTCAAGTGATTCTCATGCTCATCCTCATTCTTGGAGTATATCAGAATATCATCAATGAACACAATCACAAATGAGTCGAGGTAATATCGCAAAACTCTATTCATTAGGTCCATGATAGCCGCCGAGGCATTTGTTCACCCAAAAGACATAACTAGGAATTCATAGTGACCATATCTATTTCGGAAAGCTGTTATGGGAACATCTTCACCTCTCACCCTATGTTGGTGATATCCCGACCTTAAGTCAATCTTGGAAAATTAACTAGAACCTTGGAGTTCATCAAATAGATCATAAATCCTAGGGAAAGGATATTTGTTCTTTATGGTGACCTTATTGAGTTGGCGATAATCAATGCACATTCTAAGGGACCCATCCTTCTTCTTAAAAAATAAGACCGGAGCACCCCATGGAGAAATACTAGGTTGAATGAAACCCTTGTCTAGTAAATCTTTGAGTTGGAGCTTCAACTCTTTCAATTCAACCGGAGCCATCCTATATGGAGGAATTGAAATGGGATTCGTATTCCGTATAAATCAATGCCAAAGTCGATTTCCCGTTCGGGAGGAACTCCTGGAAGGTCATTAGGAAAAACTTATGGGAATTCTCTCACTAGAGGGACTGACTCAATAGAAGGAGTTTCACATTCTAGGTCCTTAACTCTCACCATATGGTATAAACAACCTTGGCTATCATCTTACAAACCTTCAAACAAGAGATGATTTGACCCCTTGGCATAGAAGTTCCCCCCTTCCACTCTAAAATGGGTTCATTAGGGAATTGAAACTTCACTACCTTGTTCTACAATATATGGATGCAAAATAATTATGAAGCCAATCCATACACAAGATGATATTAAAAATTAAACATGTCAAGTTCTACCAAATCAACAAGAGTAAGTCAATTGGGCAGCATCACATGAAATTTCCTATAGTCTCTTTTTGCAATTACAGAGTCACCCATTGGGTACAAACCAAAAAGGGTTCAATCAAAACATCGGGAAGCACATCAAACATCGTAGCTACCAAAGGTGTAACAAAAGAAAGGGTAGCACTTGGGTCAAGCAAAGCATAAACATTAACAGAGAAAACTTGTAACACACTTGTTACCACGTCGGGAGAGCTTTCTTGTTCACCCCTAGCCTTGAGTGCATATAAACGGTTCATTTTTGGAGCTTAAGAACTAGGACCGGTTGATTGAGAATGGCTATTCCCCTTACCTTCACCTCTCACATTATGACAATCTTTCACCATATGACCACTTTTGCGACAACCATAGCAACTATTAGTTCCAACACTGCATTCACACACATGTTTCATACCACACTTACCGCAAGTTGGTCTTTCTCTTGGTGCATCAACATTTCTCCCCTTTTGAGGTTTAGTATTAGAACCTCTATCCTTGCGATTCTTAGAGAAATATGAAGGAACCTTGTTTGAAAACCTCTTCTTAAACTTAGGCTTGTCTTGAACGTCAAGCCTATTCTTTGAAGAACCACTTTCAAACGACTTTGCCTTCTTTGCTTCCCTATTCCTCTTTCTTAGACGACTTTCCTCAACCTGTTAAGCATGAACAATCAACCTAGAAAGATACATGTTGTCATGAAGCATGGTTGCATGACATTCTTCTTCAAGCTCTTCGGACACACCCGTTACATAACGGCTCATTTCATCCCTAGCATTAGAAACCAAAGAAGAATCATATTTGGACAGCTTAATGATTAAGGAGTATTCCTTGACACTCATACCTCCTTGACGAAGGTTGATGAACTCCTCTACCTTAGCTTCTCTTTGCTCCCTTGGGAAGAATCTATCAAGAAAGGACTTTTTGAAGATCTCCTAAGTCACGGGACCACCTCCTAAATCCCTACTATCCCTCCACTAATTGTACCATGTATGAGCCACGTCCTTGAGTTGATATGCAAAAAGCTCAGCCTTCTCATTAGTACTCACCCCCATAGCAAACAAAATATTGTAGATCTCATCAAAGAAATCTTGGGGGTCTTTATCAACTTTTGATCTAAAGTACATGGGAGGATTCATTCTCGTAAAATCTCTAAAATGGCTAGCCATAGTACTAACATGTTAGTTTTCTCGAGGTGCAACCTCTCTGTTAGCTTGTGCCTTAATAGCCTGAGCTTGGGTGGTGATGGCTTCGGCCATTTGGAACAGGGCTGCCCTCACCTCACCATCCATTATAGCCAGAGGATTCACCGAAACTTGATCATTTGTAGAATCTTTCACTTGAGGAGGAATTTGATTGCCTTGGGCAGTAGCTCACACATTCGCAGTCTCTTATCCAACTCTTCTCGCGACTTTCCTTCTTGTGTTCATCGCCTATAACCACAAGAAAGGGATTATATTCTAAAACACACATAGTGTCAAAACTCTAAGGGATCGACATAGGAGTATCAAGAAAAGAGAAGTTTCCTTATCATCACATAGCCTCTCATCCATAGTTGAGGCGCGCTTCACAACCATGAAAAAGACACTAGGTAATGTGGTTTAGTGAGACATTGATCCTAATGATATTTAACCTCATGCTCTAATAACAAGTTTGTCACACCCGGAGAGCATACCCCAAATGAGATCTGCGTCGTAGTCCTCTCAGAGGACTCAGACAAGCCCATAGCATTCGTCATAACATGTGAGCAGTAAAATTTGCGGATAATTAGAACTTTTACATTCTACTTGAAGTATACTTAGACTTCATACTAAACCTTCATAAAGACATACGATATTCTAAAAAACCGTCTCACATATATAAAACCATCTAAAGAGTGCAACTTAGCCAATATATAGTAATTATGCCATATAGGCCTTAATACAAAAGAATCCAAATAAACATAATTGGAAGTAGAATAGTCTTAAAACTACTAAGGTTTCATAAGCTGGAATATGAAAGACAGCTTCCCCAAACATGAGGACCTACCAGAACTTGGAGAAAGAGTTCCAAGCTTCTTAAAAAAACCTCCTTAAACTTCAATGTCCGGAACCTACAGTTGTAATAATATAAAGTAATGGGGTTAGTACTCCACATGTACTATGTATGGGTATATGCACATAACATATAAGGACATGTATGAAAAAGAATCATTTATCGTTTCTTTAGAAAGCATGCTAAGTCATCTGAATGTCTTTAATGC
Source organism: Solanum lycopersicoides (assembly GCA_022817965.1). Taxonomy (NCBI): domain Eukaryota; kingdom Viridiplantae; phylum Streptophyta; class Magnoliopsida; order Solanales; family Solanaceae; genus Solanum; species Solanum lycopersicoides. The sequence continues at coordinate 60,977,293 of CM040629.1, read as the reverse complement.
ACATACCATATAACATATACAAGTTAAGGATTCCATCAACTTAAAGCATGATCATAATGAAAGATATATTATCATAGAGTCATGTTAACATTTCATATTCAAAATATCATATAAACATAACCTACAAATATTTTCCAATGATCTCATCCCCAACCTGCAAGTGAATGGTCATGTGAAGCCCCATAACCCCACACAACCAAGTAAATAAGATAGGAGAGAATGAGTAAAACTTTGCTTCATATAACTTGTAACATAAGTAGTCATCACTTCATTTAACAATATAACCCAATAACATATTCATCATAATGACCAACATCATATAAGAGTAACATCATGTACCATAAACATATATCTTTCAGATTATCATATTACATAAGAACAATCTCGTAGGACTTCCCTTAGAGTCAACTTGTGCAATGTCTAGGTAGTGTCATATACCCCTACCTATACTAAGCAAACTCCTCAAGTCACCCTAGTCAACGTCCATTTACTGTCTTTCATTATTTTACATGAGGGAACATTCTCCTTAACCGACATTGACCATGTGAGATAAACATGGAATCCGGTGTCATAAAACCCACACCCAAAGAAGGTGGTCTACCGGCCAAAGTAGAATCAAACATGACATAGCTTTCTAGGTGGATCCACTAGCTAGTATCCTATGGTGGAAACATAGTTCAAGAACTAGGAGATATATTAGAGACCCGTAGTTCCACATTACATGTCATCCCCTATCTCATGAGAGTAATTGTGAACCTACCTTCCAACTAGGGAAGGGACACCTCTCATATCTAGTTCATCGGTGCTTAGCTTAAGTCCCTTTCTTGAATAACATTTAAGTTGTGTTTTATCATAAACTTATTATAGGTCATAGGAGATTAACTCCTTGTATAAACATGATCATGATCCATTTATGATTAGATGAGAATTTCCTTTTATTCTAACCCTTTGTTTGTGAGATTAACATAACATAGTCATCTTGTGTAAAGCATACAAGAGAATATCGTAACTTGCATTTATCGTGTTCTCATGATCTCACAAGTAACATGTTCATAGCACAACATACACACATAGAAACATCATACATACTTCCATAACATAGCATCATGCTTTATAGGCTAACATAAACATTGGAGAGTAATCACAACTTTAGAAGACTTACCTCTTTCTTCAAAGAACCTTATTCCAGAACTTAGTTCAACTTACCACATTCAAAACTATAACATAGTGAGATAATCAATAGCATATAAAGAACAACTCTTCAAATCATATAAAAGATCAATGCATAACGTAGGATAAGGGAAAGGGTCATTTAAGAGTTCATTCAAATCTTGGTTCCCATCTCAAGGTTTTCATATTATCAAGTAGTAAGTATAGCCCATTCGAAACCATCACATTGATAATAAACATGATTCACAGGAAAATCTATCATTCCAAGTTGAATACTCAACAATACATGCATAATTAACCATAGAAAACAGTTGCTTTTCATCGGGAATCTTAAATCTAGGGTTAGGAGTAAAATCCATTTTGTAGAGTAAAAACCCTAGTAGTTGAAGTTCTTGAAAACTTATCTTGAAGGGACCTCTCGGGTAAAGAAATCCCAATAGTGAAAAAACCATACCTTATAGATGAAGAATCCACGAAAATTGGATGAAAATCTTGAAGTCTTCGTCTTCATCCTTAAGCTCTTATTGTTCTTCAATGGAGTTTGGAAAAGAGAGCGTTTCTTGAGAGATGAGAGAATTTTATTTTGAATCTGATTTGGACGTGTAAAACTGGTCTAAAACTGACCTAATATCTATATATAATCGTCCAATGAATTCCCCAAAAGTCCCTCCACTTAAATAAGTCTTCTTATGAAGTTAAATTACCAAAAATACGACTTTAACGATTCTGGGAAGTAGTTGCGCATCGCGGGGCCAAATCCCGTCATTTTTATTAAATTTTGAGTTGAGGCAGTGAGGTGCGTGTCAGCCTCAATCGTGAGGATGCCTCTCAATTCTTGAGGTAGTGACCTACATGTCAAGCTAGCGTCGCACGCCTTGCCTCCAATTCTGCCTGCTCGCAGGCTGCTAGACAGCCTGCCCAACCATGTTTGGGTCCTCCCCAAGTACCCTTCGGGTGGTCCTTGGGGTGTTGTTACCAGACATTTGGACCCTTTGTACTACATACTACCTATCCAAAGTCACTTTACAAGTTTTGGACTTCATTTGACACCTTAAAACCTTCACCAAACATAGGGACGTCAACTAGTTCAAATTAGCTAGTTTCCGGACGTCAAGGTCTTTCTTTGTTGTTTTGGCTATTACCTTTTCCAAATCAACTTATTACATAAATATAGGTCTGGAAACATCATTTTAAACATTATTTAATATATTAAGCTCTAGTATAATTCATGGCATTTCCGGAGTGTTACAAAATATTATCTAAGATCATCTCTTGCATTCACCAAGGCTTAAAAACTAGACTAAAAATGTGAATTCTAGGAATCAACAAACATGATTTCAAGTAGGATCTGTCTACATATCTCACATCACATACACTCATTTTACACAACTCTACATTATTAAGAAACTTGTGTGGGATGTTCTTTGTAAGGATCACATCAGTACGTAGTTAGTCAACAAAAGCTTCTAAAATATAATTCTAAAGTAAAGAAACATTGAATTCCTCTTGTAATACTAATGTAAAAATTTTCAAGATCATGCTGAGTCGGTAGTTCGCCCTTAATGTTAGGCGATCAACAATATTCATTTTTCAATTCCTTTTGCATTGATAGCCATTATTTCAAAGCTTTAGTCCACACCTTGTCCAGTTTCCTTCATAGCTCTAAATCATTAATATTTCATTGCAAAAGGAAAAAGTTAGGTATTGAAAACACCAATTATTTCGCTAAATTGACCTTAAAATGAGTGAAAATCTATCACTCATCAACTAACACAAAACACATTTATTCAATATATCAATATTTGAAAAAGTCGATCCTTGAATCTAATCAATGAATACAGATGCAAAATCATTAATTTTAAAACTAAAAAAATCATGGGAAGATAGTATAAAGACAAAAATGAAATCAAACGCAAACAAAAAGAAAAGGCTAGGCAGAATAAGTGTCCCTCACCCAACTAAAACGAGAAATACACTGTCCTCAATGCAAAAAAAAAGAAAAAGAAAGAGAAATAGGCTGAGTGGATCCCTGTTAGAAGTAGTTTGGTTTAAATTCCATTCAGGACAGCTGAAATTGAGTTCATCTACATAGTTGGCAAATCACGGAAAGGGTTCAACTCGGCAAATGTGCCTGTGGCAATCATGAAACTTCATACCTTGTTTTTTCAAACTTGAAGATGGTCGCTGAGATAGTACGCAGAATCATCGAAGTATTTTGTTTATCATCAAAGTTCAATGATTCCTTAGGAATTTTCATCAAAGAAGCAAATAAAGTCAATATTAAGAACATGTTCATCAAATTGCCTATTGAAAACATTAACTCCACCGAAGTTTATAGGACTTTCAATAGTTTGAGCCACCTCATTCTAGGCCTCAAAGGGGTCTAGTTAATCATTAGGGCGACTCGCCGACATGGTAAGTTGTCCGCTGAATATTCCATTTTCTCGGGCACATATAAAAAATATATTTGAAACTACATAAACTTGGGTTGCCTTACAAGAAGTGATTCATTTAACATTGTGAAATCACATGGACATGATCTAAAGAAAAATCCAAGTATACCACTTCCACTAACTCTCACAGCACGCCCTTTCCTAGATAAAACTTTCAACCTTAGGCCTTTGACCTTGAACTTGATACCCTTAAAATCTTCAATTTCAATCTCACCATTACCAAACACTCTAGTCACCTTGTATGGACCAATCCACTTTGATTTTTACTTTCACTGAAAAAAGTTCCAACCTTGGATTGAAGATTAGAACATGCACACATACCCTAAACTCCCGGTGTAATATTTAAGCGTTATGCAATCGTTTGACCTTCTCTTTGGAGTGCACAACATTCATATACCCTTGATGTTTTTTTTAATCTAATTTAAGGAGTTCGTCAACACTTTTGTTTATAGACATATCCCAATTTAAATTCACCTTATCCAATACCATAAGGCTTTGTTCCCCAATTCAATGGGGAAGTGGCTGGCTTTCCAAACACTACTACGTATGGGGACATGCAAATAGGAGACTTGAAGGTTATCTAATTGGACCAAAATTCTCAAAGTGCATCTTCAAGCTTGCTATGCCGATCGGTATGGTTGACTCTTACTATTTTTTGCAAAAATATTCTTTGTATCAATGCTGGACTCCTCAACTTGTCTACTCGTTTGCAGGTTGTATGGCGTAAAATCCCCGTGTTTCGCCCCATACTTGACAAATTTTTCAAATCTGCGATTACATAAATGGGAACCACCATCACTTATAATATCCCTCGGTGTGCCAAACCTTGTTAAAATATACACTTTGAGAAGCTTAGTGTCACTTCTTCCTTCGTTTTTAGGTAAAACCACGGCTTCTACCCATTTTGAAACATAATCAATGTCCACTAAGATGTATTTGTTACCGAAGGATCTAACAAATGGTGCGATGAAGTGAATTCCCTATACATCAAAGAGTTCAACTTTACGAGACTCAGGCATCTCATGCCTTCTGTAGATACTTCCTTGGATTTTGGATTGCACACATGCTTTTTATAAGCAATTGCATCTCTATACAATGTATGGTAATAGTATCAACATTGCAACAGTTTGGATGTTGTTCGGGTTCCTCCATGGTTCCCACCCAGGGGTGATTCATGACAAGCTTCAAGGATTTATTAGCTTAAGTTCTAGAGCACTATGTCTAATAATGTGATCAACACACTCCCTAAAGATATAAAAGTCATGACAAGTATATTTATTAATATAAAAATGAACTTCTTCTTTTGATTTCCATTCAATCGCTCGGGCATCAATCCACAAATTATAAATTTTTCATAATTAGTATACCATTGGTATAAAACATGAGAGATCATCACTAGAAACTCATAAGGAAATGTATAATCTATGTTTATTTCCAAAGCTAAGTCAACATTTGGCTTTACCTATGATAAATGGCTAGATACTTTATTTCCGCAACCTTTCCTATGTTTCACTTGAAAGTCAAACTCTTCAAGAAGAATAACCCGTTGAATCGCTCTAGTCTTGGGTTTCTTATTTTCTATTAAATACCTCATGGTTGCGTGATTAGTATGGACTAAAACTTTGGTATCTAACAAATATGCTCTGATCTTTTCAGAATCATATAAAATAGCTAGCAATTGTTGTTCTTATGATATTTATGAGCACAATACAACATCTTGCTAGAATAGTAAATGTAATTGAAAAACTTATTTTTGTATTGCCCAAGAACAGAGTCAAACACCATCCCACTTGCATCACACATCATCTCAAAAGGAAGGCTTCAACCTAGCACCATAATAATAAGGGATGAGACAAGTTTGTCTTCCCACATGCTTTCCTACGGTTATCATAAAATCTAAACACTTTTTATTTTTTTTACCAAATGGCCCAAAGAAAAAATAACATTGGAGAAATCATTTATGAATCATTTGTAGAATCCGACAAGGCCTAGGAATTCTTACACCTTTTACCGAAATTGGAGAAAAAACTCAGCAATAAAATCGATCATAACTTGGTTAGCCTCAATCCCTTATATTGAAATCTTATGCTCAAGTACTATCTCTTCTATTACCATGCAGCAACACTTTTCCCAATTTAGGATGAAATTTGTTTCAACACATCGTTGCAATAATAATCCCAAATGGTTCAACAGTTCTTCAAATTAGTCTTTCAACATGGGTAAATCATCAATAAAAAATTCCATTGGTTCATCCACCATATCAACAAATATTGACAATATGCACATTTCAAAAATGGTTGTTGCATTTCACAACCCAAAGATATCATTTTGAAATTAAACGTCCAATAGGGATAAGTAAATTTGGTATTTACTAGATCCTTTAGAGTGATAGATATTTGATTTTAATCCAAATAACCTTTTAAGAAGAAATACCACTCTTTTACCTTAAAATTATCAAGAACTGGTTAATGAAAGACATATAAAAGTGGACTTTCACGGTCCATGAATTTACCTTACGGTAATCCATGCATAGTCTCCACCCATTCACTGGCCTAGTAGTTGTAAGCTCATCCTTTTCATTTGGCACTACCATCATGTCTCCCTTTTAGGGGACAATTAAACCATACTTACCCATTAGATGTATACAAGAAAGTCACACCACATCTAGCCACTTTGTGATTTCTTTCTTCACCACTTCTAACATTGGAGTATTTAACCTTTATTGTTTCTCTATGCTTGGCTGAAATACCCTCTGTCAAATGAATTTTATGAGTGCAAACACCTAGATAGATTCCCACTATATCTGCAATACACAAACCCAAATCTCTATTCTCTTTCTTCAAAACTCTAATCAATGCATATACTTCCCATTCTTCTAAATCATATGCCATTATTAACATTGTGTATTTTAAGCCCCCAAGAAGATATATCAAAGATGTGGAAGAAGAAATTTCAACTCAAATTTTGGGGGTTTCATTATGGATGGCTAGTTCTCGATTAGACAAATCAATTTCTAGATCTTTTATATTAGATGTGAAGGGAACCTTACAAACAAGGGCAGAAATCATCTCATCATAGTCTCTTATATCTTCTTTATAAAAATTAAGCAATACCACATCCAATGATTCTACGATAGAAGTCACTTCCCTGATACTTAACACAACTTCATCAATTAGGTGTAAGTGAGAGATGATACGTCCAAACTTACACCTCGATTAAAAAGTATAAACTATTGAAGTCAATTATGGAACTCCACTAGAATTTAGATCGATCCCACCGGGAATTTACAGCAGAAATAATTTACTAACGCTTATACATATAAGGAAAATACCATCTAACTTTGTCACAATGTACCATCTAGACATAAAGGAATAGAAACTTGGGACTTAGCCCATACATCAATGATAACATCTCGAATTAGAAATTACAATATTGTCTTTCAAACATAACAAAAAATAGAAAGCTAGAATATGGCGCTTCGTCCTTGGACTTGAGGACTCACCAACTTGAATAAAGAAGTCCAAACGTCTTGAGAAGTGGCCTTGAAATTCTCAACGGCCCAAACCTGCATTGTTTGGGGAAAAGGGAAGAAAATATGGGTTAGTACATCACATGTTCAATGTATGAGAGAAGTCCCATAACCTCCCTCAAACTATGTAGAAAACCTTAAGAAAGCTCATACACTCCTTTTAGATTTTCTTTTACAATTAGGAAAGATGGTTTCCATAACCGACACTAGACCATGTGAGCTACATCAAATCCGGTGTTCTACTTCCACTTCGAAAAGAGAGGGTTAACACATGCCTAAGGTGTAACCTTTCATACATAGCTATCTAGGTGTATTTTCTAAGCTAGAGTCCTATGTGGGCACATAGTTAAGATTCAAAGAGATTGTTACTAGAAACTCTAACTTGCTAAACGTGGGGGTTTTCATCTCATGAGACAACACATATTTTTGGGAATCCGGACTTACTAAACGTGAGGAAACCCATGTGGGAAGCCGGACATACTAAAAGTGAGACTCCTATCTCATTTACATGCCCTTTAGGTGCTAAGCATATATTCCCTTTTGTAACCATTTAAGTCATCACACAAGTTCACATTAGCCTTTACTAGACCCTTATGTAAACATCTCATCATAATAGATCATAGGTAATCATAAGTGAGAACAACCGTTTCCTTTAGAAACCACTAGCAAGTGAGTAAACCTTTCAATTAAAAACTTTATTATAATCATGAGAACGACATTGCATTCAAATAACTGTCACATCCCAAGACCAGACACTAGAATATATGGCACTCTCGGAGTGCAACCGACGCACTTGACCTCTCGGAGGTTTTATACATACCCTTCGGTATTGTTCATAGCATATACATAGTGAAAAGTAGTGCGGAATAAAAACTTTTCACAAACATTCTATATGTCTTTAAAATATCTTTCATATAAAATCCATAGGAAATAATAAGTCTCATTACATCAAATCATAGACACAAGAGTAATTGGGACACGGCCCATACAATACGAATATCGAAATACTTAGTCTATTACAATACTTCAATAAGAGAAATAAAAGACATCTATGCCCTCGAGTCAAATGAGGACATACTTTAAGTTCACTTGAATAATGCTACAATCCAAGTCTTGCTTCCCAAATGCTCCTCACCTACCAACCACTATAGAGATAGATAAAAGCATGAAATTAGTACAACCTCATGTACTAAGTATGACATAATGCATAAAAATCATGAAAACGGACATTTATTGGAAATATGCATCTTTTGATTTAAATAACATAATATAATCATAATAACAACATTTAAAACCTTGAAACACATAAAAAATCACTTAATCAATTTATCACATTTTTAGGACCAACATTACAGTAGCCTTAATTTACTGTACAGTGAACTCCTTCACTGTTACAGTGAAGTGACTCTAATTCATATAGGACACTTCCTAGCATGTAATCTTCTCACTAAAAGCTATCCTAAGACTAAATCAAGAAATGCAAAGAGAGACCCCCATACACCCTATCTAAGCATGCCTAAATGATCCTCAAGACTACTTATAATGAGAGATACACATTTACAATAAACCAAACATATAACATGTGTAACATGACATTCTCATTACCATGGCTATCAAAAGACTTACTTAAGTACTCCTAAAAGAGAACACACATACTCTCTCTTCAAGGTTACCTAAATAATCCTTAAGACTTCCTAAGTTTAGATCATGCCTAAAGAATCAACCAACTTCCCTAACTAGAGTTATTCTCAAGAATTCTCTTGATAAGACATGAAGAGATCATCCCTTATGCCCTCTTCACACTTTAACTAAGGAATCCTTAAGTCACTCTAGATTAGGTACTCATTCATTTACATGGTTTCTAACATAAGTCATTATTTCATTAGTTCATTAAGAGACATTCATTAGATAGAGGACATCCAAGTAATGGTCTTGGAGAAGACCTAGGGCCTCTCGGTAACATCTTCAAAGCCTATTGTGCAATGTCTAGATAGCGTCACATACCATCACCTAAACTTAATAGAACTTCTCTAATACTAGTATGTATAAAACATGATGAGAATACGCAATAACCGACATAGACCATGGTAGCAAAACATGGAATACAGAGTTGTAACCTACTCCGATGGAGGGTGTTCTACTTGCCAATGGTAGAACTTGGACACATCCCATTTAGGCACATGGTTAAGGAATATGAAGGGTTTACTTTGCACTCTAGCCTAATCCTTTAACTAGAGCTACTTCCCTTACCATACTTACTCGGTGCTATCTTTTGTTATCATAAAGTAATTGACATTAAAGGTTCATACAAAGGGGTTCCATATCAAGTTCATAACCCAATTACATTTACCCTACCAAAGAGGTCCCCTAGGTTTTCCTTACAATGGAGACAAGAAGCTCATAATGACTTTCATAAGGATTAATATGATGACGTGCCAGCCAACCAACCTTAATTCTATCATTCATTACAAGAAGGATTCCATTACGGCTTTCTACTTCAAGTTTCATAACCTTACCACTAGGTTCAAGATTTCACATAAAGGACCCTCTTAACATCATTCAAGGTCTCATGTCATTCATACATACAAGACTAAGAGGATTTAGCATCCTAAGTCAATACATCTCATATTCACATCCATACATGCATCAAGTAAGGGACACAAGTCTACCAAGACAAAACACAACATACTTTACTTTATTACATATAGAATATCATTCTTTGAAGAACTTAGCAATGACCCTTTTTCATCTTTATGTCATCATATTAATTACTATAACATCATCAATATAACCATTATAGACTCATATAGTTAAATAGGAAAAACCATGCATCAACTCTAAGACTACACACATGAACACATAGTCATAGTCTAACATGATCACCTAAATAGCATCAATAGAAGAAACCACATACTTTCACATTACTTTACATTTAGGTATATATGATAACACTTCACATAATCAACTACACAAATCATGTATTACTTCAAGTAGTGCTGACAAGGCCATGATTATCATAATACATAAAGTAACGCCGACAAGGCCACATCATTCACATAAAACCACCACCATAATTGGACCATAAAAATCACAACGTAATTCAAAAGATACATTACATAAAATAAATAGAATTAGGGCAGCATAACACCAAACCATTCTCTCCACTTCAATCCATGTCTAAATCATCCAATTCAATACCAATAGGCCCTTACACATGGCCATGAACATCAATTCAATGCATAAATCCTATTACTCGATGAATCTAGGTTAATTAAATATTTATTTATCAATATAAGACAACGTATACAATAATTGAATACAATTCGTACATCATTCAATAGCTCATAGAAAACTACAGTAGAATTCATAAGCATTAAGTCAATATTAAATAACCAATAAAGTAGTCAAAAACTAGGGTTCATCAATTACATTGGTTCATAGTTTAATTGAGTTAAAATCATCTAATTAACAACAATATAATCAATACATAATGATTCAAAACCTTTAATGTAAGAACCCATGGATAGATCATAAAATTGGCCAAGGTCATCTTTGAAAACTTTAGAAAACTTCTTTGAATTTGGGCTCCTTGATGAATAGAGTTTCAATGATAAAAAACCATACCTCAATTATGATTATCCTCCAATTTGATGAAGAATCACCACTCAAATTCCAATCCAAGCTCTTCCTTGAGTTTTGGCTTCAATGAAGTTCTAGAGAATTTCTTAGGGATTTTGGCGTTTTGATTTTGAAGAATGAATTCTTCTAAGTGTTAACGACTTATAAACATTTTTAGAATAACCAAAGACCCTTAAGTAACCTCCCTTTCTCTTATTTGTATGTAGGGTGAATTTACAACTTCATCCTTAGACTTTACAGTGAAGATGCGCAGAAGACAGCCTCACAGCCGGTTGGTCACCAAAGGACCATCCCTCAACCAACGGACCGTTCTGTTGGTAAGTGGTTTGGGACTGAGGCTGGTCCTTGGCCTGGACCTCTCCCACTACTAAGTTATGACCCAAGACACCCATCATGGGGATTTGACTGGCCCACGAGCCGTCTAATGCCTCCGTCATTTGGGGCTGTCTAGGCAGTCTTGGCTTCAAGAAAAGGGTCCTTCCTCATGGACCCTTGGTTGGTCCTTGGGGAATTTAACCAGGACGTTTCCAGCCCGAATATTCTCGTATACAATTTTAGGACCTCACACATGAATTTCATCCAAAACAAACACGTAAAACTCGATGAAATATGCCAAGACACACAAGGTCGTTTCATGGCAATCCTTTCGAATGTCATGGACGTTCTTGGTTGTTTGACCTCCAAACTTCATGAAACTTGACAAAATACCTATATAAACTATAAAAACTAATTCAAAAACCTTATAAACTCATGAATCATACATAAACACACAGAAGCACATATGAGGCACATATGTGACTTATTCGTCGAACGTCTTAGTCGTCCCTTGACGTATGACTTCCAATGCACCTAATCTCTTAGACACTGCCTCAACATATAATTATAGACCAATTTATGACCTTATATCATCATGACAAGCATGTTAGGCTCTAATTCACCTAAGTCATTTTTCGGGATCTTACAATAACAGTCATATAATAACATGCATACATATTTCATAATCAATTCAAGTGTATACGGTTAAGAATGAGGGACACTTGCCATCAAAACTTCAATAACACATTAGACATAGGATCATTACTATCTAAGTAACTCATCTTTAGTAATTGGATTCAAGAAAGAACCAACCTTCATACCTTCTTGCACTTTCATGAGCCTTCATAATTCCACTATCCAAGAACACAAAATAAATGCATAAACAAATTTGAGAAGAAATACATAGATAACATCATTCTACACAATCCATATACTAATCATCTTGTACAATTCACCATAAATATTTCAAGGTTTTATGAGTTTGAGGAAGAACAAGGGTCCAAGGGGAAATCTCATGTGATTACCAACAATTAATCATCATTACATAGTTAAACAACAATAAAGGATCATAATTAATCACAATTGGTTCATATATTTTGTTTTGAAAAGAGTACCCATGTATAGATAGAAACCTTAGTTTTGGGGGAAATTTGAAATACTCTTTGGATGGGCCTCTTGGGAAAGAAGTCCCAAGAGTGAAATAACCTCACCTTAGAGATTATTAGCAACGAATTTGAGGTGTATCTTTGGTGAATTTGTCTTCTTTTTTAAGCTCCAAGGTTACTTTAATGGAAGTTTCAGTTGGGGAGAGAGAAACTAGAGAGAGATGAGGGTCTTTGGGATTTTTGGGGTTTTGAAGTGTATAAGCTTGATTAATGAGTTTAAATCCCTTAATATACTTAAAAATATATAATTATACCGACCCCACATTTAATTGACCTAGGGTGGAATTTACCAAACCACCGTTAGCTTGGTCGTGTTGTGCACCAGATCACAGACACCCATCGACGCCCTCAATCGACGGTCAGTTGTTCCATGAACGGACCGTCCAGTCAAGTCGTGGTTTGGGACGGAGGCTGCTAAAATTGATCCATGAAATCATAATATATGTATGGACTCACGACCTCCATCGACGGGGTGTCATTTGCCTTCGTCGATTGCATGTTGTTTTTATAGCTTTTTGGGTAAATGTTTGGGTCCTCCTTGAGGGCCCTTAGGGTGGTCCTCGGGTATTCATACCCGCAAGATTGACCCTAAACATACTATAATGTGTAGCCTAATAATTTTCACACAGTTTGACCTTCATATGACCCTTCCAACCCCTTTCAAGACCTAAAGGCACACTAGATCACATTCTCTAGCCTCCGAACGTCATTGATGTTCCTTGATGTTTAAGCTTTAATACTTCCTAACTAACTTAATTATATTTGTTTTAGGTCCAACATAATCATTATGGATCATGTGATTCCCTAGTCTAGATCATAAAATTTCCGGGTGTTACAAGATAAGCAACCAATTAAGAGACTTTCACATAATGTTCTTGGAAGACCTAGGGAACTCATTCTAGTATCTTTAAAGCCTATTCGTTCCATGTGTAGATAGCGGCTTATTACACTACCTACAAGTTGTAGAACCAACCCCACATTTAATTGACCTAGGGTGGAATTTACCAAACCACCCTTAGCTTGGTCGTGTAGTGCACCAGTTAACAGACACCCATCGACGCCGTCAATCGACGGTCAGTTGTTCCATGAAAGGACCGTCCAGTCAAGTTGTGGTTTGATAAAGAGGCTGCTAAAATGGAGCCATGTCATCATAATTTGTGTATGGACTCACGACCTCCATCGACGGGGAGTCGTTTGCCTTCGTCAATTGCATGTTGTTTTTACAACTTTTTGTGTAAATGTTTGTGTCCTCCTTGAGGGCCAATAGGGTTGTCCTCGGGTATTCATATCCGGAAGATTGACCCTAAACATGCTATAATGTGTACCCTAATAATTTTCACACAGTTTGACCTTCATATGACCCTTCCAACCCCTTCGAAGACCTAAAGGCACACTAGATCACACTCTCTAGCCTCCGAACGTCATTGATGTTCCCTGACGTTTAAGCTTTAATACTTCCTAACTAACTTAATTATATTTTTTTTAGGTCCAAAATAATCATTATTGATCATGTGATTCCCCAGTCTAGATCATAAAATTTCCGTGTGTTACATGATAAGCAACCAATTAAGAGACTTTCACATAATGGTCTTGGAAGACCTAGGGAACTCATTCTAGCATCTTTAAAGCCTATTCGTTCCATGTGTAGATAGCGTATTATTCCACTACCTACACGTTGTAGAATCTATCCAATAATAGAGTGTACATCCAAAATAATGAGAATAGGTATTAACCAACATAGAACATATGAGCTACGTATGAAATCCGGTGTCATAAGGACCCCAGACTGTGGAAGGTGTTCTACTTGCAAAAGGTTGAACTAGGACACATCCCATATTGTCACATGGTTAGGGATATCAAGGGCTTTGTTGTACCGTAGTCTCATACTAAAAAGCAGGTAGTACCACAAGCATATACTCTTAGTGCTTTGCCTTATTTCTCATAGAGCAACTTCATTCACCTAGGTGTATTATACAAGGTACCATCACTAAGTCCTACCAATTCATAATACCATTTCCAAGGATGGATCTACTAGGGATGCCAACCAAGGTCTATTTGGATAGATCTTATGACTTCCTTAAAGATTGTTTCATCCCATTCCGACCGTCCAACCTATCTCTAAGTTTATCATTCCATTCAAGAAGGGAACCATCTAGGTCTACCGATCATGGCTTATTTATTAACCTTTTTTTCACATTCAAGGTTTCACATTCTTAACCTTATTTTTATATTCAAGGTTTTACTTTATTAACCTTTCTTTTCCTATTCAAGGTTTTACATTCACTTAGGGTTGTAGACTCATCACGAATGGGCACCATACTTAGGTCTACCGGATCAAGACATACTCTAGAATGCCTCATTTAATAATTCAAGGAGGGGAAACTACTCGAGATATACAAATTCTAGACTTTAATTCTTACTATCATTCAATACAATTCAAGTACCAAGTAGGGACAAATAGTCTACCAACACAAATACAACATCATTCTATGAAGGTTCTCACTAGTCGTTCATCATCAAATATCAACAACTAGAGGAAGTACATTCAATCATATCATTATAACACCCATACAAGATCATATAGACACCACATGACCACCTTCACCTTATATATTCACATACACCATATCATGATCATACCATAATTCACATAATAATGCAGACAAGGCCATGTTCCAAACGATTATAAAAATTAAACACCGCCACCATAAGTGGAACATACCAATCAATAACAATTCAATATCAATTCTATACTAAACAAAGGAATTAGGTCAACTCACCACCTTCCAATAGCTACAATAACCATTCCTTAGCCTTTCCATCAAATTGATATAACAAGAGATCTTAGCAATAACAATTTACATAAGACTAGGTCAAAAATTCATCCGTCTCAATAATTCGATGAAACTCAATATAGATATCAATACTATAAAACAAGCGAAGAACAATTTCAACAATGATCAAAATATAATTCAATAGACCATAGCAATCTACACATGAATTCAATGTAATTAAACCATGATCAATTCACCCACTTTAGAGACAAAATTAGGAATTCATGGAATACATGGTTTCATTGAGTTTTTTAATCTTAAAACCATCAATTAACATTCATCAATTTATAAAAACATCAATTTAAACCTTTTCATGCAAGAACACATGCTTAGAATTAAAAATAACATGTCAAGGTTTTTGAAGATCTTTGAAAAACATTTGGATTTGGATCCTTGAATGAAATAAGAGTCAAGTATGATATAACCATACCATGATAGAAGAAATCCCACGAAATTGATGGAGAAATTAGTGGGGAACTTCAATCCTAGCTTCACCTTGAGTTCAAGCTTTAATGGAGTTTAGAGAGAATACTATTTGAACTTGAGCTTTTAATTTGGAAAAGTGAGGTCTAATTTAGGTCTAGGTGTTTAAACTAACTATATATACTTAAAAACTAATAAAATAAACGTCTAAGACTTAATTAGGGTGTGGGGTGAATTTCCCAAATCACCCCTCACTTGACCGAGACCTGCAGAAAAATTGCAGGCCAAATGTCGGCCATCAAATGACGGGGCATCAATGGAACCACGGCCCGTCCTTTTGGGCGTGGTTTGGATCAGAGAATCATATTTTGGGGGATAATATTTCTACAAATAGGTGTGGAGCCACTCGCCTTGATGACGGGGCGTCATTCAATCAAAGGGGCATCGATTGGGTCGTTGTTTTGGACTGCCTTGGCATCTTCATGGCCAACGGTTTGTTCCTCCTTAAGGACCCTTAGGTTGGTCCTTGGGGAGTTGTACCAAATATTTTAGACCCTAAACATACTCATCGAGATGTTAGATCCCCCTCCTATCATTTTGGACACCAAACAACACGTAAAACATGCAAAGGCACACTAGTATGCCCACAACACAAGTTTCCGAACGTCTTGGTTGTTCTTCGACGCTTGACTTCCAAACTCTTAAAACTTTAACCTAAAGCTATTAATTTTACACCTTATTAACTCATAACACACATGATAGGATCTAGTTTAACCTAGTTAATTTTGAGGGTTGCAACAATCTCCCCCACTTGGACAACATTCGTCCTCGAATGACACTAAAACACTCTCAACACTTACAAGAGATAATGACTCATGACTATCAGCTCATAACCATACCACATCATACACAATAAACATAGCTAAGAGTAAGACTAACTCCACATAATGAAGAGACTCAAAACATAACAAGAAAGTAGGAACAACATTTACAACTTATCATGCAATAAGACTATACACTTTTCATTTCACATTGGAGGAACTTCCTTCTCCACATGTCATCATGCTCATCACATTATTTCTATGCAAATTATGCCCATTTATCATAAAACGCAATTATGCAACATTTCTAAAAAAATCACTATTAAGCATGATTGCAAGTTCACTCATGCAACATTTAGGAAATTCATCATGGATGCACATCAATATGAGAGATAACATCATTTAAGCTCATTTTTCTATATAAAGAAAAACTCATGGAAACATGCCAAAATAGTAAGGGAAACATGAAACTCATTTTCCACAAAAAAATCCTAATTCATGCACATGCTACTAGAAAGTTCTAACTCTCAAGATTTAATAGAATATAATAGAAGAGATAAGATTCATCAACCAAACTATTCACCATATTCTCCCCACTTACAAGAAACCAATCAACTCTATCAAGAACAACACAAAAGGGAAAACTATAACTTACCGGCACCTTCATCTGAATTTGCTTCTTTGTTAGCTTGATGATCATAGAAACGACCATGATTTGGATGAATGGGAACCGTACCATAACTAAGAGCTTTCTTGGCCTCTCTCCCTCTAGTCGAACTAGAAAGACAATATCTCACCTTGTGATCATTATTCCCACATCCAAAGAACTCACTAGTACCGGCTAGACACTTCCCAAAATGTTTCTTCCCATAATTTGAGCAATTAGATTTATCAAGTTGAGAACCACAACCTCTCTCATAGTTGGCCTTAAGAGCACTAGGAACATATTTATTTGTAGCCCTCTTCTTAAACCTTGGTTTACCTTGATCATCGGTTCTTTTCCTCTTAACATTTGTACCTCTCCTCCCAAGCTTAGACTCCTCAATAGATTGAGCATAAACAATGAGCCTATAGATTTATGTCACCATGGAGCATTTTCGTACAACACTCTTCCTTCACAAGATCGAAAAAACCTGTCAATAACCTACTCATCTCATCCCTAAGGTTTGACACCAAAGATGAAGCATACTTAGACAATAGGGTAAACTTCAAGGAATACTCCTCCACACTCATGTTACCATGCCTGAGGTTTATAAACTTCTCAATCTTAACCTCCCTCTTTTCACGGGGAAAGTACTTTCCTAAGAAGGTTTCCTTAAAAACTTCCCCCTCTGTAAGACCCGATTCTACCAGCCTATTGTCTTTCCATTATGTGTACCACACTTGAACAACCCATTTCAATTGGTATGAATCCAACTCCGCTTTCTCCCTAGAAGATACACCTATAGAATGAACTATTTTATAGACCTCATACAAGAATTCTTAGGGATGATCTCCCACCTTAGAGCCTAGGAAGGTAGGAGGATTCATTCTCACAAAGTCCCTTAACCTAGAGGTCATGGTACTCTCAAGAGCATTCATCCTAGGCCCTACATCTGGATTCGCTTCATCTTCCATGGCTCGAGCTAAGGCAAGAAGAGCTTCTCTAACTTCCTCATTAGTCATGTCTGGGGGAACCACCAGAACCTCATTCCCTTATTAGCTGTAGGGACTTGTTAAACTCGAGGAACTTGAACACCTTGGGGAGGAACTCCCTCATTCACCACTTCATCATCAACTCTTCTTGCCTGACTCCTTCTTGTATTCATATCCTATAAACACAAGGGAAAAGATTAAGAAAACTCACTTATAACCTCAACTCTATGGGAGGACACAAGTGTAATGAAAAAAGTGAAACATCTATTTTCCTATAGACTCTTGCTCATAGATATGTCACGACTTACGCCGATGAAAATGATTCTACTAGATGTGACTTTGAATCCTAGAGACTAATTCATAACCTTATGCTCTGATACCAAGTTTGTAACGACCAGGGAGCACCCCCTAGAAGTTACAAGGAGTATTTGACCTCTCGGAGGTCTTGTATAAGCCTCTTAGCATTCATTCATCGCATATATATGAAAAGTAGTGCGGAATTAAAAAAATTCACAATAATAGTGAAACTCTTTTATAGAATAATAATAAAGAACTAAGTAGTCAACATACACCATCTTAGACACAAGTCAATATCTTAGGGTCACGACCCTTACATCAATTTGAAGAAACTTGTAGTCTATTACAAAATCTTTAGAAAAGGAAAACTAAAACATAATTCATGTCCTCAAACATATGAGGACATACCAATCTTGAGAGAATGCTACTTCCCAAGCTTAAACTTCTAGGAAAATCCTATCTTTCCACCAACACTTGTAGTCATAGAGAAACATATGGAATTAGCACACTGAATGCACTAAGTATAGTGAACATGCAAGAAAAAACATGCAAAAAGGGACATTTACTTTAAGATATGCTGTCATGCTATTTTGATAGAAACCTTCATCATAAGACTTCAATAGACATAATACAAGTCAACAATCACAAATAACACATATTCCATATTCAACAACTAAACCTTTCCATCACACTATACCCTCTACCTAAAGTTACTTTAAGACTTACTTGAGTAAGACATATACACCCTCTTCAAGCACATCTAAGTGATCCTCAAAGGTACCCTATGTAAGATTCTATCTTTTAAACTTTCCTTTACAAAGTGAACATTATTCATTTAAAACCATTTAAGAGATAAGAAACCAATTAAGAGACTTTCACATAATGGTCTTGGAAGACCTAGAGAACTCATTCTAAAATCTTCAAAGCCTACTCGTGCCATTTGTAGATAACATCTCATTCCACTAGCTACACGTTGTAGAACCTATCCAATACTAGAGTGTACATCCCACATGATGAGAATAGGCATTAACCGACATAGACCAATGAGATAGGTATGAAATCCGATGTCATAAGGACCCCACACTATGAAAGGTGTTCTACTTGTCAAAGGTAGAACTAGGACACCTCCCATGTTAGGACATGGTTAAGGGATACCAAGGGCTTATTTGTAATCTAGTCTCATACTCAAGTATAGCTAATACCACAAGCATATCCTTCTGGTGCTTTGCCTTGTTTCTTATAGAGTAATTTCATTCACCTAGGTGTATTAAAGAAGGTACCATCACTAAGTCCTACAAACTCATAATACCATTTCCAAGAATGGGTCCACTAGGGCTTCCAACCAAGGTCTATTTGAATAGCTCGTATGACTTCCTTAAAGATGGTTTCATTCCGTTCTGGCTAACCTATTTCTAAGTCTATCATTTCAATCAAGAAGGTCAACATCTAGGTCTACCGATCAAGTCTTATTTATTAACATTCTTTTCATATTCAAGGTTTCACATTCTTAACCTTCTTTTCTTATTCAAGGTGTTTCTTAACCTTCTTTTCATATTCAAGGTTTTACATTCACTAAGGATTCTAGACTCATAAAGAAGGGGAACTATACTACAAGACCCCCAAAATGAGTTAGGATGTCTAGAACCTCACATGTGTCTATAATCTTTTCAACATGTTAATTAAGTGTTTCAAAGCATGTATTATTGATTTGAAGTCATTTGGAAGTCAAACGTCCAAGAACGTCTAAGTCGTTCGAAAGTTAGCCCTTGTGACGTGCATGAATGACTTGAGTGTGCCTAGCATTTTTGGATGTGTTGCGAGTGTTTGTTTTGGTTGAAACTTATGTGGAAGGTCCTTGACATGTTAAGGTTTTTATTACATTGGAAACTTTTGGGTACGACTCCCCAAGGGCCCCGCAAAAGGCCGTCAAGGAGGAACCAAATGTTGTTGAGACACTGCCTAATCGACTGAGCCTAATGACGCCTCGTTAGTTAACTTACGCCCCGTCGATGGGGGCGTCGTTCAGGACTTAGACCGCTGAATGATCAAGTCTGTTGACAAGCCCCAGATCCAAACAATGGCTTTTAGTACGGTTCGTTGATGGACCTACAGGGCGTCGATGGGTCCGCCGATGCAGGCTGCAACATCACTGCCAGGCGACTATTTTTATTAAGGGGTAAATGGGAAATTCACCCCATATAGTAAACTGACCCTAGGTGGTTTATATAACTATTTTTGGGTACATTAAGTTAGTTATAAACTTGAAAATCCCATTCCCAATCAATGATTCAAAGTTAGACTTCTCTATACCAAAATATTCTCTCTAGAAACCTCCATTGGAGATGAAGCTCAAGAACAGCTTGGAGCTTGGATTCCCCTGGGTTCTTCATCAAGTTTCAGTGGTTTTCTTCTACAATGGAGGTATGGTGATCCTTCATCTCTAGATAACCATTCACCTAGAGAGTCCTTCTTAAAGTTTTCAAAGAGAAATTATGATCAATCTTCCTATCTTTCAATCTAGCCATGGGTTCATTCTCAAAACGTTTTCAAAAGATTTCCCATGATGAATTGATGATAATGTATTGAATTTAAATGAGTTTCAATCCAATTTGATGACAAACCCATGTTCCCTCCAATTCTCAAATTAGCCTATTTATGGGCATTGCGATCTAGATTATGTATTGATTCAATTATGATTCTATCATATTGAATTGCTTATATATACTCCCTAGTATGTGTATTTATGGTGAAGGGTTTATTAATGATCCATGTGGATCAAGGTTTGAAGGTTTGAGTAAGATTAGCCTATAATGTAGTATCTTGTGATCTTGATGCTAGAATGTGTGTTATGAGATTCCATTATGATGAATTGTCTTAGAATACTGCTAGAATACTGACTACAATGTAATGTGATGATACATTAGTTGTAATTTATCCAATGTTCATAGATACAATCGAATTGGTAAATATTGATCTAGGTTGTTCTAGCCTATAAATTGATAAGGTAATGTATATGATGTGACCTCAATTCTTGGGTGTATGAAGCATAATTTAGTTTAGGTTGTTAGCTCTTTAGATACTTTCCTACATGTATATTGTTCAAGAATTGATGATCAAGGCAAGGGAAATTTGTGAGTGATATATGTCTCTCTACTTTATAGTGAATTGATTATGTAGTGTACTTGTTAGTATCATGATGTTGTAGTGACATATGCATGATTTCGGTTATGTTAAAGTACATTTAGATACTGCCCTATACTTGAATTGTTGAGGAAAGATGAGTATTGATCAATGATGATCAAAGGATGATGAATTTGTAAGAATGACTCTTCCACTCTACTTTTCTATACAATTGTTAGTTAATGAAGCCTTGTATGACATTGTGTGGTATGGTCCACTGATGGTGGCGGTGTTACTTTATTGCAATTATATATGTGATGTGATCATGGCTATGAAGGCAATTGTATTATGAAGGTGTGGTGGTGATCACCCAATGTGAAGTCTCATGCCTAGTCTTATATTTTAGTTGTGATCTAGGTTATATGGCTATTGTATAAGCATGTGAATAACTGTATTAGGGATAGGTTTAGGTGCTGCCAGTGAAGAGTTGTGATGGTTGATGTCCCCTTACATATATACCTGTAACATTCCAGAAAATGTACTCGTCTAGTGAAGAGTCTATTAGGTTTTAAGAATATGTATTGGGGTACATAGGCATCCTAATGCCTAGTATAGAGTAATATTGGGCATGTTAGAGAATATTGGCTTAAGGGTGTTAGCCAAATTTTATGTATTAACAAGTAACTTAACATACACTCCAATCCAAGCTTGTTTAGGAATTGTACCTGCAATGAAAACCCTAATCTAAAATTCTTATTTTCATCGCTTACACACATTAGGTAATAGGCATCCAAGTTTCAAGCCTAAGTACCATAGCTCATGATCATTTAAAATGATCACGTAGATTAAGCAGTGCCCAAGGACATAGTGATGATCCTTGGGGAAAGAAGCGAACTTTCCAAGTGCAACTACAGAGTGCACGGTTAGGAAAGTGCATGGCAACACATGTGCAAGAACATGTGCAAGCACATGTGCTACCGGACGAGAGACAAATCCCAACCGATTCGGTTGGGCGGTTAGAGGGCAGGCACGCATCGGGTCAAACCACGTGGGGCTGAGCTTCCTATCCAATCCTAGGTTCTAACTAACTTATTAACTAGATAACTAACCTAGGATTCACTAAAATGAACTAACTAGTGTGCGCGACATCCTAAGACCTAACCGAGTGACACTAGCCGAATAACTAACTAAAGAAACATCCTAGTACCTAACCTAGGATGGTCTAAAGGGGTTGATTATGGTCCTAGTGACTTAGGGGTACTTTTTTAATCACCCTAGGTCACTTAATTAATTAAATTATCAACTTAATTAATTAATTTAAATTCATGGTCAAACCGATACCGTTAGAAAATTTTCAGAATTTGGCTAAGTCAAATACTCTCCTATTTTTAGTCAATTTAGGAGGGGCATTTGGATATTAGCTAATTAATTTATTTAATTAAGTTAATTAACCTAAGTAGAATTAGTCAACATTCAGTTCCTAAGATTTAGACTCACGTTTAACAAGTAGAAACCTACGACTGAAAAACAGTGAGCAAACGTAAGAAAAAACTTAGGCGATTTCAAGGCAATTCTCCAAGACTTTCGTGCAAAGAACATGGCGATCTTCTTAGATTCAATTCTACAGTAAGGTATGGGTTTTATCATTTGTATTCCTTTCCCCATGAAGATTTTCAAATGTTTTGAATTCAAGAAAACCGAAACTAGGGTTGTTCCCAATGAAATTGTTGAATGTTCATCTCCCTAGTTCTCCTTATTTCCAATTCTAGTAGTATGTATAATGTAAATCTCGAGCATGTTGTTGGTATGTGGTGCTAACAGATCATTATGTGTAGGTTTCTGTGATTTATAATGTCGAATGAGACCTATAGGTTAGATCGTATAATTAGAGTATTATTTACATGAGATAAGATATGTTTTAATGCCTAATTGTGTTAGAGAAGATGAAATAGTTATAAGTCATTTATGAAATTCAGTTTATTGTTGAAAGGAATGAAGGTATCGATTAATGTGTGTGTTTACAATATATATGTTTGAAAGTGTTTGGAATGCAATGTTTCCAAGAAGAAATAAGAATGAGAATCAATGCTAGTTAATGAATCTTCAATGCCAAATCAACGTACTGAATTGTTCTTATAGGCTAATCAAAGGCTAAAAGTTGGCTTGCTTAAAATGATAAGATTACTATAGTATATACATGAAGTTAATTTACTTGGCTAGTGATAATATCAAAGTTTGATTTATGCCAATAAATTAGCCAGCAATATTATTTCCAAAAATATGTAATAGAATTGGCCAATGATTAAGTCATACCATTTTTTAATTCAATGAACTCATAACATAGGGTATGCCAATGAGTGGTACAAGTCCCAACATACCCTATCTAAATGAACTTGTGAATATAGTAGCACATTGAATAAATCCTTATAACATTCATAAAGAATGGTACAAGACTATCAATTAACGTTGAACAAGATAAGGTGAGTAATGAAATAACTAAAAGCTTATGAGTTATGAAATTGACCTAATATATGGTGTTAAAGAAAGTGAGACAACTCTCACTTACACTTAAACGATTATGTCAAAGATACTCACATAAGAGGGTGTTAGAAATCGTGAGACAAGTCTTACTCACACCATGATGATAATGTAAGATTTAAGTTCACATTCATCAAGTACATAAAGGGATGACCAGTCATCCATTGAGCTAAGTATACCTCATACTAGAAGCAAGCTTCCACAATGTATGAGTCAACTCTAAAAGTTGTAAAGTATAATAAATCTGAGCTAAGCACTGATAGACTAGCAATGAGCTTGTGCCGGTGAACCACCTATTTTTTGTAGTTGGTAAGACACTGGATTTCATGTTAGCTCACATCATCTATGTCGATTAAATGCTATAGATTTCTTTAAGAAAGTAAGAAAAAAGAAAGTAGCATGTTCAAAGTGAACAACAGATCAAGGAAGAAAAAATTTCAGTTCAAAGTGAACTATGTAAGCAAAAGCATAAGTATATCACATCATTAGTGTTTGATAAGAATGAAGTTTTAACAGTTATTGGTTTATGCCAAAAAAGGTAGCAAAACATAATGACTCATCAATTGGAGTATGAATATATGCCCCATCAACTATATATTGTGCTAATAATTAAAAAATGGGCATAACCAATAAAGATTGGCTTATAAAGACTTCATGCCCAATTTAACAAGAATGAAAAAAATAACTTGTGAGTAGGTAGTTAAATCATAAATCATTTCCTTAATCTTTTGGATTACTTACTTGATTCATTGTAGGTATGGGACGATAATGAATCATTGCACTTGTAAGTAAAAAATAGGATCAAAGGAGATCATTGAACTACACAACAAAAAAAATAAAAGATTGAAAAACAAACTAAGGCTGGGAGAGGGAGCTCTCGGCCTAAGGGGAGCAAAATTATTAACTTTTGCTTGAGTTGTTCTAAATTTATGTTCATGATTCCAAGGTCTTATGTTCATATAGAAAATGAGTTGTGTGCTTTAAATTCATGAAAATATGTCATATTCATAGCATAATTCATAAATAATGAATTAGGAAAGTGAAGTGAAGTACTTTCCAGAAATGGCATGTTGCTATAGGAAGAGCTTTCTTTGACCATGCATAGTCCTTATGTGTTTATGTGCATACACCCATACACAGTCCAAGTGTGTACTAACCCATATACAATTACTATTTTTATAGGTGCAGGTCCTTGAATAAGATTGAAGATCATTTGAAGCTGTTTAGACTAGTACCTCCAGACTTTGGTAGGTCCTCTTGAGTTCGAGGATGCCTACACTTTATATTCTAGCTTAGTAGATTAGACATAGCTAGTGGATGTTGTCCCTAGCATTTCCTTTCAAACATTTGCTCAAGCTTTTGTATTAAGGCCGGATTTGCAACTATTACTAATATTATGATTCTTTATTTCAATTGTTTAATCTACTGATAGATGGTTGTTTAGTTTGAGTTGTTAGTATATCATTCTTATGCAGTTATATGAAGTCTAAGTACACTTCAGTAAAGTTTTAAATTTTCACTAAATTTAACTTTATGATTGTAATAAAGCTAAGAAAAGACTTATCTGCGACCTCTGAGAGGTTAACGACGCCAGTCTCATCTTCGATCTAGGAACTGGGTGTGACAAACTTGGTATCAGAGCATGATGTTAAATTACCTAGGAACTAAGGCTCAAAAAAACCACGTTGCATAGATTCTAGCTTATGGTTATGAAGTGCACCACAACCATGACTTAAAGACTTAGTGATGTTAAGAATCTTCCCTTCTTCTACTCTTTATCGTGTTGTGTAGAGCTTTGACATTTTGTGTCATTCTAGCATCTAATTTCCTTCTTGTGTGTGCGTGTAGAAAAATTAACACAAGGAGAAACGCAGGCAGGAGAGTTGGAGAAGCAGCTGCTGGGGGAAACCAAGCTCCTCCTCAAGCCCCAGATGTTGGAGTTCAAGTGTCTATCAACCCAACTGCGTTGACAGATGGAGAAGTGAGAGCAGCACTGGTTCAAATGGCCCAAGCCATCACTGCTCAGGCACAGGCTATCACAGGCCAGGCCACTAGATAGGGTGCTCCCAGGGAGAACCCACATGCTAGCACCATGGCTAGCAGGCTGAGAGATTTCACCAGGATCAATTATCCAGTCTACTTCGGGTCATAACCAATTAGGATCCCCAAGAGTTTGTGGACGAGGTCCACAAGATTCTCTGTTCTATGGTGTTAATGAAGAGGATAAGGTTGAGTTGGCTGCATACCAGCTCAAGGATGTGGATCAGGTGTGGTACAAGATGTGGGGAGATGGTCGAGCACCACGAGAAATCCCCATCACTTCGGACATTCTCAAGACTGCATTCCTGGAGAGGTTCTTTTCCAGAGAGAATAGAGAGGCTAAGGTTGAGGAGTTCATCAACCTACGTCAGGGAGGTATGTCAGTCAAGAAATACTCCTTGAAGTTTGTTAAACTTTCCAAATATGCTTCTTCCCTGGTGTCTAGTAGTAGGGATGAGATGAGTAGGTTCGTGACTGGTGTATCGGAGGATCTGGAGGAGGAATGTCGAGCAGCCATGTTGCATGATAACATGGATCTTTCTAGGTTGATGGTACATTCACAACAGATGGAGGAGAGTCGTTGGAGGAAGAGAGGCCGAGAAGGCAAGAAGCCTAGGCCCTCGGATTAGTCTGGTTCTATCACTGGCATGAGTTCGTTTGGAGTCCAGGACAGGCCCA
Source organism: Solanum lycopersicoides (assembly GCA_022817965.1). Lineage (NCBI taxonomy): Eukaryota > Viridiplantae > Streptophyta > Magnoliopsida > Solanales > Solanaceae > Solanum > Solanum lycopersicoides. The sequence goes on along the minus strand of CM040629.1, from coordinate 60,950,635 downwards.
AGTTCAAGAAGGGGCACCAGCACTCAGGTAATCCTACTCCTTCCACGAAGACTAATGCCAAAGGGGACAAGTCTTGCACCAAGAAAGGCAATGATAGAAATGCCCAGCGTGACAGAAAGTGGTATGGGAAGTGTGGCCGTTCGCATGGAGGTGAGTGCATGGTAGGTTCTAATGCCTGCTACGGGTGCGGCAAGAGTGGGCATATTATTAGTTCTAATGACTGCTATGGGTGCGACAAGAGTGGGCATATGATCAGGGACTTACCACATGTGAAGAAACAGGCCAAGGCAGATACTCAACCTCGGCCTAATCCTACTGCTGTAGCCGAGCCTTCCAAGAGGAACATGTTCTATGCTTTGAAAGGTAGAGAGGAGCAAGAGAAGTCAGCTGATGTGGTCACTGATAACTTGCTTGTCTTTTCTTTTCCTGTGTATGCATTGTTAGATCCAGGATCTACTTTGTCTTTTGTTACTCCTTTAGTAGCTAGCAAATTTGACTTACTTCCTGAGATTTTGCATGAAGCTTTTCTAGTTAGTACTCCCATAGGAGACAACATTAGGGCTGAAAGAGTATATAGAGATTGCCCAATAACGGTTCTTTATAGAGTTACCTTTGCTGACCTAATAGAATTAACCATGCTTGACTTTGATATAATTTTGGGTATGGATTGGCTCCATAAATGCTATGCTACCATAGACTGTCGAAACAGGGTAGTAAGGTTTCAGTTTCCTAATGAGTTAGAGCTGGAACGGGAAGGGCGTAGTTCAAATCCAACAGGCCAAATAGTTTCCCATCTTAAAGCCAATAAGATGTTGTCTTAGGGGTATTTATACGACTTAGTCAGATTCAATGAATTAGAACATCAAGTTCCTTCCATAGACTCTGTGTCCATAGTGAATGAGATTCAAGATGTCTTTCCGGAGGATTTACCAGGAATCCCTTCTGAACGTGAAATTGACTTTGGTGTTGACTTAGATCCCAACACCAAACGAATTTCCATTCCTCCCTATAGAATGGCTCCAGCTGAACTCAAAGATTTGAAGTTGAAGTTAAAAGATCTACTTGATAAGGGCTTCATCCAGCCGAGCATATCCCCATGGGGTGCTCCAGTGTTGTTCGTTAAGAAAAAGGATGGAACCCTTAGAATGTGTATCGATTATCGGCAACTTAACAAAGTCACTATAAAGAACAAATACCCTCTTCCCAGAATCTATGATCTATTTGATCAGCTCCAAGGTTCAAGTTTATTTTCTAAAATAGATCTCCGGTCAGGGTATCACCAGCTTAGAGTGAGACAAGAGGACATTCCTAAGACTGCCTTCTGTACTAGGTATGGTCATTACGAGTTTCTTGTCATGTCATTTGGTCTCACTAACGCACCAGCCGTGTTTATGGACCTTATGAATAGGGTCTTCTGTGAATACCTTGATTCTTTTGTCATAGTATTCATAGATGACATCCTCATATACTCTAAGACCAGAGAAGAGCATGAACAACACTTGAGAATGACATTGCAAGTACTCGGGGAACATCAGTTGTATGCAAAATTCAGCAAATGTGAGTTTTGGCTGAGATCAGTGACCTTCCTTGGTCATGTTGTGTCCGACCAGGGTGTAGAGGTTGATCCGAAAAAGATTGAGTCAGTAAAGAATTGTCCGAGAACCCTCACTCCTACAAACAACCAGAGTTTCTTGGGTTTGGCTAATTACTATCGCAGGTTTATTGAGGGCTTTTCCGCTATTGCTGCTCCATTGACAGCTTTAACAAAGAAGAAGGTGAAGTTTGAGTGGTCTGAAACTTGTGAAAAGAGCTTCCAAGAGCTCAAAGACAGACTCACTTCTGCCCAGTTGTCACATTGCCAAGGAGTGGTGAAGGGTATGTGGTGTACTGTGATGCTTCCTTAGTAGGTTTGGGATGTGTTATTATGCAGGATGGCAAGGTGATTGCATATGCATCAAGACAGTTGAAAATCCATGAGAAGAATTACCCTACCCATGATCTTGAGTTAGCTGATGTGGTATTTGCGTTAAAACTTTGGAGACATTACTTATATGGTGTACATGTTAATGTATTTACTGACCATAAAAGTCTTTAATATGTTTTTACACAGAGAGAATTGATTCTTCTTTAGAGAAGATGGCTAGAGCTGCTCAAGGACTATGAAATGAGTGTCCACTATCACCAAGGTAAGGCCAATGTAGTGGACGATGTGTTGAGCCGATTGAGCATGGGCAGTGTGTCTCATATTGATGATGAAAAGAAGGAACTGGTTAAAGAGGTACACCAATTGGCTAGGTTAGGTGTACAGTTGGTAGATACACTAAGTGGGGGTGTTTTAGTTCATTCCATTCCATTTGTGAATCCTTATTTGTTGTAGATGTTAACGCTAAGCAGCATCTCGACCCATTACTCATGGAGTTGAAAGACTCATCGTTGAGTAAGCTGAATGAATCATTTTCCCTAAGGCGTGATGGTGTGCTTAGATACAAGGGCAAATTGTGTGTGCCCAATATTGATAATCTGAGACCTAATATTATTGCAGAGACTCATGGCTCCAGGTGTTCCATCCATCCAGGTTCCACCAAGATGTACCATGATCTCAAGGAGATCTATTGGTGGGAAGGTATGAAGCGAGATATCTCTATGTTTGTGGAGGAGTGAACCACTTGCCAAAAGGTTAAGTCCCAACACCTTAAGCCTGGAGGTCTTACCCAGTCGATTGAGATCCCAACATGGAAGTAGGAGGCTATTAATATGGACTTTGTGGTTGGTCTGCCCAGGACTAGGAAACTGCATGATTCCATTTGGGTCACTGTTGACAGGATGACTAAGTCTGCTCACTTCATTCCTGTGAAGTCTACGTATAGGGCCAAATATTATGCCAAGTTGTATATTGATGAGATAGTGAGGTGGCATGGGATCCCTTTATCTATCATTTCGGATAGGGGAGCCTAGTTCACTTCTTAATTTTGGAGATCTTTCCTAAAGATCTTAGGTACACAGGTGAAGCTTAGTACTGATTTTCATCCTCAGATGGATGGACAAGCAGAGCGTACCATTCAGACCGTTGAAGACATGCTGAGAGCATGTGTTATTGACTTCAAGGGGAGTTGGGATAATCACTTGCCACTGATTGAGTTCTCTTATAATAATATCTACCATTCCAATATTGGCATTGCGCCTTTTGAAGCACTGTATGGTAGGAGATGTAGGTCTCCAGTTGGGTGGTTTGAGGTAGGAGAGTCTGCCATCCTTGGCCCTGAGATAATACATGAGGCTATGGAAAAGGTGAGAATGATCAGGGATAGATTGGCTACTGCTTACCGTCGTCAAAAATGCGATGCTGATAACAGGAAGAGGGCTCTTGAATTCGAGGTAGGTGATCAAGTCTAGTTGAAGATATCACCCATGAAAGGGGTGACGAGGTTTGGTAAGAAAGAGAAGTTGAGTCCGAGGTATATAGGTCCTTATGAGGTCTTACAGCGAGTAGGGAATGTTGCCTATGAACTGAAGTTACCAAAGGACTTGGCTTCTATTCATCCAGTGTTTCACGTTTAGATGCTTAAAAAGTGTCTAGGCGATCCAGCATCCATCCTGCATGTTGAGGGGTTAGGAGTTGATGAGAACCTTTCTTATGAAGATGTTCCAGTTGAAATTTTAGCGCCAAGTGAAGCGGCTGAGGAACAAGAAGGTTGCCACCGTAAAGGTGTTATGGAGGAACCACCTTTTTGATGGAGCAACATGGGAGGCCTAGGCCGACATGAGATCCCGTTACCCTCACTTATTCAGTTCTTGAGGTTAGATATACTCTTCCTAAGTCTAATTTTGTTTAGTAAACTCTAAATTTTAGTGCATTAGTCTGTTTTGGTGTTGTAAGTCCATAACTGTGTGTTTTATACTTGCACTATATGAGTTAATGCTTGCATTCATGTTGTTGTTTATATATAGCGTTTACATGATTTTTGTGTCGCATGAGTTGTGATGTGCATTGAGTTAAAGTAAGATTGAGAAGGAAGTTCCTCAATCTAAGATATGAAGCTTCAGATAAGCTTTGAGTGATGTGCATTATCGAAAGTAAGTTGTGGATCAGATATTCACAAAGAGTAAAGTTACAAGTATGTTGATGTGTGTTTTTCAAAAATACCCTCTTTGATTCAAAATAATGTGTAGTGTCATTCGGGGACGAATGTTCCTAAGGGGTGGGGGTATAATGTAACATTCCAGAAAATGTACTTGTCTAGTGAAGAGTCTATTAGATTTAAGAATATCTATTGGGGTACATAGGCATCCCAATGCCCAATATTGAGTAATATTGGGCATATTAGAGAATATTGGCTTAAGGGTGTTAGCCAAATTTTATGTATTAACAAGTAACTTAACATATACCAATCCAAGCTTGTTTAGGAATTGTACCTGCAATGAAGACCCTAAGCTAAAAATTTTATTTTCATCGCTTACACACATTAGGTATTAGGCATCCAAGTGTCAAACCTAAGTACCATAGCACATGATCATTTAAAATGATCATGTAGATTAAGCAGTGCCCAAGGACATAGTGAGGATCCTTGGAGAAAGAAGTGAACTTTCCAAGTGCAACTACAGAGTACACGGTTAGGAAAGTGCACGGCAACATATGTGCAAGCACATATGCTACCGACCGAGAGACCAATACCAACCGATTCGGTTAGGGCAGTTGAGGGCAGGACGCGTCGGGTCAAGCCACGTGAGGCCGAGATTCCTAACCAATACTAGGTTCTAACTAACTTATCTAACTAGCTAACTAACCTAGGACTAACTAAAATGAACTAACTAGTGTGCCCGACATCCTAAGACCTATCTGGGTGACACTAGCCGAATAACTAACTAAAGAAACATCCTACAACCTAACCTAGGATGGTCCAAATGGGTTGATTATGTTCTTAGTGACTTAGGGGTACTTTAGTAATTACCCTAGGTCACTTAATTAATTAAATTAGCAACTTATTTAATTAATTTAAATTCATGGTCAAATCGAGACCCTTAGCAAATTTTCAGAATTTGGCTAAATCAAATGCTCTCCTATTTTTAGTCAATTTAGGAGGGGAGTTTTGGTAATTAGCTAATTGATTTATTTAATTAATTTAATTAACCTAAGTTGAATAGTCAATATTCAGTTCCTAAGACTTAAACTCACGTTTAACAAGTAGAAACATACGATTGAAAACCAGTGAGCAAACATAAGAAAAACCTTAGGTGATTTCAAGGTAATTCTTCAAGACTTTCGTGCAAAGAACAGGGCGATCTTTGTAGATTCAATTCTAGAGTAAGGTATGGGTTTTATCTCTTGATTCCTTTCCCAGGAGACTTTTCAAACGTTTAGAATTAAAGAAAACCTAAACTAGGGTTGTTACCAATGAAATTGTCGAATGTTCATCTCCCTAGTTCTCCCTATTTCAGATTCTAGTAGTATGTATAATGTAAATCTCAAGCATGTTGTTGGTATGTGGTGCTAACTGATCATTATGTATAGGTTTCTGTGATTTATAATGTCGAATGAGACCTATATGTTAGATCCGTATGATTAGAGTATTATTTACATGAGATAAGATATGTTGTACTGCCTAATTGTTTTCGAGAAGATGAAATTGTTATAAGTCGTTTATGAAATTCAGTTTATTGTTGAAAGGAATGAAGGTTTCGATTACTATGTGTGCTTACAGTTGATATGTTTGAAAGTGTTTGGAATGCAATGTTTCCAAGAAGAATAAGAATGAGAATCAAAGCTAGTTAATGAATCTTCAATGCCAAATCAACGTACTAAATTGTTCTTATAGGCTAATCAAAGGATAAAAGTTGGCCTACTTAAAATTATAAGATTACTATAGTATATACATGAAGTTAATTGACTTGGCTAGTGATAATATCAAAGTTTGATTTATGCCAATAAATTAGCCAGCAATATTATTTCCAAAAATATGTAATAGAATTGGCCAATGATTAAGTCATACCAATTTTAATTCAATGAACTCATAACATAGGGTATGCCAATGATAGGGACAAGTCCCAACATACCCTATCTAAATGAACTTGTGAATATAGTAGAACATTGAATAAATCCTTATAACTTTCATAAAGAATGGTACAAGACTATCAATTAACGTTGAACAAGATAAGGTGAGTAATGAAATAACTAAAAGTTTATGAGTTATGATATTGACCTAATATAGGGTGTTAAAGGAAGTGAGACAAGTCTCACTTACAGTTAAACGATTATGTCAAAGATACTCACATAAGAGGGTGTTAGAAATCGTGAGACAAGTATGACTCATAGCATGATGATAATGTAAGATTTAAGTTCACATTCATCAAGTACAGAAAGGGATGACCAGTCATCCATTGAGCTAAGTATACCTCATACTAGAAGCAAGTTTCCACAATGTATGATTCAACTATAAAAGTTGTAAAGTATAATAAATCTGGGCTAAGAACTGATAGACTAGCAATGAGCTTATACCAGCACATGTAAGACTAATGAGACGAGACTACGACCAAGGTGGATAAGGGTCTCCAAGTTCTCCTAGCATAAGTATATCACATCATCAGTGTTTGATAAGTATGAATTTTTAACATTTATTGGCTTATGCAAATAAAGGGAGAAAAACATAATGAATCATCAATTGGAGTATGAATATATGCCCCATCAACTATATATTATGCAATGAAAAAATGGGCATAGAGAATAAAGATTGGCTTATAAAGACTTCATGCCCAATTTAACAAGAATGAAAAAAATAACTTGTGAGTAGGGTAGTTAATCATTTCCTTAATCTTTTGGATTACTTACTTGATTCGTTGTAGGTATGGGACTACAATGAATCATTGCACTTGTAAGTAAAACATAGGATCAAAGGATATCATTGAACTACACAACAAAAAAAAAAAAAGGTTGAAAAATAAACTAAGGTTGGGAGAGGGAGCTCTCGGTCTAAGGGGAGTAAAATTATTAACTTTTTGTTGAGTTGTTCTAAAATTATGTCATGATTCCAAGGTCTTATGTTGATATAGAAAATGAGTTTTGTGATTTAAATGCCTAAAAATATGTCATATTCCTAGCATGATTCATAAATAACAAATTAGGAAAGTGAAGTGAAGTACTTTCCAGAAATGGCATGTTGCTATAGGAAGAGCTTTCCTTGATCATGCATAGTCATTATGTGTTTATGTGCATACACCCATACTTAGTACAAGTGTGTACTAACCCATATACAATTGCTATTTTTATACGTGCAGGTCCTTGAAGAAGATTGAAGATCGTTTGAAGCTGTTTGGACTAGTACCTCCAGACTTTGGTAGGTCCTCTTGAGTTCGAGGATTCCTGCACTTTATCTTCTAGCTTAGTAGATTAGACATATCTAGTGGATGTTTTACTTAGCGTTCCCTTTCAAACATTTGCTCAAGCTTTTATATTAAGGCCGGTTTGGCAACTATTACTAATATTATGATTCTTTATTTCAATTGTTTAATCTATTGATAGATGGTTGTTTAGTTTGAACCATTAGTATATCATTCTTACGCAGTTATATGAAGTCTAAGTACACTTCAGTAAAGTTTTAAATTTTCCGCTAAATTTAACTATGTGATTGTGATGAAAGCTAAGAAGAGGCTTGTCTGCCACCTCTGAGAGGTTAACGACGCCGGTCTCATATGTGATCTAGGATCCGGGTGTGACAATACCCCTACATGAATGTGTGATTAGCTATGGTTAGAAGTCTTGAATGCAAGTATTTGAGTTAGCTTGTCTGCTATGCTAGTATGTGTTGTGTGGTCTATACTTGAAGGTAAATGTGGTCCTTAGTGGGTGGCTGCCACAGTGTGTTGTGATAGCCATTATGTGATCATGTTGACCAATGTACACACACTCACACTTCGTGCATGCTTACAAGTAGTACATGTTCATGATGTTAAATTAAATGGTATTCTCATATGCACTAATGTCTTCTACTATGCATGTAAAGTATATGTATCTATGAAGCATGTTATGTATTCCCTTAACTAGGATTACTTGATAGGTTTACTAGTATGGGAAAGGGTATAGGACCTTGTCTATGCATTTTACATGTGTGCCTTGATAGTATAGTTCTAAGTTTTGTTTTCTGTGTACATGAATATGAATGCATGATTATGTAAATGTATGAACATGTATTGTCTTAATGTGTTGTGTGAAAGGATTTCTCACATATATGTATACACACTCACACATGTATGATGATCTAGTCAATAGAGAGGCCTTGAAAGGTGTTCTCATCTGTACCCTAAACTAGATGGTGCTTGAATATGCTATGTCCATGTGAAAGGACTTCTCACATGATTTAGGTTGATGAACTCTCATCTATGACCTATAAGATAAGCATATGAGTGGTTAAATCTCCTAAGCCTAATTTTATAAAGTAATGTTAATAAAGGCTTTTAAATAAAGGGAATTTTGTTTAGCACCGAGTGAACTTGAAGATGAGGGGTGTCCCTTTCGATTGTAGGAAGGTAGGTTCACCATAGTCCTCACGAGGTGGTTAGCCTCATAGGCCAAAAGTCTTAGAGTGATACTTCCATAAAGTGGATAACTACAATGCCTCATTTCGCATAAAGAGGGTTTCCACATATACCTCCAATTTTAATAAACTAGGCTTTCCCCATAGGATATAGTAAGTGATATCACTTAGCATGCTAGCATGTGTTAATGTTCTACTTTGTCTAAGTAGAGCACCTTTACTTGGTGTAAGTCTCACACCTAATTCCATGTAGAACACATGGTCTTAGTATCGGTTAAGACTATATTTTCCCTAAAGTAAAATGGATAATGGAAGTAAAGAACTAGACCCTAACTAGGATAACCTAATTGAAGTTTCTTAATGTAGGTGGGGTTAAGGGAATTCACCTATGCATTGCAAAAGTAACTCTTGAAGGGAGTTCTAGGAAAGTGTTCTAATGTATATGTATATGTTATGCATGAATTTGTAGTGTTGTCTACTTGTTGTGATTATATGCATGGTATGAGTTCTAATGGGTCTATATGATGAGGTGTGTCCTTATATGCATGATGTTGGTCTTATTAGCTATATGAATGAACGTCCTACTTGAGTTACATGTAGTTTACTAAAGTCTTATGTTAAGTTTAATGTGAAATATGTGCTTTGTTATATGAAATGGTCCTATGGATGTATATGTTGAGTTGAAAGGTTGTAGGTATGGTTTCCTTGTGGCCTTAAGGTTATGCTTGAGAATGGATAGTGTTATGGGATATTATATATACATTGCAACAAGTGTCACTAGTGGGTTACTTGGGAAAGTCAAGAAGTTAGAATAAGAAGAAGCTCACTGTAAAGAGGAAAAGAAAGTTACTGTAAATAGAAAAGAGCGTACTGTAAAGTGGTCCTAAATTGCCTTAAATGCAATGTGTGATTTAATATCATGTATAATCGTTGAATATGCCTACATTAAGTATGTAAACTGTATAATGCTTATTGTATCTAATTTTTATGATGTTTTCACAAAAAGGCATGATACATAGTTTCAAGTAAAATGTCCCTTTTAAATGCATGTTTTTGCATGGTTGCCATACTTAGTGCATTCTTATACTAACTGCATTCTTCTTTACCTTTTTACACAAGTGTAGGTTATGGATGCTTAAATGATGTCTTTAATTGCGAGGAGCTTGATATGTGATTCCAAAGCTCAAGGAAAGGAACCTTAAGTCCAAGGATTTCCTATGTTGTTGTTTTAAGTAAAGTCTTGTAATAGCTTAGTTATGATATATGTTGTAAGGGTCGTGTCCTTGTTATACTCTAATGATGTTGAGTCTAGGATGGAAAAAACAGACTAGAGTCTTTAACTATAAAAATATTATATTATATATATATATATATATATATATATATATATTGGAAGTGATGTTCTAGCATATATGTGCTATGAAAGTTTTAAATTTTCGATTAAATTTAACCATGAAAATGCGATGAATGATAACTATGGAATTCTATAAGACCTCCAAGAGGTCAAGTATGCCATGTTACTTCTAGGGGGTGCTCCCCGGTCGTGACAAACGTGGTATCAGAGCATGAGGTTTATGAAATTGGTTTTAGGGTCCAAAGTCTCATATTGCCACGTCTAGTATAGTATCCATCATCGGTGGTGAGTCGCGACACATATATGAGCGAGAGACTATAGGATGATAGAGTTTCCCTTTTTAACTATTCTTATGTCGTTCCATAGTTATTAACTCTATAAGATCTCTCTCCTAGGATTTCTTGTCTGGTGGTCTTTTAGATGTGATTGCTTGGATGAGATGGTATCTCTATGTTTGAGAGAGAACAGGTGAGTTTTGATGCTTATCTTGGTGTTATGGTTTGATGAGTATGTGTGAAGGTGAAGTTTAGTTTTATGTTGATGTGATGCCCTTTGAGGCTATATATGAGATCTAGGTGAAATGGAATGTTATGTTTAGAAATATATGTTATGATATGGTTAAAGCATGTCATAAGTAGTTATGGTAAAATTAGTCTCTTTTTGGATTATAAGTTGCTTGATGACTTTGCATGATGATAGTCTTATGATATGGTTTAGACTTGAAATTTCTTGAATAAAGTGGTAAGAAACTCAAGAATGCATGTGCCTATATATGTATGTTTAATAGTTCAATGTTACCTTATAGATTTGTAATGGATGAAATGTTTCCCTTTGTGTATGTGTGCACCTTCATGGGGACCTTGCATGGATTGGAGTCTTTTGTATAGACTTGGTCCTAGAAGTGAAGGTAGTATGCTTACTTTGTAGGGTGATGATGTCGGTTTGATAGACCTAGAAGTTACCTTACAGTAATGTTGAAAGAAAAGATAGAGACCTTTTGGCTATGTTTCCTCTATTGTTTCCCCTATGGTTTTATGACCCTTGATGTTCATGGTATAGTTTTGTCACATACGGGAAGCACCCCCTAGACGTAATCGGCGTCGTCGTCCTCTTTGAGGACTAAGACTAGCCTCATAGCATATATCATTACATTCATAGTTTAAAAATGCGGAAAATCTAAAACTTTTTGTTTATTCTACAGTGAGGTTTACTTGGACCTCTTGCTTACACATAATAGCTATTTATCGACTATACATAGACCCTTCGTATAAGAAGATTACATAGTCTTCTACTTTTATTGCACATACATATTATAAGATAGTCTCATAACAAGTCTATAACATTGTCACATATTAAACCTTCTAGATAAGAGTATTACAATTTTGGTATAGCCCTTACATCAATAATATAGCCACATATAGGCTTTACAATTATAGTACCAAAATGAAAGAGAATGAACAAAGTGTCTTTAAGACTAAACAATATCCAATAGGTAGATAATTGCATCGTCCTTGGAAAGTGAGGACCTACCTAACTTGGAAGATAAGAATCCAAGTTGTCTTCAAAGCCTTCTCTAATATCAAAGGCCGGATCCTCATTTGTAGTAAACATCAAATATGGGTTAGTACACAGTTGTACTAAGTATGGGTATTTGCACATAATCAAGTAAAATCATGCTAAAGAGGATATTTGATCAAAAAAATGCTAAAGTACTTTGAAAAGACTTATGCACAATAAAAAACCCTTATAAGCCAATAATAACATAATCCATAAGTCAAACCCATGTACGACCCAAGACCAACATCAACAAGTAATAATCAAGTCAACATATACAAGATTCATAACATCATAATATAAGCAAGACCCTTAATCATAACCCACCATTTAGCCTACTAGTGCAATGACCAAGCAAAGACCTATAACCTTACTCAATTAAACAAACCAAACAAAGCATCACAAGTAATGCCCAACTAAACATAACATAGCATCAATAGTAGCCATCATCACATTTAGCAATATAGACCAATAACATGTTCATTAATGAAACTAAAATCATAAAGGATCAACATAAGCATAATAGTTACTTTATAAGATCATTATATCATTAGATCCTTCTAGGACTTCCCTCAAATTCAACTAGTGCAATGTCTAGGTAAAGTCCCATACCCCTACCTACACTAAGCCAACCTCTCAAGTCACCCTCTCTAGAGTTCATATCATTACTTCATTTTACTTTTGAGAACATTTGACTTAACCGACATAGACCACAAGAGCTAAGTGTGGAATTCGGTGTTGTAAACCCTTAAACCGATGGAAGGCGGACTACCGGCCAAGTAGTACCAAACATATGAACATAGCATCTAGGTAGATCCACTATCTAGTATTCCTATGGTGGGAACATAGTTTATGGAACTTAGGGGCTTTAATGGAAACATCACTCTCTGCCGTTTTTGGACTATGAGGCTATCCACCCAATGAGAACTATGCTAAACCCTACCTTCCGTCCTTGGAAAGGAACCACCCCTCATCTTCAAGTTCACTTGGTGCTAAGGTAGAGTCCCTTTTGAAATGTCTTTCTTTATTAGTCATGGCTTTGTTTCGGTCATAGGGTCTATCCCTTGTATAAGCATAATCATTTAGCTCAATAGGTATTGCATGAGTATATCCTTTCAATACAACCCTCATATGTGAGATTAGCACCTTGACATCATATCATAATATAGTACATAGGTACTTCATAGCCAACCTTATATCATTTCATCTTAAGCATAATCTCACAATAACATTGTCAAGACATTTCAATTCAACATCATACCAACACCTATGTAGGCTATTCACAAGATATACTTTAATTGAACTACATCACAAATCACAAGCCGTCATACTTGAAGTAAAGGTTAGGATCATGAAGACTTAACAATTCTCCTTCAAAAGCCATCATCATGGTCTTACCATCAACCAACCAATTACATCCATTAATAGGTGTAATAACATCAATCAATAGTAATTAACACAAGAACTAGGTCAATTGCATCATCACTATCCCAATTAACATCAATTCATAACCTAGGGTTAGTGGAATTAGGGTTCATCACGAATTCATCAAGAAATATATCCAATCCCAATAATACATTACCCTAGTCAATCCATACATAAATTAGAATATATAAAACAAGTCTAATAATCAAATCATTCTTCAATTCCCATCAATTCATGACCAAGATCCAAGAATTGGGGAAATTGGGGAAGGGAACATGATCAACATGAAGTTGCATCAATTAACATCAATCAATCAATAATCTATAATCAATTACTCATAGGAAATCAGAATTTATCATCAATTTGAAATTTAGAAGAAAACCCATTAGAATTGGAAAACCCCATGAAATTGGATAATTTGAAAATCAATTTTAAGAAGAACTCTTGGGGAAAGGAAACCCAAGAGTGAAGAACCCATACTTTAATGAAGATTAATCCACAAAATTGAAGTGAAATCCTAGAGAAATTGACCTTCTTCTTCAAGCTTTCTTCCTTCTTCAATAGAGGAATTGGGGAGAGAGAAAGTAGATAGAGATGAGAGCTTTTGGGTTTTATTTTTGGAATTGGGTTAGTGTGAGTGAATAATGACTTAAAATGAAACTTAGTCTATACATAATCACCTCTTAATTACCCAAAACACCCCTCACTTAAATGAGTCTTTTTGTGAAGTCTAAATGTCAATAATACGATTTTACCGAATATGGGAAGTGGCTCCGCGTTGCGGGGACAACACACACTTTTATTTTTGAAAAATAAATTTAACCAGTGAGGTCCGTGTGGGCTTCACATCGGGCAGCAGCCCACTGATTCTTGACTTTCGCAGGCTGCTTTGGCAGCCTGCCCACCCATGTTGGGGTCCTCCTTCATGACCCTTCAGGTGGTCCTTAGGGCGTTGTTATTGGAGGTTTAGACCCTATATACTACACTCTATCTAAAAAAGTCTCTTTACAAGTTTTAGACTTCATTTGACCCTCCGAAACCATCTCCAAACATAGCGACGTCAACTAGTTCAATTAAGGTAGTTTCGAGACGTCATGGATGTTCTTTGATGTGTTGGATCTAAAACTTCCTCGATGACTCATATACATTATTTTAGGTCTTAAGACAGTATCTAAACCCTTAGAAACTCATGTTAGGCTCTAGATTAGGTCTTGAATTTTCGGAGTGTTACATTATCCCCTCCTTAGGATCATTCGTCCCCGAATGACAGTTAACTTTTAAAAGGGAAAGGTCTGACTCAAGACTAGCAGCCCAACAAACAATACAACATCATCATGAGTTAAAACTCAAATAAACATAGCAATATGGCATTTACACAATGACTCAAAACAACAATTTTAACAAATAAGTCTCAAAGTCACAACATGAGGAATTTCCTTCTCACAATAACAACTTGAGCTCAACATATCATTAAAGAGTCAATTATGCCAAAGTTCTTTTCTCAACATATCAACATTCTCAATAGCACATTATGAGGACAACAATATACCAAATACACAAATAAGTGCAATGAAAGCAAAAGAGCAGTTTTCCATGATACATCATTTTGTCTTAAATATTTTTACTATAATTATGCATAATTTTGCAAAACAATTCAAATGTAATCAACTCATTATTTTCATTACTAAGAAGAACAACTAACCTTAATTAGAAAAGAGATGAGGATAACAGGACTTAATGTAGGTGGTTTCTCCCTCAAGTAGGTGGTTTCTCCATAACACTTTTACAGAGGCCACCTCTATGTTCCTTAACCTCTTCACTTGACGATCAATGATTTCAACTAAAACCTCCTCATACGAGAGATTCTATTTCACACCAAGACCTTCAATAGGAAGAATGGACTCGGGATTACCAATGCACTTCTTAAGCATGGATACATGAAAAACCGGATGAACTGAAGATAGTTTATTGGTGTTTCAACTCGTAAGCAACCTTGCCCACTCTTTGTAAAATTTAATAGGGACCCATAAAGAGGACTTAACTTCCCTTTCTTGCCAAATCTAACGACCCCTTTTATCGGCGAAATTTTTAAATACGCCTTATCACCCTCTTCAAATTCAAGGTCTCTTCTCCTATGATCGGCATAACACTTTTGCCGACTATAGGCTGTTTGCAACCGGTTCCTTATGATATGAAATTTCTCCAAAGTCTTATAGATCAAATTTAGACCAAGCAGCGAAGATTCGTCAACCTCAAAACATCCAATAGGAGGTTTACACCTCCTACCATACAAAGATTCAAAAGGAGCCATGGATATGGATGAATGGTAACTATTGTTATAAGAGAACTCCACCAAGGGCATGTGCTAATTCCAACTTCCCTTGAAGTCGATGACACAAGCTCTAAGCATATCCTCAAGAGTTTGAATAGTACGCTCCACTTGACCATCCGTTTGAGGATGAAAAGCGGTGCTTAACTTCATAGTACCCAAATTTTTTTGAAATGTTTTCCAAAATCTAGACGTAAATTGAGCACCTCTATCCGATATAATGGACAAAGGAATCCCATGAAGACTCACTATATCATCTATGTAGATCTTTGCATAATCCTCCGCCGAGTAAGTGGACTTAACATGAATAACGTGAGAATATTTGGTCATTCTGTCCACTACTACTCATATTGAGTCATGTTACTTTCGAGTCTTAGGCAAACCCACTATAAAGTCCATATTAACATCTTCCCACTTCCATGTAGGAATTTGGATTTCTTGTAGTAGACCACTCGAATTTTGGTGCTCGGCCTTCACTTGTTGGCAATTGGGACACTTTGCAACAAACTCCGCAATATCCCTTCTTAGGCCATCCCACCAAAACATTTCTCTAAGGTCATGGTACATCTTTCTAGAACCCGGATGAATAGAGTAATGGGCTCCATGAGCTTTCTCAAGGATCCTATTCCTCAAATAATCCACATTAGGCACACACAATCTCCCTTGATACCTAAGAACACTATCCCCGCGGGAGAATGACTCATTCATATTACCAAGAACTGATTCTTTCAACTGTATCATCAATGGATCAAGGTGTTGCTTAGACTTAACTTCAAGCACTGAAGACGACTCGGAGTTATGATGTACCACCATAGCACCATTTGGTGAACTATCAATTCTAACCCTTAAACGAGCTAACCTATAAACATCATTCACTAGGTTTCTCTTGTATTCTTCCACATTGGACACACTTCCCATGGACAATCGACTTAGGGCATCCGCTACCACATTAGCCTTGTCGGGGTGATAGAGGACACTCATATCATAGTCTTTCAACAAATCTAACCATCTCCGTTCCCGGAGATTCAACTCTTTTTGAGTGAATACGTATTGAAAACTTTTATGGTCCGTATACACATCAACATGAACCCCATAAAGATAATGCCTCCATATTTTCAAGGCAAATACCACAGTCGCTAACTCAAGCTCATGAGTCGGATAATTCTTCTCATGAACTTTGAGTTGCCTAAAGCATAAGAAATAACTTTGTCATGTTGCATAAGAACACACCCCAACCCAACTCGAAATGCATCACTATATACCGCAAAACCATTAGTACCCTTTGGTAGGGTCAATACCGGAGCGGAAGTAAGCCTATCCGTCAAAATTTTAAAGCTCTTTTCACGTGCCTTCGACAACTCAAATTGCACATTTTTTTGAGTCAAAGTTGTTAAAGGGGAAGCAATGGATGCAAACCCGTCGCCAAATCTTCTATAATAACCGTCTAGGCCTAAGAAACTCCTAATATCCGTAGGAGCCAAAGGTCTAGGAAAATTTTTCACCGCTCCGGTCTTCCTTGGATCAACCTCCACACCTTCACTAGAGATGATATGACCAAGAAACGCCACCGACCTCAACCAAAACTCACATTTGCTATACTTGGCAAACAATTGATGTTTTTAAGGGTTTGTAATACCACCCACAAATGACCCATCTAATCACTCTCATTTTTCGAATATACCAAGATGTCGTCAATGAAGACAATGACAAATGAATCTAGGTATCTTCGAAACACCTTATTCATTTGGACCATAAATGTCATCGGAGCATTACTGAGACCAAAGGACATAACTAAGAACTCATAGTGCCTATTTCTAGTCTGAAATGCCATCTTTGGTACATCCTCACCTCTCACCCTAAGTTGGTGATACCCCGATCTCAAGTAAATTTTAGAAAAGTAGTTTGCCCATTGGATTTGATCAAACAAGTTGTCAATCCGAGGTAGAGGTACTTTTTCTTTATTAGTGACTTTGTTGAGTTGGCTATAATAAATAAACATTATCAAGGACCCATCTTTCTTCTTCACAAACAAAACCGGAGCACCTCATGGTGAAATACTAGGCCTTATGGAGCCCTTGTCTAGTAAATCTTTTAGTTGTGCCTTCAACTCCTTCAATTTGGACGGAGCCATCCGATAAGGAGGAATTGAAATGGGATTTGTTTCCGGTAGCAAATCAGTACAAAAATCAATTTCCCATTCGGAGGAATACCGGGAACATCATTTGGAAAGACCTCCGTAAATTCACTCACTACGGGGACCGACTCAATAGGTGGAATTTCGGAGTCTAAATCTTGAACTCTTACTGTGTGATATAGACAACCCTTTGAGATCATTTTGCATGCTTTTAGACAAGAAATGAAACGACCTCTAGGAATAGAACTTCCCCCCTTCCACTCAACAACGGGTTCATTTGGGAAATTAAACCTCACCACTCTGATTCTACAATCAATAGTGGCAAAACAAGCATGTGACCAATCCATACCGAAAATGATATCAAAATCAAGCATATCTATTTCCACTAGATCTACATTAGAAACTCTATTAGGCAACATGATAGGATAATTTCTATCTACCTTATTTGCAACAACCGACTAACCGAACGGAGTAAACACTAAAAAGGTTTCATGCAAGATATTGGGGAAAATGTCAAATTTTTTAGCCACTAAAGGTGTAACAAAGGATGAAGTAGCACCCGGATCAAGTAAAGCATAAACATCATTAGTGAAAACTTTGAACATATCGGTCACCACATCGGGAGAGGTTTGTTGATCACCCCTAGTACGAAGAGCATAGAAGAGGTTCTTCTTAGGAGCATCACTAGAACCACTTGCTTGAGCTTGACCACCCTTCTCTTTAACCTTCATGTTAGGGCGATCCCTAACCTTGTGTCCAATTTTTCCACAACCAAAACAATTACCCGTCCCAACCAAGCATTCACCATAAAGACCCTTTCCACACTTGGCATATGTAGGCTTCCCATTTGGTGAATTTTCACTCCTTTTCTTTTTAGCTCTAGGCTTAGCCATCTTATCATCACGAGCCTTAGGGAACTTAGATGGAAGTTGATTTGAGAACCTCCTTTTGAACCTAGGCTTGTCTTGAATCTCAAGCCTAATTTTAGAAGAACCACCATCAAAAGATCTTGCCCTCTTTGCATCTCTACTCTTCCTCCTAGACCTTGCCTCCTCCACTTGCCTAGCATGCAACAAAAGAAGGGAAATGTTTATGTT
Organism: Solanum lycopersicoides; assembly: GCA_022817965.1. Classification (NCBI taxonomy): domain Eukaryota; kingdom Viridiplantae; phylum Streptophyta; class Magnoliopsida; order Solanales; family Solanaceae; genus Solanum; species Solanum lycopersicoides. Next base: position 60,932,217 of record CM040629.1, on the reverse strand, counting down.
GTCATGTAGCATAGCCGAATGACACTCCTCTTTCAAGTCTTCCGATACCCCCGTCACAAAGCGACTCATTTCATCTCTAAGATCGGAAACCAAAGAAGGAACATATCTTGACAATTTAGTAAATTTCAAAGAGTAGTCAAGTACACTCATACCTCCGTGACGAAGGTTGATGAATTCTTCCACTTTGTCTTCCCTCTTCTCTCTATGAAAGAACCGATCAAGAAAAGTTTGCTTGAAACCGTCCCATGTCAACGATCCACCCCTTAGAGACCTATTGTCCCTCCATTGTACGTACCAAGTTTGGGCCACATCTTTGAGTTGGTAAGTGTCTAATTTGGATGAGTTCATCGTCTCTTTGGTTAGGTCCGCGAAGTAGAGATGGATAAAGCAGTGACAACTAAGTTTGCTTTGTTCATTTTTTACACTAGTAGTCAACTTCATAGCATAAAGGATCTTGTAAATTTCATAAATGAACTCTTGGGGGTATTCCTCCACTTTGGACCCATAGAAAGAAGGAGGATTCATCCTAGTTAAATCCCTCAAACGGGAGTCCATGGTGCTAACTTGTTGGTTTCCTCGGGGTACCACCTCCCGATTAGCTTGAGACGTCAAAGCTTGTGCTTGTGTAGTGACGTCTTGTGCATGGGTTGTAATGGCTTGGGCAATTTGGATAAAATCTGCCCTTATATCCTTATCCGCCATGGGAGGAGCAACAATCGAAACTTAATCACCCATAGCAACTTCTTCAAGTGGAGGCACTTGGTTGTCTTGTGCTCCGGCATTAGCAATGTCTTGATAGACTCTTCTTGTGGCTGCTCTTCGGCTATTCATACCTATAACCACCATACAAGTTTTAGGCGAAAGCACACATAAAGTAGACTGTAGAGGCACGACATAGGATTACAAGAAGATGAGAGTTTCCTAAGCATCACATAGTTCCTCATTCATAAGTGTGGCGCGCTTCACAAGTATGAATAACAATCTATGTAGAAATGGTTTAATGAGACATCATCCTAAAGGTATTCAACCTCATGCTTTGATACCAAGTTTTTCACATCCGGGGAGCACCCCCAAGACGTAACCGGCGTCGTCTTCCTCTTTGAGGACTAAGACTAGCCTCTTAGCATATATCATTACATTCATAGGTTAAATGCGGATAAATTAAAACTTTTCATTTATTCTACAATGAGGTTTACTTAGACCTCTCGCTTACACATAATAGATATTTATCGAGTATACATAGACCCTTCATATAAGAAGATTACATAGACTTCTACTTTTATTGCACATACATATTATAAGATAGTCTCATAAGAAGTCTATAACACTGTCTCATATTAAACCTTCTAGATAAGAGTATCACAATTTGGGCATAACCCTTACATCAACAATTTTAGCCACATATAGGCTTTACAATAAAAGTACCAAAATGTAATAAAATGAACAAAGCGTCTTTAAGACTAAAGAATATCCAATCGGTAGATAATGGCATCATCCTTGGAAAGTGAGGACATAACGAACTTGGAAGATAAGAATCCAAGTTGTCTTCAAAGACTTCTCTAATATCAACGGCCGGATTCTACATTTGTAGTAAACATCAAACATGGGTTAGTATACACTTGTAATAAGTATGTGTATATGCACATAAGCAAGTGAAATCACGTTAAAGAGGACATTTGATCAAAACCATGCTAAAGTACTTTGAAAATCTTTATGCTCAATCAAAAACCCATATAGGTCAAGAATCACATAATCCATAAGTAAAACCCATGTACGACACAAGACCAACATCAACAAGTAATAGTAAAGTCAATATATACAATAGTTCATAACATCATAATATAAGCAAGACCCTTACTCATAACCCACCATTTAGCCTACTAGTACAATGACCAAGCAAAGCCCCATAACCTTACTCAATCAAGTAAACTAAACAAAGGATCACAAGTAATGCCAAACTCAACATAACATAGCATCAATAGTAGTCATCATCATGTTTAGAAATATAGACCAATAGCATGTTCATGAATGAAACTAACATAATAAAGGACCATCAACAGGTAAAGTCAACATAAGCATAATATTTACTTTATAATATCATTATATCATAAGAACATCCTTCTAGGACTTCCCCCAAAGCCAACTAGTGCAATGCCTAGGTAGAGTCCCATACCCCTACCTAGACTAAGCCAACCTCTCAAGTCACCCTATATAGAGTTCACATCATTACTTCATTTTACTTTCGGGAACTTTTGCCTTAACCGACATAGACCACAGCGATCTAAGTGTGGAATTCGGTGTTGTAAAACCTTACACCGATGGAAGGCGGACTACCAACCTATGTAGTACCAAACATGAACATAGCATCTAGGTGGATCCACTAGCTAGTATTCAAATGGTGGGAACATAGTTTATGGAGCTTGGGGGCTGTCATGGAACATCACTCTATGCCCTTTTTAGACTATGAGGCTATCTACCCCGTGAGGACTATGGTGAACCCTACCTTCCCTCCTTGGAAAGGCGCCACCCCTCATCTACATAATCACTCGGTGCTAAGCTAGAGTCCCTTTTGAAATGTCTTTATTTATTATTCATGTCTTAGTTTAGGTCATAGGGTCTATCCTTTGTATAAGCATAGTCATTTAGCTTAATAGGTATTGCATGAGTATATCCTTTCAATAAAACCCTCATATGTGAGATTAGCACATTAACATAATCATATTATAATAAGGTACATAGGTACTTCATAACCAACCTTATATCATTTCATCTTAAACATAATTTCACAATAACATAGTAAAGACATTTAAATTCAACATCATACCAACACATATTAGGCTATTCACAAGGTATACTTCAATTGAACTACATCACCAATTAAAAGACATCATACTTGAAATAAAGGTTAGGATCATGAACACTTACCAAATGTCCTTCAAAAGCCATCATCATGGTCTTACCATCACCAAACCAATTACATCCATTAATAGGTGTAGTAAGATCAATCAATAGTAATTAACACAAGAACTAGGTCTATTGTATCATCACTATCCCAATTAACATCAATTCATAACCTAGGGTTAGGGGAATTAAGGTTCATCATGAATTAATCATGAAATAGATCCAATACCAACAATAAATTACCCTTGTCAATCCATACATGAATTAGAGTAGATAAAACAAGTCTAATAATCAAATCATTCTTCAATTTTTATCAATTCATGACCAAGATCCAAGAATTGGGGAAATTGGGGAAGGCAACATGATTAACATGAAATTGTATCAATTAACATCAATAAATCAACAATCTATACTCAATTAGTCATAGGAAATCACAATTTATCATCAATTTGAAGTTTAGAAGAAAACCCATTAGAATTTGAAAACCCCCTGGAATTGGGTAATTTGAAAATCAACTTTGAGAGGACCTCTTGGGGAAAGGAATCCCAAGAGTGAAGAACATATACCTTAATGAAGCTTAATCACCAAACTGAAGTGAAATCCTAGAGAAATTGACCTTCTTCTTCAAGCTTTCTTCCTTCTTCAATGAAGGAATTGAGGATAGACAAAGTAGAGAGAGATGAGAGCTTTTGGGTTTTGTTTTGGTAATGGGGTTTGGTTGAGTGAATAATGACTTAAAATTACCCTTAGGCTATATATAATCAGCCCCTAAATTACCCAAAACACACCTTACTTGAATGGGTCTTTTTGTGAAGTATAAATGTCAAAAATATGATTTTACCAAATATGGGAAGTGGCTCCGCGTCACGTTGCCAACACACACTTTTATTTTTTAAAAATAAATTGAACCAGTAAGGATCGTGTGGGCTTTGTATTGTGAAGCATCCCACTAATTCTTGACTTTCGCAGGCGGCTTTGGCAGCCTGCCCACTCATGTGGGGTCCTCCTCTATGACTTTTACACCCAAGGGCCCTTCGAGTGGTCCTTGGGGTATTGTTATTGGACTTTTAGACCCTCTATACTACACTCTACCTAACAAAAGTCTTTTTACATGTTTTAGACTTCATTTTACATATTGAAACCATCCCCAAACACTATGTTATGCATGTTTTGAAAGTTATGAATTGCATGAAAATGGATTTTTGATCAAATTTACAGTTTTCTCATGTTGATTGTGCATCTTGATATGTTGGTTGTGTATTTAACTTCATCATTTAATGTAAGAAGCATGTTGATGTCACTCATAATGTGTGTGTTTTAAGACATTAATGAAAAAGTTGAGTCTCCTTAAAATGAAAAATGACGAGTCTCTTGAAATTTTTGTGACTTTTATGGTTTGAAAAGCATGATTGTAGGCTCACTCTTGCAAAGTAAAGGCATGTCTAGCTAGTGTCCTTGTATGTTCCTATATATTGTGAGATTTTCCCCAAAATAATGCATGTTTATGAAAGCTAATGTATTCTATAAATAGAAATATTGTGAAATGACTTCCTATTGTTGTGATGTGTGTGGTGTGAATTACCTTTTTAACTTCACTAGGAAGAAATTGTGAGCATGCTTTGGTCAAAAGTTGAAAATTCCTCATTTAAAATGAATTGACCTTTGTGACTTGCTTGGGTTTCAACTCATGAGACTTGTAAGTGTGTTAAGGAGAAGGACATTCCTCCCTAAATATAACTAAGCATGGTATGGTTTAGTATGACCCTCATGGAAATATGCCTAACTATTAAGAACCCCTTGTCAAGTCTATGTACATTGAAGTATGAGTGCTTGCTTGTTTCCTGAGGAATGTGGAATCTGCCTATGTGTGATCATGAATGATGAGATCTTAATTAAATACAGTGTAATGAAGATGTTATGATTAGGAGAATGATTTTATTCCTATGATCATGAGTGATGCCTTGTGATTAATGCTTTTTTAAAGTGAGTGAGTAAAGGTTCGTGCTTGCTTGTGTTGCATTAGGTGTTAAGTAGCTTAGAGGTTGGTGTTCGTTGTTGTAACAACCTCAAAATGAACTAAGGTAGCTAGAGACTCACATGTGCCTAAAAAGGTTAATAATAGGTTAATTAAGTGTTTTATAGTATGCATACTTGATTTGAAGTCATTTGAAGGTCAAACGTCCAAGAACATCCAAGACGTTCAAAAGTTGGTCCTGAGACGTGCTAGCGATTCCTTGTATGTTTACCTCGTTTTGTGTGTTGTTTGGAGTTGAGAAGTAGTCTAGTTGACCCTAGTACCATAATAGACATGTTAAGGGTCAAAATGTATGGGTACGACTCTCTGGGGACCACCCGAATGGGCCCCAAGGAGGACCCAAACATTGGACTAGAGGCTGCCCAAGGCAGCGAACAGGTCCAAGAATTGGACCTTTCCCTCGCGACGCGCGCAAGCACGCACGTCACTGCCTCAAATTTTATTTGAGGCAGAATGGGGAGGCTGCTCCGCGACGCGCAGCCCATTCCCAGATCTGGTTACGTCATTTTTAAGTCAATTTCTACATATCTAAGAGCCCCAATTCCTGTGGGGGTGTTTTGGTAACTTGGGGGATATTTTATTAACTAATTTTAGGACCTTTTAAACCCTTTCCAAAGCGAAAACCCCAATACCCATTAAGAAATCAAATTCTCAAAATTCTCTTCTCTTCTAAAACCCCCAAAACCTCCATTGAAGATCAAGCTCAAGAACAAGTTATGGAGTTGGATTCTTGGAGCTTTCTTCTCATATTTTTATGGGATTTTTAATGTATAAGGTATGGTGATCCTTCATCCATATATAACCATTCATCTATGGAGTCCTTTCAAAGGTTTTATAAATATGAATTCTAAGGCAAAAATCCTATTTTTGAATCTAGCCATGGGTTCACTCTCAAATTTATTTCAAAAGCATTCTAATGATGAATATATGTTTATCTACAGATTTTATGATGAATTTCTATACAATTTAATGAAGAACCCATCATCCTCCTAATTTCTCAAATTAGCCTATAATATGGGTCTTGTGATATTGACTTGATGTTTATAGAATTGCGATTAAATTGTATTAAATTGCTTATTGCTATTACTCTCTATATCAATTGAATATGAATTGTAGCAGAATGATCAAAGATAATCATTATCTTGGAGATTTGGTAAGTTGACCTATTTCTTCTAATTAGCCTAGATTGTACATTGAATTGTGTTGATTGGTTTGGTCCACCTTTGGTGGAGGTGTTTACATTCTTGTACATATGTTTATGTGTTATGATCATGGCCTTGAAGGCATTAGATGCAATATGAATTGATATGATGATTTCTATGTTAGGAAGTTGAAGGATTTAGCCTTGATTCTAATATCATGTCTAAGTTAATTGATGCTACATGAAGTTATGTGTATAGTATGTTACACTATTTGGTTAATCTAGGTGTGGAGATGATGTTATATGTATATGTGTGATGATCATGTTAGGGTTAGATGGTCTATATAGATAGTGATGAAAAATATCCTTATAGCATGACCCCTATCTATATGAACCCTATATGAGTGTGTGATCAAAGTATGCTAGGAGTCTTATATTCTATTGTTAAATATGTACTTGCCTCCTATGATGTAATGTTAGTGTGTGTAATCTATAGTCCTCAATACTCTATATATGTGTCTGACTTGAGACTTGAAGAATGTTGTACATGTGTTGTGGTCTTTATAAGGTGGCTTCATCAATACTATATGATACCCATTATGTGATCATGTTGAACAATGTACACACACACTTCATGCATATCTATGAGTAGGATATATTCATGATTACTAAGGAAATGATAGTTCTCCTATGCATCATTACCTATTTCTATGCATGTAATGTATATGATTTATGAAGTTATGAACATGTGTGCCTAAATGTGTTTATATGAAGGGAGATCTCACATATATATACACACACACATGCATGTATGCGTATGATATGATTATGTGAAAGGACATTCTCACATAAGGTAGGTTCTATGGTGAATGTAGAATTCTCACCCTAGATACCTTTGACCTATATATTATATGGGGGAGTAAGTCCCTAAGGCCTATTCTTTATGAACTAATGTTATCTAAAGGCTTAATGATGTTTAAAAAGGGAGTTATTGCTTAGCAGTGAAAGGGCATGTAAATGAGATGGAGTTCTCACGTTAGTAAGTCCAGCCTCCCACATGGGTTTCTTCACGACTAGTACTTTGGATTCCCAGGGTATATGTTGTCTCATGAGATGGAAACCCTCGCGTTAGTAAGTCAATCTTTCTAGAAGCAATCTTCTTGTCCCTTAACTGTGTGCCCACATAGGACTCTAGCTTAGTGAAGCCACCTAGATAAGCTATGTACGAATGGTTTCACCTTAGGGAAGTGTCTCTCTTTTCGGTGTGGGAGTAGAACACCAGATTCCATGTAGCTCACATGGTCTATGTAGGTTATGGCTATGTATTCTGAAGGTTAATAATTAACTAAGATAAGAATATGAACTCTAATCTAAATTCCTTGAGAAGTGTACTTGGTATGGGAGGACTATGGACCCTACCTATATATTGCATTAGATGACTTTAAGAAATGATACGATTGGAGACCCTTATGAAGTAAATACTTATGTTATATATGACTTGTATGAATGCATGTTAACTGATCTTGTTATGTTTAGATATGAATTATGACTATGCATGTGAATTACACTTATGGCTTCTAAACGAGTTTACTTAGTATATGTGGGGGTATGGGACTCCATGTGTACATTGCACAAGTAAGCTTGTGAAGGAGTTATGAGGGTAGTTTACCTATGATATGAACCAAGTGATTTATTATTAATGTTGTGGTAAAGCAAAAAGTACTTATATGATGATATGAAGTATGTGGCCTTATTGCTAGTTGTAAATGAATATGTTATGACTTGTTTAATATGTTATGACTTGTTGAGTATGTTATGCCTAATCTAGGGTGACTTCTTAGGTACACTTGGTGGAAGTAGTATTATGGATTGCTACCTACATATTGCACTAGTGTGACTTAGGAGTTGTCTTAGGTGATGGTCCTTATGTGAAGTTGATGTCTTTGATATGGTTATGAATTGTGAGTATATGTGCTTAAGTTATGAATCATATTATGAAAGTGTATTGTAAGGTGACCTCAAGGTGATGCATTGCACTAGGTACACTTGAGGGTTACTTAAGAAAAGAAGTAAAATAAAAGAGAGTAATGTATGATGTGTATTGGATATGCTTATAAGTATGATAAATGGCTTTATGTGCTATTATGAGTATTATCCATGTCTATATTATGTACGTGAACTATATGGAGCTTATATGTGCCTATGTTCATGAAGTTTAATAAAAAGACATGTTGCATGATTTCAAATGAAATGTCCTCTTTAAATGCATGTTTTTGCATGGTTGCCATACTTAGTGCATTCTTGTACTAGTACCATTCTTCTTCATCCTTTTACACAAAGTGTAGGTGGTGATGGCTAGAGGATGTCTCCTAGGTGAAGATCTTGGATAGATCTACCAAGTTCAAGAATAGGGATCCTTATGATTCAAAAAAGATTTCCCTATGTCAAGTTCCTATTCAATTATGTAATAGCTTAGATATTATTTTATGTTGTTAAGGGTCGTGTCCCGATTCTATTCTATTGAGTTGTGTCTTAAGATGGCAAAGAGATATTAGAGTCTAACTATGTATTATGATATTATATATATATATATGAAGTAATGTTCTAGCATATTATGTGCTATGAAATTTTTTAAATTTTCCTCTATTTTTATTATGAGTATGCAATGAAGGTACGCTAAGAGTCTTGTCTTAGACCTCAGAGAGGTCGACGATGCCGTGTGGCGATCTAAGAGTGATCTAACTACTAGGGGGTACTTTGGGTCATTACAGTTGTAATGTGGTTCATTGACTTATATGAGATGATGTTATAAATGTTGTGAGCTTCAATACTATTCATTAAAGTCCTTTTTGTGATTAAAGTGTTCCAAGTGTCATTCGAGGACGAATGTTCCCAAGTGGAGGATATTGTAAGACCCCCAAATTGAGTTAGGGTGCCTAGAGCCTCACATGTGTATATAAGCTTGTCAACATGTTAATTAAGTGTTTAAAAGCATGTGTGATTTATTTTAAGTCATTTGGAAGTCAAACGTCCAAGAATGTCCAAGACGTTCGAAAGTTAGCCCTTGAGACGTGCATGTGTGACTTGAGTGTGCCTAGCATGTTTGGATGTGTTGCGAGTGTTTGTTTTGGGTGAAACTGATATGGACGGGTCCTTGACATGTTAAGGTGTGTATTTACGTTGTAAATTACCGGGTATGACTCCCCAAAAGCCCCGCAAAAGTCCCTCAAGGAGGACTCAAAGTCCGTCGAGACACTGCCTTGCCTTGGCAGTGTCAATCGACGGAGCCTAATAACGACTCATCAGTTACCTTACTCCCCGTTGATGGGGGGGGGGTATCATTTAGGTGTTAGCCTGGGGAAGGCTCAAGTCAGTCGACAATCCACAGACCCAAACGACAGCCTGCAGTACGGTCCGTCGATAGATATACAGGGCGTCGATGGGTCTGTCAATGCAATCTACAACATCACTGCTAGACAACTGTTTTCATTAAGGGGTGAATGGGAAATTCACCCCACGTCCTAACCTGACCAAAGGTTGTTTATCTAGCTATTTTTTGGTATATTAAGTTAGTTAAAAACGTGACAACCCCATTCCGAATCCATGATTCAAAATTATACTTCCCTCTCCCAAAATATCCTCTCTAGAAACCTCGATTAGAGATGAAGCTCAAGAACAACTTGGAGCTTGGATTCCCATGGGTTCTTCATCAAATTTCAGTTGTTTTCATCTATAATGAGGTATGGTTATCGTTCATCTCTAGATAACCTTTCACCTAGAGAGTTATTCTCAAAGTTTTCAACTAGAAATTATGATCAATCTTCCTATCTTTAATCTAACCACGAGTTCTTTCTCAAAACATTTTCAAAAGCTTTATCATGATGAATTGATTTTAATGTATTGAATAAAAAGTTAATTCCAATCCAATTGCATGATGAACCCATGTTCCTCCAATTCTCAAATTAGCATATGTTATGGGCATTGTGATCTAGATTATGTGTTGATTGAATTATGATTCTAGCATTTGAATTGCTTATATCTACTGCCTAGTATGTGTATTGATGGTGAAGGGTTGATTAGTGATCCATGTGGATCAAGGTTTGAGGTTTGAATAAGATTAGCCTATAATGTAGTATCTTGAGATCTTGATGCTAAAATGCTTGTTATGAGATTCAATTATGAATAATTGTCTTAGCTACTAACCACAATGTAATGTGAGGATAAATTAGGTGTAATTTATCCAATGTGAATATATACAATCGAATTGGTAATTATTGATCTTGGTTCTTCTAGCCTATAGATTGATATGGTAATGTACATGATGTGATCTCAATTCTAGGGTGTATGAAGCATGATTTAGTTTAGGTTTTTATCTGGTTATATACCGACTTACATGTATATTGTTGATGAATTATGTATAATGATCATGGCAAGGGAAATTGGTGAGTGATCTATGTCTCTCTACTTTCTAGTGAATTGGTGATGTAGTGTACTTGTTAGTAGCATGATCTTGTGGTGACTTATGCATGATTTTGCTTATGTTAAAGTACATTTAGCTAATTCCCTGTACTTGAATTGTTGAGGAAAGATGATTATTTATCAATGATGATTAAAGGTTGATGAATTGGTAAGAATGACTCTTTCCCTCTACTTTTCAATAGAATTGTTAGTTAATGAAGCCTTGTATGTCATTGTATGGTATGGTCCACTTATGGTGGCGATGCTTACTTTATTGGCATTATATATGTGATGTGATCATGGCCTTGAAGGCAATTGTATTATGAAGGTGTGGTGGTGATGATCACCCTATGTGAAGTCTCATGCCTAGTTTATATTTTAGTTGTGATCTCAGTTATATGGCTATTGTATAAGCATGTGAATAATTGTGTCAGGGATAGGTTTAAGTTCTTCCATTTATGAGTTGTAATGGTTTATTTCCCCTTACATATGTACCCCTACATGAATGTTTCATTAGCTATGGTTAGGAGTCTTGAATGTAAGTATTGAAGTTAGCTTGTCTCCTCTGCTAGTATGCGTTGTGTAGTCCATGATTGAAGGTGCATTGTGGTCCTAAGAGGATGGCTACCTCAATATGTTGTGATAGCCATTATGTGATCATGTTTACTAATATACACACACTCACACTTCATGCATGCTTACAAGTAGTATAGGTTCATGGTGTTAAATGAAAGGGTATTCTAATATGCACTAATGTCTTCTACTATGCATGTAAAGTATATGTATCTATGAAGCATGTTATGTATTCCCTTAACTAGGATGAATTGATAGGTGTACTATTATGGTCAAGGGTATGGGACCTTGTCTATGCATTTCACATGTGTTCCTTGATAGTATAGTTCCTAAGTTTAGTTTTCTGTGTACATGAATGTGAATGCTAATTTATGTTAAGTAGAGCAACTTTACTTGGTGTAAGGCTCTACAACACCAAATTCCATGTAGCAACCATGGTATTTGTGTCGGTTAAGGCTATAGTTTCCCTAAAGTAAAACGGATAATGGAAGTAAAGAACTAGACCCTAACTAGGATAACCTAAGGGAAGTTGCTTAGTGTAGGTGGGGGTATGGGACATCACCTATGATTTGCACAAGTAACTCTTGAAGGGAGTTCTAGGAAGGTGTTCTAATATATATGTATACTTTTATGTCCTTATGCATGACTTTGTAGTGTTGTCTACTTGTTGTGATGATATGCATGGTATGAGTCCTAATGGGTCTATATGATGAGGTCGTTCCGTATATGCTTGATGTTGGTCTTACTGACTATATGAATGAAGGTCCTACTTGAGTTACATGTAGTTGAATAAAGTCTTATGTTAAGTGAATTGTGAAGTATGTGCTTTGTTATATGAAATGGTGCTATGTATGTATGTGTTGTGTTTAAAGATTGTAGGTATGGTTTCCTTGTGGGCTTAAGGTGATGCTTGAGTATGAATAGTGTTATGGGACATTATCTATACCTTTAACCAAGTGTCACTAGTGGGTTCCTTGTGAAAGTGAAGAAGTTAGAATAAGAAGAAGCTCACTGTAAAGAGGAAAAAAATTATTGTGAATCGAAAAGAGCTTACTGTAAAGTCGTCCTAAATTGTCTTAAATGCAATGTGTGATTTTATATGATATATGAACATTAAATATGCCTATATTAAGTATGTAAATGGTATAATGCTTATTGTATCAAAGTTTTATGAAATTTTCACAGAAAAGCATGATGCATGATTTCAAGTAAAATGTCCCTTTTAAATGCATGCTTTTGTTGCCATACTTAGTGCATTCTTGTACTAACTCCATTTTTCCTTACCTTTTTACACAAAGTGTAGGTTATGGATGCTTAAAGGATGTCTTTATTGTGAGGAGCTTGTTATATGATTCTCAAGCTCAAGGAAAGGAATCCTTAAGTCCAAGGATTTCTTATGTCATTGTTTTAAGTAAAGTCTTGTAATAGCTTAGTTATTATTTATGTTGTAAGGTCCGTCTCCCTATTATACTCTAATGATGTTGAGTCTAGGATGGCAAAAAGAGACTAGAGTCTTTAACTATGTAAATATGATATTTATATATATATTGGAAGTGATGTTCTAGCATATGATGTGGTATGAAAGTTTTAAATTTTCCGCTAAATTTACGTATGAAAATGCGATGAATGATAACTATGGGGTTGTATAAGACCTCCAAGAGGTCAACTACGCCATGTTACTTCTAGGAGGTGCTCCCCGGTCGTCACACATACTTAGGTCTACCGGTTCAAGACATACTCTAGAATACCTCATTTAATCATTCAAGGAAGGCCACCTACTCTAGGTCTACAAATAATACACTTTAATGCATACTCTCATTCAATACAATTCAAGTACCAAGTAGGGACAACTAGTCCACAAAAATAAGATACAACATCATTCTATGAAGTCTCTCCCTAGTCCTTCTTCATCATCTATCAATAACTACAGAGGAAGTACATTCAATCATATCATTATCACACTCATACAAGATATATAGACATCAAATGAGAACCTTCACCTTATACATTCACATATATTATATCATGATCATACCATAATTCACACAATAATGCCGACAAGGCCATGTTCATAACAATTATAACAATTAAACACCGCCACCATAAGTGGACCATACAAATCAATAACAATTCAATATCAATTCTATAATAAACAAAGGAGTTATGTCAACTCACCACCTTCGAATATCTACCATCACCATTCTTTAGCCTTTCAAATTCTTATAACAAGAGATCTTACCAATAACAATATACATAAGACTTGGCCAAAAATTCATCCATCTTAAAGATCCAACAAAACTCAATATAGATATCAATACTATAAGGTAAGGTAAGAACAATTTCAACAATGAGAAACATCTAATTCAATAGCCATAACAATCTACATGTGAATTCAATACAATTAAGTCATGATCAATTCAACCACTTTAGAGCCAAAATTAGGAATTCAAGGAATGCATGGGTTCATGGAGTTTTTTATCTTAAAACCATCAATTAAGATTGATCAATTCATAAAACATCAATTTAAACCTTTTCATGCAAGAACCCATGCTTAGAATTCGAAATAGGATTTCAAGGTTTTTGAAGATCTTTGAAAAGCCTTTGGAATTGGCTCCTTGAGTGAAACTTTAGTCAAGGATGAAATCACCATACCTTGATATAATAAATCCCACGAAATTGATGTATAAATCAGTGGAGAACTTCAATCCTAGCCTCACCTTGAGTTCAAGCTTTAATGGAGTCCCGAGAGGATTCTATTTGAACTTGAGGTTTTGATTTGGAAAAGTGAGGTGTAATTTAGGTCTAGGTGTTTCAACTAACTTAATATACTTAAAAAGCCTAAAATAAACATATATAACTTAATTAGGACGTGGGGTGAATTTTCCAAATCACCCCTCACTTGGCCGAGACCTACATGAAAATTTAAGGCCAAACGACAGCCATCAAATGATGGGGCGTTGATGGAACCACGACCCATCCTGATGGGCGTGGTTTAGATCAGAGATTCATATTTTGGGGGCTAATCTCCCCACAACTAAGTGTGGAGCCATGTCCTTATGACGGGGCGTCATCCAATCAAAGGGGCGTCGATTTGGTCGTGGTTTGGGAGTGTCTTGGCAGTTTCATGGCGAACATTTGGGTCCTCCTCAAATACCCTAGGGTGGTCTTTAGGGAGTCATATCCGGACTTTTTGACCCTAAACAAGATCATATAGATGTTAGAGCCCCCTATCATTTTGGACACCAAACAACACGTAAAATATGCAAAGTCACACTAGTACACACACAAGACTAGTTTCCGAACGTCTTGGTCGTTCGTTGATATTGGACTTCCAAACTCTTCAAACTTCCCACTAAAGCTATTATTCATCATTTTAATATCTTATTAACTCATAACACACATGATAGGCTCTAGTTTAATATAACGTCTCTAAAACAAACTAGGTTAAACTAGAGCCTAAAATGTGTGTCATGATGTTTTAAAGTCCTAAAATGGTTAATAATAGTGTTTATAACAAGTATATAAAGTTTGTGAATCTTGGAGATCAAACGTCCAAGAACGTCCATGACATTCAAACTTTTTGTCTTGAAACGTGTTTGTGAGTCCTAGTGTGTCTTGTCGTGTTTTATGTGTTGTTTTGAGTTCAAATTGATGTTAGAGGTTCCTAAATAGTATATGAGAGTATTTGAGGTGTAAACATCCGGGCTAAACACCCCGAGGACCGACCAAGGGGTTCTTGAGGAGGACCCAAGCCTCGCGCTAGCAAGATGCCCAAGGCAGCCACGTTTGGTCATGGATCAAATGGGTCCGCGTTGCGGACTTGGGGTTTCAAAGAGACAAACACTTCTCTTCGTCGCGGACACAATGCGGACTCTAATATTTCGGAATTTATTTTCGAAAATATTGTAGGAGCAGCTCCGTGTCGCGGACTTATTTCTCGATGATAATTTCGGAAATTTAAGTTGAGTTTGACTTGGTTAACGGGTCCTATAAGTTCAAGGGTATTTTGGGTATTTTAGGGATTAGTAATTGGCGGTTATTAGACTTTTTTAAACCCCAATTAATCCTTCAAATGAAAACCCTCAAGTCCAAAACAAAAGCTCTCCATCTCTTCTCTCCAAAAACCTCTATTGATGAAGCTTTGAAGCTCCAAGGAAAAAGACATCTTTTTCAACTTCTTCTCCTTAAATCTTGTGGTATTTTCATCAAAATCAAGGTATGGCTTTTCATCCTTGGATTCTCTTCCTTTCAAGGAGTCAGTATCAATGATTTTAAAAATGATCAAAAAGATGAATTCTCTTATTTTTGGGATCTAGCCATGGGTTCTTAAATAAAATGTTTTTAATCAATGAATTATGATTGAATTGATGTTAATTTGATGATTTTGGATCAAAAACTGCATGAACCCATGCAAATCATGATTTTCTTATTTTGACTATATTATGGGTGATTTTATCACGTTTCAATTGTATTGATTTCTTATGTAAATTGTATTGGGCTATTGAATTATGAAAGAATTATATTATAATCATGTGTATGATGTCCTTAATTGATGAATTTTATTGTATTACTTTGGATTCATTGTATATTGAGATTATTGGATTGAATTGGTGATCATGGCGATGGGTAAGATCCTTGGTATATTAAGTTGATTGATTTGGCTATTGATTGAAGTTGTGAGATTGGATTGGTGGTATGTTGAACTAACTCTCTCTATATTGTGTAGTATAGGTCTTGAACTATAATGATGATTTGTATGGTCCACTTATGGTGGCGGTGTTTATGAGCTATACTTGTGAATTATGTGGCCTCGTCGGCATTACTTCATGAATTATGATATTATCACGTGATAACTTGATTATGTGAGTAGTGTGAAGGTCTTGATTACTTATGTGCATATGTGAAGTCAAATCATGAGTTCTTCTAAAGGATGTTATGTGATCATGATAGGCTAGATTCTTGCTTTATATGTATATGTTTGATGTTGAGGTGTGAATCCTCTTAATTGACTCTATAAACCTTATGATGAGCCAAGTTGATTATTCTATACAAGTGTGTAGGATGACTTGCAAGAATATCTAATTCTTCCTATGTGCTTCTTGAATGAGATGCTATATGTGGTAATGTAAAATGAAGTGTGTCTTGTCTAGGTAGACCTATGTCCCTTGCTTGATACATCAATGAATATGAATCCTTGACTTAGTGTGATAGAACACCCTTGGTCATGAAAGTATATGTACTAAATGAATATGATCTTGAATATAACAAAGAAGGTCATTTATGTGGAACCTTTTAAAATGACGGTTATGATATCCTTGAAGTTGAAAACCGTAATGGTATCCTTCTTGTGTGAATGATGGACTTAGGGTTGATTGGATGGAATTATATGAAATCATCCTTAGGAAAGTCATTTGGGTATCCTATTAACCATTGTAAGGAAACCATAGGGGACCACTTTGGGAAGGTGTAATGTGATTTGCTTATGAACTAAATATGAAACCTATGAACTAGATAAACCTCTTCATATACTCCTTTATTGAATTACTCTATGAGAACAAAGTCTAGAACTGAGTGAGTATGGTTTGGGGAGTACTCTAGTTAATGGTGAGGCTAGAGTACAAAGAAACCCTTCATATTCCTTACCTATGTGCTCACATGGGATGTGTCTTAGTTTTACAATTGGCAATTAGAACACCCTCCATCGAAGTCGGTTTATGACTCCGGATTCCATGATTAGATAATTATGGTATATTTTGGTTATTGCCTATTCTCATCATGGGGGATACATGCTAGTGTCGGATAAATACTATGAAGTTTAGGTAGTGGAATGGGACACTATCTAAACATTGCACGACTAGGCTTTGAAGATATTAGTGTGCGAGTGCACTAGGTCTTCTTCAAGAACATTATGTGAATGTCCTTAATTTTTGAATGTCTTCTAAATGACTAAATTAATTTTATGACTTAAGTAAAGGTATTTTAATTGAAAAGGTATCTGTCTAGAGTAGCTTTGCAGATTGTCTAGGTAGTCTTGGAGAGGGTGTATGGTTGTTCTCTTCTTGGATTACTTAGGTGAGTCTTAGAGTAATTATAGGTATGGTGTTTTATTAATGAAATGGGAATACTCTTATCTTAGGTAGTCTAAAATATCTCTTTGGTGTGTGTGAAGGGATTGTATGGGCGGTCGCTTGATAACTCACCCAACTGAACCTTAGAATCACCTTTCGTAGAAGGGTCTCATGTTATATGTTTTGATGTGTTCTTGATGTTCTCTTGTGATATGTGGCTTATATGGTCTGTGCTTCTTATATATTAGGATTTGAAGTTTTACTCAAAAAGAGCATATTTGATACAAATCTCCGTTTCTAATGATTTTATGCATTATGACATACTTAGTGCATGTGTTTGTACTAATTCCATACTTTTTGTCTAATATCTAAAGGTTTGTCTAGCAGGTGAGAGGTGATTTGAAGCAAGTTTGGAATTTTGTAACCGTTCAAGCAATCCTTAGAGTTTTTTTATTTCAAGTATTGTAATAGACTAAGTAATTCTATATTTCGTATTTTATGGGTCGTTTCTAACGTATTCTTGACTATAAGATTGGCATATGTTGAGACTTAGTATTTCCCATGGTTTTATATGAAAGATGTTTCAACATGTTCCGTGTGAAAAGTTTTAATTCCGCACTACTTTACATACATATATGCAATGAATGATGTCTAAAGGCTTGTACCAGACCTACGAGAGGTCAAGAACGTCGTGTGTCTACTCAACAGTGCCATAACTTCTAGGGGGTACTTTGGGTAGTTACATTTAACCTAGTTCATTTTGAGGGTTGCAATAGAGAATCCTGAAACTAACTCTATCAAAAGGTAGAAATTGCCTTACAAAATATGCTTCACAAACTTAGACACAGTTCGAGGATAAAAAATATCAACTTGCAGAAATTTCACCATCACCAATTAAAAAAATATAAGAAGGCAAGCCGTCCCCTTTTGGGATGAAAATACTTTTGTATGATTCTTGTAAAATCTTTTAAATCACTCCCAAAAGTAACCCAAACAACTTGGATGGACAACACTTGAAATCACCTAAGCGGAGATGTAAAACTCCTCCAATTCGAGTTTGAAGGTTGAAGATAATAGTTGATGCGATTGTCATGAACCAGGGGTAACCCCTATATGTAACATGTCAGATAGAACCCCGTAGGAGCCCATACAAGACACTTAGCTTTTATAACATGAGAAATTGAATAATTAGAGTAAAACAACAATCCAAGTCCAATAGTTTTATATAAGAAATGAAGAAGTCTAATACACTTTTCTCAATATATCCATCTAGAATAATAGAATGAAATTGTGTCTAGCCCATGCATCATCTCCAAAATATGAAATACATGAAAGAAACTAAAACAATAGAATCCTTCCATAAAGCATGAGGACTCACAAAATATCGAGAATCACAATATCAATTAGTAGCCATGAAACTCAGAAACCTGTCGGAACTTACATTTATTGAAATGCAGGCAAGAGTATACATTAGTACAAACTTTGTACAAAGTATGATATCTATGCATAAAGCATTTAAATCGTGATAAAAGAGACATTTTTTTATTTCATGACATGCAATTGATCAATCTAAATCATGATATAAGAGAGTTTGAAAACATAGTCATAAAATCACGGTCAATGCAATCTAACATCATTTAAAGTATTTGAACAAATATGAATACTTCTTTAAGTAACCTTCGTTCATTATTAATGTGGAAAATTACCCTTAACGGACATAGAGACCATGTGAGCTATAACATGATACCTTGGATGCTGAAAAGAGTTGTCCTACTCACCAAGGTAAGGACCATAAATTCTGAGCTAAATTAGAAAAATTGGCTAACGTCTATTTAGACAATCATACTATGGGGGAACATATGTAGGGGATAAGATATTGCTATCACATTTAGGATCTCTACTAATATGAGAGCTTCCATCTTAATATCCTCTTAGTGCTAACCATAAATCCCACGAAATAGTCGTTTCTTCTTGTTCTTATTATCCATGGAAAGGCACTTCATCTTGACAATCCAATCTAAGTAATCGTCCATGCAAAGGTATCTTTCAATAACCAATCCAAGCTAGGTTTCATTAGGATAACTCTTAATATTTGATTTAGTTATAAGAGAAAACCTTTCAACCTTAAAATCCTTATTATATGTGAAAACCTTTCACATAGTACTTTCATGTGTATATGAGAAAATCCTTTCAATAACACGTGACAATCACCATCATTGATACTTTACTCTCAAAGCATCCTTAAAACATTTGCATAGATTTCGTAAGAAGATACATAAATCCATAATTTATGTTTCAAGGCTCAAAAACCACTTTCAATCATCAACTCTTAGAAAAGATATGTTAGATATGGATTTTATCATAAATTCAAGTAAAGCTAGCAATATATGCTTAATTTCACAAAACTCTTTCTTTATAGTAAAAATCCCACATCATATGATCATAACTTGGAAAGATAGGGACTGCATTGGTTCATGGGGAAACCATCATAGAATAATAGTATTTCATCAATTCATACAAAAAATATAATAATTCAATCATTTAAATCAATATTGAAAGAACCCATGACAATTGAAGAAAATCGTAACACAATTGAGAAATTCTATCTTTGAAATAGAGAAATTCGGGAACTCCATGAATGGAAGGAATCCATTTATGAAAACTATCATACATTGAACCCAATTGGTAATCTTCAATGGATGAATTGAGAATTTCCCTTGATCCTAGCTTGAACCCTTTCTTCTTCTTCAAGTTTTTAGAGAGAGAAATATTTTAGAGAGAAAGAACCCAATTTCTTTTGGTGAATTTGAGAGAATGATTTTTATTGAAAAATTTGGGAGTTAAAATACCTATATAGTTGTCTTAATGAAGGGTAAAACGGTGTATCATAGGAGTTAATTAATTAGGAAAAGACCCAATTTACCCTAGTCTTAACTGCCGACCCCCCACTTATGGACTCCAGTCGACGGACCGTGGTCTGACCTACGACCCTATAATGGTGGACTGTAGATGGTATCAGAAACACTTCTGATGGTCTGCACCATGGAATGTGGTCCCACTAACGGTCCATTTGTTTAGGCCGTTGTTTAAACTCTTTGAACCCTCATTTGGGTTCCCACCAACGGACTACAGCTACAATCCGTGGTTCCATCCACGGGCCATTGGGTGGCTCTCGTGGCTTGCACTTGCAATTTCCTAAAATAACTTAACTTACCTTTTTTTGAATGCGGGGTGTTACAATATTACCCCATTGGGATCATTCGTCCTCGAATGAGTTCTAGCTAATCTGGAAAGAGTAGGAGAGGAACTAACAATCCAACATACAAAGTAGTGAATTCAACAAAGGAGGAACTATCAGCTCCAAGCTACGACGTTGCCAAAACATCATAAGAGGGGTGAAACTTAGTCTAATAACCCATAATGTTAGCTATTCACAAATCCGAGGAGGAAACATCAACTCAAAGCTAACATCCAAGGGGGAAACATCAACTCCAAGAGAATAACATACTTAAATGCATATATTTGGGGAGGAAACTTCACTCCAAGCTAAAATAATGCTCATAACATCATATCAAGTAGTCTACATGCAATTCATACTCATGTGCACATAAAGATATAAGTCAATTAAATAAAAACATTTTCTCAAAACTTAAACTTTTCATAAATCATGAATAGTAATTAAATTATGGAAACACATAGCAAACATAACTCAAAAAAAAAGACCAAACAATGAGGCACTCATTACCTCAAGCTAGAGTAGAAGTAGAAGGAAAGAAATGAGGATATCAGGACATCATATCATCCTCGGCATCCTAAGTAGAACCCTCAGCTATCTGATTCATCCACAACGCTTTTATGGAAGTTATTTCTTTGTTTCTCAACATTTTGACTTGACGGTCGAAAACCTCAATCGGAACATCCTCATAAGAAAGGTTCTCCTTAAATCCCAACCCTTATAAGGAAACTATGGATGTCGTATCACCATAATATTTCTTCAATGTAGAGAAATGGAAATCTTGATGAACCGAATCTAACATATATATTCTTCTTCTATCAACATAAGACTTTTGCCGACTTTGAGCCATTTTCCATTCTCTTATAAGTTAAACATTCTTTATGGCCTCATGTACCAACTTGGGACATATTAGGGGAACTTCACCCACCTAATACCAACCTATAGGATATGTAAACCTCCTACCATATAATGCTTCAAATGGAGCTATATCAATACTTGAGTGAAAGTCATTGTTATATGAAAACTCAATCAACGAAAAGTGGTCATCCAATTACCCTTAAATTCAATCACACAAAACCTTAACATGTTTTCAAAGTTTTGATTGTATGCTCCGCTTGCATATAAGTTTGCGGGGTGAAAAGCCATGCTAAGCATAACCTTAGTGCAAAGACCCCTTTGGAGACTTCAAAATCCGAGAAGTTAATTAGGTTACACAATTGGAAATAATGGACAAGCAACTCCATGCAACCTTACCATTTCTCTTAAGTACAACTTTTCATAGTCCTCCACAAAATAGGATACCTTAATGGGAAGGAAAAAAGTCAATTTTCCTGTCTAATCTACTCTCACTGAAATTAAATCATGTTGTAGTCGGGTGCGAGAAAAACCAACAATGAATTCCATATTCACATATTCCCACTTTCAAGTAGGAATACTAATATCTTGGGAAAAACCTCCTGGTTTCTAATCCTTAACTTTTACTTGTTGTCAATTCTGACACTTTACCACAAATTCTGCAATAGCCTTCTTCATCCATTCCACCAATAAACCTCTTACAAATCACGGTACATCTTGATGGCTCCAAGGTGAATGAAATATCGCAAACAATGAGCTTACGAAAAGATTTGTTCACTCAAGTCATCAACATTTGGAGCACATTAATGACGTTGATATCCAAGCACACAATCTCGCCCTTGAGATAAAGCCTCAACGGATTTCTTAAGAACCACTTCTTTCAATTCCACCAAAATTGGAAAAAGACCCTACTTAGATTTTACATCCACCACAAAAGACCATTCAGTTGCATTGGGAACTATAACACCATCCTTGGTAGAGTCCAATAACTAAACACCCGATCGGGACAACCTATGAACATCTTGAACAAACTCTTTCTTTTCTTCTTCTTCAATCTGAGCAACACTACCCATAAAAAATTGATTAAGAGCATTCACCACCACATTTGCCTTTTCGGGGTGATAGAGAAAACTCAAATTATAATCTTTTTAATTAATCAAGCCACCTACTTTGGAGAAGATTTTGATCATTCTAACTAAACACATAATGCAAACTCATATAGTCGGTAAACACATCTACATGCACCCCATAAAAACAGTGCCTCCAAATCTTTAAGGCTAAAACAACCGCCAATAGTTCAAGGTCATTTGTAGGATAATTTTTCTCATAAATCTTATGTTGTATTGAGGAATAGGCAACAACTTTCCCATTTCGCATAAGAACACATCCTAACCAATTCTTGAGGCATCATAATAAATAACAAAGCCATTGGTCCCTTCCATGAAACTCAACACTAGAGAAGAAGTAAGTCTATCTTTAAACTATTGGAAACTCTTCTCAACACTAGAGAAGAAGTAAGTCTATCTTTCAACTCTTGGAAACTCTTCTCACATATTTTTACCATATGAAATTAGCCTTCTTTTGAGTCAAAGACATCAAAGGAGAGGAAATTGAATAAAATCACTTGACAAACCTTCTATTGTAACTAGCTAAACCAAAGAAAATGCTAATATTCGAAGTATTTAGAGGTCTAGGCCAACTTTTGAGTGCATCCGTCTTATTTGAATCTACCTATATACCGTTACTTAAAACAATATGGCGAAGAAAACCCACGGATCTTTACCAAAAATCACATTTGCTAAACTTCGCAAAGACTCGGTTGTCCTTAAGATTTTGAAACAGGATCCTAAAATGATCAATGTGCTAAATCCTCACTTCTCGAATAAATCAATATGTCATTAATGAACACAATTACAAACATGCCAAGGTATTCTCTAAACACCCTATTCATCACATCCGTAAATGCTATCGGAGCATTAGTCAACCCAAACTACATTACCAAAAATTCACAATGAGCATACCTAGTTTGAAAGACTTCTTTGTAGTATCATCTTATTTCACCCTAAATTGATGATAACCTAATCGAAGATTAATCTTAGAGAAATAACTCGCTCCTTGAAGTTGGACAAATAAATAGTCTATCATTCGGAGATGATACTTATTCTTAATTGTCACTTTATTTAACTAATTATTGTTAATACACATACGAAGATAACCATCCTTCTTTCTAACAAATAAGATTGGAGCACCCCATGGAGAGATACTCTGTTGGATAAAACGCTTACCCAACAAATCTTTCAATTGCTCTTTCAACTTCTTTAGTTCTTCCACACATATGGTAAAAATGAATAAATATAGATTGCATATCTTGGAAAAGGTCAATGTTGAAGTCAATTTCCCTTTGTAGAGGAGTATCGGGAACACTTCCAAAAAATCATTAACAACAGGGATTGAATCGAGAGTAGGGATTTTAAAATCCACATTTCCCACCCTAACTTAATGGTAAATGTAACCCTTAGAAATCGTATTTCTAGCTTTATGAGAAGAGACAAACTGACCGTTAGGCATAGAGTTTCCTCCATGCCGTTCTAGGACAGGCTCATTCGGTAATTGAAACATGAATACACGAGTTTTATCATTAATGAAAACATAACCTGAGTATATCTGATCCATACCAACAATATCAACTTCCATTACCTCCTTGAGGCTTAAGGTTACACACCATATCTTTTTGAAAATTAGGAGGAGCATTGGAGAAACCTTGACTGGGAAACCTTTGTCTAAATGTAGGATGACCAGGTCCATCACACCTGTCATGAGAGAAATTACCATTACAGGTCCATTAGCCCTTTTTACCTCTCTAGATTTATCCTTAAGTTTCTTCTCTTGAATTTGTTGTGCGTAAACCATGATATGAGAGATGTACATATCATTAATGAGCATAGCGGTACGACATTCCTTAACCACCATTTCGCACACACCCAAAACAAAATTACTCATCATTGCTCTTGAATCGACAACCATTATTGTAGCATAATCAAGAAAACAACCTTAAATTTTTCCCAATCAAGAGGACTTGCATCTTCTGGTTTCCCTTCTTTCCATTGGTTGTACTAAATTTGAGCCACACCTTTAAGTTTATAAGCAACTAATTCCGCATTTCCACTAACGCAACTTCCATGATCATCAAAACCTTGTAGACCTCATCTATGAATTGTTGAGGATCTTCCTCAACCTTCGAACCATCAAAGTCCAGGGAATTCAAGTGAATTCCCTCAATCAAGAAGTCGTCGTACCCAAGTTTGGGTTTTTGGGAACTGCAACTTATGTATTGTCTTGGGTCACCACAACTTAATCCAACACTTTCAATGAAACTGCATTAGTTACTTATTCGGCCAAAGGATCGACCAGAACTTAAGGAGCTCGGGAGGAGCTTCTTATTCCGCATTCTCCTTCACATTCCTTCTTGTATATGCTCTTCGAGTAGCCATGTCATATAGCTCATTCGATAACTATTAGCAGAGATACCTTATAGTTAAACTATATCACACGCCTTAAGAGTAATGAAAGAAGTGGATTTTCCTAAACATGTTGTACCATTTTATTCATAAACATGGCGCACTCAAAACTTATGAACAAGACTCTACTCGACATGATTTATGACATATCCTAGGATCATTCTAAACTTTTTTCTCTTATTAATATGTTTTTCATAATCCAGGGTACCACATAGATGTAACATGGTGTATAGAAACACAAAGGAACCATACAAGTCACTCAACTTTCGTAACATATGAAATAGAACAATAAGAGTAAAACAATACTCCATATCAAATAGTTTTATAAAAGAAAACAATAAGTGTAATAAAATTGTCTCAATATTGCCATCTAGAAAAATATAATGAAATTTTGCCTAGCCCATACATCATGTCCAAAATGTGAAATACATGAACGAAACTGAAACAATAGAATTTATCCTCGAAGAATGAGGACTCACCAAAGCTTGGGAATCATGATGTGTCACGACTCGATTTATCGAGTCATGGTGGAACTTTCTATACCTCACAAGTAGGTAAGCCAACCCATAACCCATAACATCAAGTAATGAGTGTAAGGAAGAAACAAGTGAAAACAAAAATATAAACGAGGACAACAATGCAAAAAGAACCAAAATAAATATATATAGAAATCGCTCCCAAATCTTGTATGTCACTAGTATAGAGTTATCTAATAATGAGTAAAAGTCCCTAAGGTTGAACACAACAAACCGTGTATAAAAGGCAACAAGACTAGCTAAAACTGAAGAAGGAGACAAGACAAACCCAAAAAACCAAGTGCTTAACTTCGTGTCTAAGTTACAACTATAAAGAAAGCTAGAACTAATCATCACTAGTAACTAGTACTGGGAACTGCATCACGAATTCAATGCAGAGTGTAGCATGAGTACCAAAATAATAGGTACTTAGTAGATATCAAAGACCGATTAATAAAAAGGGTAAAAACAATAAGAAAGGATACAATATAGACACAAAAAGGTCAAAACAAATATGAAAATAAAGAAAACGAGAATACCAGAAACAAACTATGTACAACTAAACTAAACCTATCTGGACCCCAATAAGCGCACAAGGTATACTCGTTCATAAATTTAAATAAAACGTGAATGAACCCTATAATTTCGATAGGTACACACAATAGATAAGTATATTGAGAAAGAAGAAATCGAGCTCCCACCCCAAAGTAACGAAGATAATCCATCATACTCCACCCATTCAACAGTGCACTCCCTTCCCAGCTAAAAAGAGTGACCCCAGGGGTCACGTTACAAATAGTCCAGCTAGCTAGAAAGAGGGACCCGAGGGTATGATTGATATCGCTAGTCCTCCTACAATGCATTTAGCTCCCAACATAGCTAGAATGAGCGACCTGGGGACACCCAACCAGCAACACACTCTCATCCCAACTACAAAGAGAGGTCTGAGGGAGATCACCAAAATCACCGAGTCTACCAAGCCACCGATATGCTCCGAACCCATCTTGAAAGAACAACACCGGGGGTGATGGTGTTATGACCGGGGAGCACCCCCTATAAGTAAAATGGTGTACTTTACCTCTCCGAGGTCTTATACAAGCCCATAGTCATCATTATCGCATTGTCATAGGTAAATTTAGCGGAAAATTTAAAACTTCCATAGCACATCATATGCTAGAATCCTCATTTCATATATATATATATATATATATATATATATATATATATATATATATATATTATCATAATACATAGTTGGACTCTAAGTCTCTTTTGCCATCTTAGACTCAACATCAATAGAGTAGAATAAGGACACGACACTTGCAACATAAAATATTAACTAAGCTATTACATAACTTGAACATAAACAGGACATGGGAAATCCTTGAACTTAAGTATCACTTTCCTTGAGCTTGGGAAACACATATAAATCCTTTCACTCTAGAGGCATCCTTTAAGTATGCATAACCTACACTTTGTGTTAAAAGGTGAAGAAGAATGGTGCTAGTACAAAAATTCATTAAGTATGGCAACCATTCAAAAATATGCATTTAAAGAGGAGATTTTTCTTAGAAATTATGCAACAGGCCTTTTTAATGAATCATTATAAACATTGGCACAATTACACAATATCATTCATATACTTCATATAGGCATAAACAATATTCATGTCAACACACAAAGACACATATATTGCATTTAAAGCATATCATTCATGTTCATAACATTTCTGCTTTTAACTTAATTCATTAACCCCTAAGTAACATTTTAGTGAAACTTGGTGCAATGCATAAATAGTGTCCCATTACACCATCCAAACTCAAGCATCACCTTATAGTCACCAAGGTGAACATTCAGATAACCTTTATTTTCTTAAACATAGTTATTCATATGAACATCGCAACTTTCTAGAACTCCCTTCAAGAGCAACTTGTGCAATGCATAGGTAAAGTCCCATACCCTCACCTACACCAAGAAACTTCCCTTAGGTTATCCAAGTTAGGGTCCATTACTTTAATTTTACTATCCATTTTACATTATGGAACCTATAGCCTTAACCGACACTAAGACCATGAGTGCTAAAAATTGAATTCGGTTTTTTAAAACCTCACACCGAAAGAAGGTGCTCTACTTTTCCAAGGTAGAATATTAACATCATGCTAGCATATTAGGTGATATCACTTGCTAGATCCTATTGGGTAAACTAGTTTATGGAAGTTTGAGGCATATACGGAAACCCTTTTTATGCCTATTGAGGCATTGTAGTTATCCGCCTCGTGAGGACTATGGTGAACAAAATTTCCCACATTGTGAAAGGGAACCCCTCATCTTCAAGTTCACTCGGTGCTAAGCTAAGTTCTCTTTTATCAAAAAGACTTTATTAACATTACTTTAACATAGGCTTTAGGAGGTCTAACTCTTCATATGCTTAGCTCATAGGTTCTAGATGAGAATGTCCTTTCTTAACCTTCTTCATGTGAGAAAACCTTTCACATAGAAATAGAATATTCAAGCACCATCTAGTTTAGGATACAATTGAGAACACCTTTCAAGAGACCATCTCTTTACTAGATCATCATACAAGCATCATAGACATGGTTTCATGTGCGTGTATGTGTACATGTATGTGAGAAGACCTTTCACATAAAAAACATTGGAGCACACATGTTTATACATCACTTTATTCATGCATAAGTGTATAGGTGTAACTATATCAGCAATCCTTTCATAAAAACACATTTAGACACTATACATTTTCATACTTTATCATATCATACACTTGAAATTATATCATATAAGACATGTTAATAGCTTAATCATGCATTGATATTCATGTACAAATACAGTCAACCTAGGAACAATCTTATAAAGGCACACATGTGCAATACATAGACAAGGTCCCATACCCTTGTGCATAGTAGCACACATGTGCAATACATAGACAAGGTCCCATACCCTTGTGCATACTAGTACACCTATCAAGTCATCCTAGTTAAGATATACTATCATACTTTCATGAACATAAACTTCACATGTATAGTAGTAGACATTAGGTGCATATGAGAACAATCCTTTCATTAGCTACCTTTCCTCTATCCTACTCATAAGCACGCATGAGGTGTGTGTGTACATTGGTTAACATGATCATATAATGGAAACAACAGTGAGTAAGCCACCTTACAAAGGTCATAATACACATTCGAGTCCCTTAAACCATAGACAACTCATAGATAGAGTAATAGGAACTATCGACCACACACAACAATATTATAAAATATAAGAAAAGACATCTTCATCATTGAATTTAAGACTCCTAATCATGCTTGATACCACACATTCATGTAGGGCTTCGTAGGTAGGGATCATGCTACAAAAGAGTATCCAACCATCAATAGACTTCAACAATGCCAAACATATAGACCACATATTGTTGTTGTTGTTGTTATTGTCGTTGTCGTTGTCATTGTTGTTGTTGTTGTCGTTGTCGTCGTTGTTATTGTCATTGTGTTTGTTGTTGTCGTTGTCATTTTCATTATCATTGTCATTTTGTAGTTGTTGTTGTTGTTGTCGTTGTCGTGGTCGTCGTTGTTGTCATTATCATTGTTGATGTCGTTGTCGTTGTCATTGTTGTTGTAGTTATTGTTGTGGTTGTTGTTGTCATTGTAGTTGTGGTTGTTGTTGTTGTTGTTATCGTTGTTGTTGTCATTGTCGTTGTCGTTGTCATTGTTGTTGTCCTTGTTGTTGTTATTGTTGACGTTGTTGTTGTTATCGTTGTTGTAGTTGTTGTTGTTGTTGTTGTTGTCGTTATTGTTGTTTTTTGTGTTGTCGTCGTCGTCATTGTGTTTGTTGTTGTCACATCCGGGGATCACCCCTAGAAGTAATTGGTGTCCTCGTCCTCGAAGAGAACTAAGACTAACCTCTTAGCATTCGTCATACATTTCATAGGTTAAATTAGTGGAAAATTTAAAAAATTTTAACTACTTCTACATTGAGGTTTACTTAGACCTCTCGCTTACACATAAAATATATTTAGGGAGTTTACATAGACTCCTCGAAATAGGAAGCACTACATAGGCTTCTACTTTTATTTTATGTACATAATATAACAATAGATTCATAGAAGTCTAGAATACGTCTCATACTAAACCATCTAAAACGAGTACAACATTGGGCGTAGCCCATACTTCATTACAATAAAGAGACTCATATAAGCTATGAAACAAATGTCTCCAAATGAAAAGGAAAGAAACTAGAAGACTTATAACTAGAACAACATCAATAACTTGATAATAGCATCGTCCTCGGAAAATGAGGACCTACCGAACACTTTGGAAAATATCCAAGTAGTCATCAAAGGCCTTCTATAAGATCAACGACCGGACCCTACATTTTATAGTAAACATAAAACATGGGTTTGTACACATTTGTACTAAGTATGAGTATATGCACATAAAACAATCAAAATCATGCTAAAGAGGGCATTTGTTCAAAACCATGCTAAAGTACTTTGAAAATCCTTATGCACAATCATGAATCCATATAGACGAAAAATTACATAATCTATAAGACAAACACATGTAAAACACAAAACCAACCTCAAGAAGTAATAGTCAAGTCAACATGTATAGAGTTCATAACTATAACAACCCTAAAAATGAATAAGTTAAGAAATGCTTAATGTGTCAAGAATGCTTACGATTAGACCAAGGTTCACACGGATTGATACGCGTAGAACCAGACCTCAGAACCCTTACTACGGCAAAGCCAACTAACTTGGGGAGTTAGTTGAGCTTGGAAAGGTTGGAACCAACCATGTAGGGCTCTCGAAAACGAAGATTTAATCGAAGGAGTCTTTACCGGACTTAAAAAGAAGAAATCTTATGTTTTGGGGGTCCAAAGGTAAAATGGTCTTTTCCAGACCAAGGGTAATATTGTAATTACCCTAAGTAATTAAATAATTAATTAATTTAATTTAATTAAGAACCGGTTCGGGTAGGGTTGACTCGAAGTGACCCGTTTTTGCAAAATAGTGTCACCAGAGTTCGAGCCCCATTGGAAGCAACAAATTGATGATTTACTTATTATTTAAAATTTGATTTTTGTAAGGGCAAAATGGTCCTTTCATGTATAATTAACTAAATCAGATTTTATGTATTAAGGAGAGTCCTAAATTGACTAAGTCATCATCTAATCCTAAACAACTTCACACGTTTCACTCTCTCACGATCTCTCTCTCACGTTTCACTATCTCTTTCATGTTGCTCTCTGCCTAAACAACTACAAGAACCAAGAGTTCTTCACACTTGAAGAACTAACATGAAATTTTAAGAAAAACAAAGTAACCAAAAACGTTAAGGCAAAGAGAAGTTGTCCGTCGAGTGGTGTGGACGTTGAGGAGGCTTGGACTGATTTTGGAGAGGGTTTTGGGCAGCATGTTCAACGTTTGAAATCAATTAAGGTATGGGTTTCTTCTCTCTTAGTCCCTTTCCCAAGAGACCCCTTAATATTCAAGATATTTACTCCGAAAACTAGGGTTGTTCCCCGTTGCATGTCCCTGTCACTAGGTCCAATTGAATCATAGGTTGGGTATGTTTGCTGGTACAAAGTAGGGATAAAGTGTGTTTTCGTGGTGTTTATGTTTAAGTATGCATGTTCGTAATTATGTGAATATTGAATATGTTGTCCGAAATCATGTGAAAAAGTGATGTGTGTGTGCAACGTTTGGCAGTGAGCTTAGTCACTGTTGGAGGTGTGAAATGGCATGTTTTATACTTGTATTTTATGTGCAAAAGTTGTACACAACGTGATGTTCATTGTAATGAAATGTGGTTGATTGAATAACAATCTTTTAGCCAAATAAACCTATGAAAGATGCGCCTAGAAATGTGTTAAAATGGTATATGAATACACCCTATGAATCAAGTGAAAACGTTGATAAAAATGAATTAAAAAATGACCAAAATTTCCAGCAACTATGCAATGTTAATTTAGACAAAAGTTTAATAGAGAAATCTGGAAATTTAATGAGTTTTAAAAGGGTGAAGCCACCAGGATTCGAACCTGTGACCTCACCCGTGTAGCTACTGTAATTCCCGAAAAAGAGATGAAAAATGGGGCTGGGGGGAATCGAACTAGGACTACTGGTTGGAAAGGAGAGGGAAATAATTTAAGTAAATAAATGGGAGGCGTGGGAATCGAACCCACGAACTCCAGGCTGCGAATGAGAGAAGAGAAAATTAAAGAAAAAGAAGATGTGAGGCGTGGGAATCGAACCCACGACCTCAAGGCTGGAAAGGAGAGGAGCGAAATAATTAAGAAAATAAGGTGAGGTTGTGGGGGCTCGATCCCACAACCTCACTGCCTAAAAGCCTAGTTAAGCAAACATTAATTAAAAATAAAAATAGGAGGCTGTGGGGGTTCGAACCCACAACCTCACGGCCTCACAGCCTCAGCGAATATAAAATTTAAATAAGGAGGCTGTGGGGGTTTGAACCCACAACCTCCCAATTCCCAGCGAATATAAGGATGAAAGAAAAGAGGCTGTGGGGGTTTGATCCCACAACCTCTTGGTTCGGGCGAAAAGGGGCAATGAGATTAATGAAAAATAAAAAGGGGTTGTAGGGGTTCGAACCCACAACCCTTCGGCCAAATTAAGAGGAAAACTAAGGAGAAAATTAAAGATAGAATGTTGATGTTGGGGTTCAATTTAGAGTCCCAATGTCATGGAGATTAAAAATAAAATCAATGAAAAATGTAAATGTGATCCAAGTGATTCGAACTTGGGTTTCCTTGCCCAAACTTCCGTATTGATATATAAGTCATACATGAATTAAATACTCAAGAATAATGCCACCTACTTAGATCGAAATCAAGATCTTGGCATATCTACAAGATACATAAGTCTTGTACTACATAATCTTAGGAATGTATGAATCACTTAACAAATTATGAATGAAGCCTCATGGCTTGTGTGTATAGATTCATAAGTCTAGCATACGTTTTAAAGAAGTGAACCTAAGATGTATGTAATGAAAGGATGTAACCCTAGAAGGGTTAAGTATTAGTGTAAAACACACTAAATGGCCTAGTGCATTGGCATACGAGGAAATGATTATTATGTAATGAAATGACAAAACCCTAGAAGGGTTAAGTAAGAGTGTGAAATACACAAATGGCCAAATATATTGGCATATGATGAAATGAACATTCACGTAAAAAGGGGTGAGTAATTATGAAGAGCAAATGTGCTAATGTTAATGAATGTGGTGACAACATGATATAAGGCTAATGTAAAAGATGAGAACAATCTTAAATTAGCTAAGTAAATGTTACCAAAACGTACTCACCTATGAGAGTGTAAGATAATGAAGAGATCAGTCTCTATGAACACTCTAATGAAAGTATTGAGATTAACACACTTAATACTAATGATGAGATGAGAAATCATCTAATGAGCTATGATGTCCTCATACTAGAAGCCAACTTCCATGACGTATGAGTTGAATGTAATGGAACTTTATACTGAGCACCGATAGACTAGCTATGAGCGGTGATGCCTTCTTAGGAGGGCGGAGGTTCACGTAACTCTCATGAGATGAGACTGTCCGGCTTGCCGGGTATGGGTCTCCTTATATATCCTGGTCTTCGAACCTATACTGCCAATATAGGGATCTGGCGGGGTTAAATTCCCATGTACGCTAGCATCTTTTGGGTCACCTTGGCCGGTGATTCCACCTCTTTTAGGTGTGGGGGAGACACTGGATTTCATGATGCTCACATGATCTATGTCGGTTAAAGTTAAAGTTCCCAATGAATGAATGAGGCCAGCGTCAAATGAGGCACATAATGAAATGAATGATACCAAAGGTGTTAGGATAGGATAATCAAGAGGTGAGCTAGTCTCAGGTAATGACACTAGGCTATTCTTGATCATTGCACAGCTAACCCGATGAAAGTCTTAAACTACACCCTAGGTATAGCTGGTGTTTACACTGGCCTATGAATGAAATGAAATGAAGTACGTATGAATGAATGAAGCAGACTGTGTGTTTGCTAATGAAGACTCCCTAGTTGAGGTCCCATATTTTGAGCCCTCATTTTGGAAAGTCTTAATGTCAAGTCCATGATTCCAAGGTCTCATGGCATATGAACTGAATGTTATAAAAGATGTGATGTGTTGTATGCTATATGATATGTCCTATGTGTAAGATGTTATGTGTTGTGTGCAATATGATAAGTATGATGATGCATGTTACTCTCATGGCATGACTTTCCTAATCCAAATTTGGAAAGCTCATTGACTTTCCTAATCCAAATTTGAAAGGTTCATTAACTTTCCTAATCTCAATTTGGCAAGTCCACTGACTTGACTTTCCATAATCATGTTGTTAGGAAAGAGCTATCTTTTCTCATGCATGTCCTTGGAGTGTGTTTGCATATACCCATACTTAGTACAAGTGTGTACTAACCTATACAACTCTAAATTTTAGGTGCAGGCACAGGTGGACGCTAGAGCTACAGGTTGACGCTGAAGCTATCCGGACGTCGAACATTCATCCGGACTTGGTAGGTCCTCATGCATTTCGAGGATGCTTCCATTTATATTCTAGCTTAGTTTTAGAGTTGAGCTAGTGGAGCATGTTTCACTAGCGTTTCTTTCCTGTTTTATTCAGACATTGTATTGGTGCCATTTTGTCAAGTACATCATTATTACTATATTAAAGTATTTCTTTCATTTGACGATCTTAATATTAGATGATTGATGGTGAACAATTATGTAATAATGAGAATGTTTAATGAGTATGTTTAGAAACAAAAAGTTTCAAATTTTCTGCTAAAATTAACCTAGATGAAGTAAGAATGATGTATGTAGGCTTGTCTGCGACCTCTGAAAGGTCAACGACGCCGGTCTAGTCTAGGGTCCAGATTCCGGTTGTGACAAAGTTGGTATCAGAGCACTAGGTTAAATTCTGAGGATAATAAGTTCATATCAACCACATTGAGTAGTTTTTAAGTCATGGTAGTGAAGTGCACCACTATCCTGGATTAGAGACTGCATAATGCGTAGGAAAATTTCCATTCTTCTGTTCTTATCGTGCTTTTCCTAATGTCTGATTTCTTGGTGTTATGAGCGTGTCTAACATCAATTCTTATTGTTTTCAGATAATGAATACTAGGAGGA
The DNA here is from genome assembly GCA_022817965.1 of Solanum lycopersicoides. Classification (NCBI taxonomy): domain Eukaryota; kingdom Viridiplantae; phylum Streptophyta; class Magnoliopsida; order Solanales; family Solanaceae; genus Solanum; species Solanum lycopersicoides. Next base: position 60,897,737 of record CM040629.1, on the reverse strand, counting down.
ATGTTGGTCAGAGGAGAGGAGTTGCAGCTGCTAGGAACAATCAGGTTCCATCACAGGCTCCTGCTGAAGGAGTGGATATGCCAGTTAACCCAGCTGGGTTGACTGATGCTGAGGTGAGGGCATCTCTGGCCAATATGGCACAGGCCATTACTATGCAGGCCCAGGCTATGACTGCCCAGGTCAACCGGCAGGATGTTCAGAGGGAGAACCCACCGGTTCGTAGCATGGCTGACAGGCTGAGAGACTTCACGAGGATGAATCCTCCTATTTCACAGGGTCCAAGACTTCAGAGGATCCCCAGGAGTTTGTGGACGAGGTGCATAAGATTTTGGTGGCTATGGGGGCCACAGATACTGAGAAGGCTGAGCTGGCTTCCTATCAGCTCAAGGATGTTGCACAGACTTGGTGCAAGATGTGGCAGGATAGCCGAGCTTTGGGCGGAGTTCCAGTCACTTGGGAGCTGTTTAAGACAGCCTTTCTGGAGAGATTCTTTCCCAGAAATGAGGGAGGCCAAGGTTGAGGAGTTATCAACCTTAAGCAGGGATCTATGACAGTCAGGGAGTATTCCCTGAAGTTTGTTAAACTATCCAGGTATGCTACTTTCCTTAGTATCTAACAGCAAGGATGAGATGAGTACTGAAGTTTGTTAAATTATCCAGGTATGCTACTTCCCTTGTGTCTAACAGCAGGGATGAGATGAGCAGGTTCCTCACAGAATCAATGGAGATCTGGAGGAGGAGTGTCGGTCTGCGATGCTCCATGATAATATGGACCTCTCCAGGTTGATGGTGCATGTCCAGCAGGTAGAGGACAGCCGCAAAAAGAGGGGTATTCGTGATGCTAGGAGGCCTAAGCCTCAAGATCAGGCAGGTCCCAGCCATGGAGGCCACAAAACAATTTTGGCGTCCGTGAGCAGCCCAGGTTCAAGAAGGGGCAACAGAGTTCTGGGAACTCTAATTTCAGAGGAGTACAACACCTAGAGGAGGCAGACCTGAGCCCAAGAAGGGCAATGGAGGTGAGATGCAGCGTCCTAAAAAGAATTGTGCTAAGTGTGGCCGTGCTCACAGTGGAGAGTGCAGACAGGGCACTAATGCCTGCTTCGGTTGCGGTAAGAGTGGGCACATGGTTAGAGACTGCCCACAGAACAGAGGTCAGGCTGGAGGTAATGCTCAGCCTAGGCCTAATCCACAGGGTGCAGCAGCAGCCGAGCCTCCTAAGAGGAACAGGTTCTATGCCCTGAAGGGCAGGGAGGAGCAGGAGAAGTCCGCTGATGTGGTCACAGGTATGCTGCAAGTATTCTCAACTTCTGTTTATGCTTTACTTGATCCAGGGTCTACGCTTTCCTTTGTAACTCCTTTGCTTGCTCTCACTTTTGAGATATTGCCTGAAGTTCTGCATGATCCTATAGTGGTTAGTACACCTTTAGGAGAAAATGTAAGAACTGATAGAGTATACAAGGATTGCCCAATAGTGATAAGTGGTAAGACTATGTGTGCAGACTTGGTTGAGTTACCCATGCATGATTTTGATGTTATTCTTGGCATGGACTGGCTTCACAGTTGTTATGCTTGCTTGGACTGTCGTAGTAGAGTGGTGAGATTTTGTTTCCCTGATGAAGAGGAGCTAGTCTGGGAGGGGTACAACTCGAGTCGTCCTAACCTCTTGATTTCGAACCTTAAGGCCAATAAAATGATGTCCAAGGGGTTGTTGTGTCATCTTGTGAGTGTTAATGATTTAGATCATGACATTCCTTCCATAGACTCAGTGCCTGTAGTGAATGAGTTCCTAGATGTATTTCCTGATGATTTGCCTGGAGTCCCTCCCCCTCGAGAGATTGATTTTGGTATCGACTTAGAACCCGATACTAAACCAATTTCAATTCCTCCTTACATAATGGCTCCAGCTGAACTCAAAGAGTTGAAGCTGCAGTTAAAAGATCTCACTGATAAGGGTTTCATTCAGCCGAGCATATCCCCTTGGGGCGCTCCAGTGTTGTTTGTGAAAAAGAAAGATGGAACCCTTAGAATGTGTATCGATTATCGGCAGCTCAACAAAGTCACTATAAAGAATAAGTATCCACTTCCCAGAATAGATGATTTGTTCGATCAGCTCCAAGGGTCTAGTTTCTTCTCTAAGATTGATCTTCGTTCAGGGTATCATCAGCTTAGGGTTAGGGATGGAGATATCCCAAAGACAGCCTTTCGTACCCGTTATGGTCACTATGAGTTCTTAGTCATGTCATTTGGTCTTACGAATGCACCTGCTGCATTTATGGACCTCATGAACCGAGTCTTCCGTGAATACCTTTCTCTTTCGTCATAGTATTCATTGATGACATTCTCATCTACTCTAGACCAAGGAAGAGCATGAACAACATTTGAGACTAACCTTGCAGGTACTTAGACAACATCAGTGTATGCCAAATTCAGCAAGTGTGAATTTTGGCTTAGATCAGTGACCTTCCTGGGTCATGTTGTGTCCGATCAGGGCGTGGAGGTGGATCCCAGGAAGACTGAGGCTGTGAAGAACTGGCCAAAGCTCTTACTCCCACTGACATCCGTAGCTTTTTGGGATTGGCTGGTTACTACCGCAGGTTCGTGGAGGGCTTTTCTTCCATTGCTGCCCCACTGACAGCTTTGACTAAAAGAAAGCCAAGTTTGAATGGACGGAGACTTGTGAGAGGAGTTTCCAGGAGCTCAAGGACAGACTCACTTCAGCCCCGGTGCTTACTTTGCCTAAGTGTGGTGAGAATTACACTGTTTATTGTGATGCATCTAGGGTTGGTTTGGGTTGTGTTCTTATGCAGGTTGGTAAGGTGATAGCCTATGCGTCCAGACAGCTCAAGGTTCATGAGAAGAATTATCCCACTCATGACCTGGAGTTGGCAGCTGTGGTGTTTGCACTGAAGCTGTGGAGGCACTACTTGTATGGAGTGCATGTGGATGTATTCACAGACCACAAGAGTCTCCAGTACGTGTTCACACAGAGGGAGTTGAATCTACGTCAGCGGAGATGGTTGGAGCTGTTGAAGATTATGACATGAATGTTCACTACATCCAGGTAAGGCTAATGTTGTAGCTGATGCTTTGAGCAGGATGAGCATGGGAAGTACAACCCACGTTGAGGATGAGAAGAAGGAGTTGGTGAAAGATGTACACAGACTGGCCAGACTGGGTGTGCGATTGGTTGACTCTACTAGTGGGGGTGTTTCAGTTCATCCTAGTTCTGAATCATCCTTGGTAGTTGAAGTCAAGCAGGGTCAGCATCTAGATCCTGTGTTGATGGAGCTGAAGGACTCAGTGTTGATAAAGATGAATGAGTCTTTCGCTTTGGGAGGTGATGGCATACTTAGGTATCAGGACAGGCTGTGTGTACCAGATGTGGATGATTTGCGGACCAGGATTGTTGCAGAGGCCCATGGTTCCAGATATTCCATACATCCAGGTTCCACCAAGATGTATCATGATCTTAAGCAGATTTATTGGTGGGATGGCATGAAGAAGGACATTGCAGAATATGTGGCCAAGTGTCCTAATTGTCAGCAGGTTAAGGCAGAGCATCTTAAGCTGGCGGTCTGACTCAGATTATTGAGGTTGACTTGGAAGTGGGAGGCCATTAATATGGACTTCGTGGTTGGTCTTCGAGGACTAGGAGGCAGCATGACTCCATATGGGTTATTGTGGACTAAGTCTGCCCACTTTATCCCTGTGAAGTCTACTTACAGAGCCGAGGATTATGCGAGACTCTATATTGATGAGATTGTGAGATGGCATGGGATTCCTTTGTCTATCATTTCAGATAGAGGAGCTCAGTTTACTTCACATTTCTGGAGATCTTTCCAGAAGAGCTTGGGCACGCAGGTAAAGCTTAGTACTGCCTTTCACCCTCAGACAGATGGGCAGGCAGAGCGCACCATTCAAACATTGGAGGACATGTTGAGAGCGTGTGTGATTGACTTCAGAGGTAGCTGGGATGACCATCTGCCTTTGATAGAGTTCTCGTATAATAATAGCTATCACTCCAGCATTGGGATAGCACCGTTTGAGGCACTGTATGGATGGAGGTGTAGATCTCCAGTTGGGTGGTTCGAGGTTGGAGAGTCATCCATTTGTGGGTCCAGAGATCATTCATGAGGCCTTAGAGAAGGTCAGAGTGATTAGGGACAGGTTGGCTACTGCTTACAGTCGACAGAAGTCATATGCAGATAACAGAAAGGCCCTTAGATTTGATGTTGGTGACCAGGTTTACTTGAAGATATCACCTATGAAAGGGGGTGATTGAGATTTGGTAGAAAGGAAGCTGAGTCGAGGTATGTTGGGCCATATGAGATCCTACAAGCGTGTGGGTGAGGTGGCCTATGAGTTGGCATTGCCTGCGGAGCTAGCTTCTGTTCATCCAGTCTTCATGTCTCTATGTTGAAGAAGTGCCTAGGTGATTCAGCATCGATTCTACCTGTGAAGGTTTGGGGGTTGATGAAGACTTGTCTTATGAGGAGGTACCTGTTTGAGATCTTAGACAGACAGTGGGAGGCTGAGGCCGACATGAGATCCCTACCCTCATCTTTTCAGCTCTTGAGGTTAGACTTCCTACTCTTAAGTCTATGTTTCCTTATCTCTCCATATTGTTACTATTGCTTGACTGTGCATAGATTATGTTATGATCTGACTGGCATTACGATATGTAGTGGTAGTGTCATTCGGGGACGAATGTTCCTAAGGGGGATAATGTAACAACCCTAAAAATGAATAAGTTAAGAAATGCTTAAGTGTCAAAGAATGCTTCGATTAGACCAAGGTTCACACGGATTGATACGCGTAGAACCAGACCTCAGAACCCTTACTACGGCCAAGCCAACTAACTTGGGGAGTTAGTTGAGCTTGGAAAGGTTGGAACCAACCATGTAGGGCTCTCGAAAACGAAGATTTAATCGAAGGAGTCTTTACCGGACTTAAAAAGAAGAAATCTTAAGTTTTGAGGGTCCAGGGTAAAATGGTCTTTTCCAGGCCAAGGGTAATATTGTAATTACCCTAAGGAATTAATTAATTAATTAATTAATTTAATTAAAGAACCGGTTGTAGGGTCGACCCGAAGTGACCCGTTTTCGCAAAGGTGTCACCGAGTTCGAGCCCCATTGGAAGCAACAAATTGATGATTTATTATTATTTAAAATCTGATTTTTGTAAGGGCAAAATGGTCCTTTCATGTATAATTAATAAATCAGATTTTAAGTATTAAGGAGAGTCCTAAATTGACTAAGTCATCATCTAATCCTAAAAACTTCACACGTTTCACTCTCTCACGATCTCTCTCTCACGTTTCCATCTCTTTCGTTGCTCTCTGCCTAAACAACTACAGAGAACAAGAGTTCTTCACACTTGAAGAACTCACATGAAATTTTAAGAAAAACAAAGTAACCAAAAACGTTAAGGCAAAGAGAAGTTCCGTCGAGTGGTGTGGACGTTGAGGAGGCTTGGACTGATTTTGGAGAGGGTTTTGGGCAGCAAGTTCAACGTTTGAACATCAATTAAGGTATGGGTTTCTTCTCTCTTGTCCCTTTCCCAAGAGACCCCTTAAGATTCAAGATATTCACTCCGAAAACTAGGGTTGTTCCCCGTTGCATGTCCCTGTCACTAGCTCCCATTGAATCATAGGTTGGGTATGTTTGCTGGTACAAAGTAGGATAAAGTGTTTTTCGTGTGTTTATGTTTAGTATGCATGTTCGAATTATGTGAATATTGAATATGTTGTCCGAAATCATGTGAAAAAGTGATGTGTGTGTGCAACGTTGGCAGTGAACTTAGTCACTGTTGGAGGTGTGAAATGGCATGTTTTATCCTTGTATTTTATGTGCAAAAGTTGTACACAACGTGATGTTCATTGTAATGAAATGTGGTTGATTGAATAACAATCTTTTAGCCAAATAAACCTATGAAAGATGCGCCTAAAATGTTTAAAATGGTATATGAATACACCCTATGAATCAAGTGAAAACGTTGATAAAAATGAATTAAAATGACCAAAATTTCCAGCAACTATGCAATGTTAATTTAGACTAAAGTTTAATAGAGAAATCTGGAAATTTAATGAGTTTTAAAAGGGTGAGGCCACCAGGATTCGAACCTGTGACCTCACCCGTGTAGCTACTGTAATTCGCGAAAAAGAGATGAAAAATGGGGCTGGGGGAATCGAACTCGGACTACTGTGGGAAAGGAGAGGAAATAATTAAGTAAATAAATGGGAGGCGTGGGAATCGAACCCACGACCTCCAGGCTGCGAATGAGAGAAGAGAAAATTAAAGAAAAAGAAGATGTGAGGCGTGGGAATCGAACCCACGACCTCAAGGCTGGAAAGGAGGGAGCGAAATAATTAAGAAAATAAGTGAGGTTGTGGGGGCTCGATCCCACAACCTCACTGCCTAAAAGCCTAGTTAAGCAAACATTAATTAAAAATAAAAATAGGAGGCTGTGGGGGTTCGAACCCACAACCTCACAGCCTCAGCGAATATAAAATTTAAAATAAGGAGGCTGTGGGGTTCGAACCCACAACCTCCCAATTCCCAGCGAATAAGGATAAAAAATAAAAGGGTTGGGGGGTTTGATCCCACAACCTCTTGGTTTAGGCGAAAAGGGCAATGAGATGTTAATGAAAAATAAAAAGGGGTTGTGGGGTTCGAACCCACAACCCTTCGGCCAAATTAAGAGGAAAACAAGGAGAAAATTAAAGATAGAATGTTAATGTTGGGGTTCAATTAGAGTCCCAATGTCATGGAGATTAAAAAAAAATCAATGAAAAATGTAAATGTTATCCAAGTGATTCGAACTTGGGTTTCCTTGCCCAAACTTCCGTATTGATACATAAGTCATACGTGAATTAAATATCAAGAATAATGCCACCTACTTAGATCGAAATCAAGATCTTGGCATATATACAAGATACATAAGTCTTGTACTACATAATCTTAGGAATGTATGAATCACTTAACGAATTATGAATGAAGCCTCATGGCTTGTGTGTATAGATCATAAGTCTAGCATACGTTTTAAAGAAGTGAACCTAATGTATGTAAGAGGATGTAACCCTAGAAGGGTTAAGTATGAGTGTAAAACACACTAAATGGCCTAGTGCATTGGCATACGAGAAATGATTATTATGTAATGAAATGACAAACCCTAGAAGGGTTAAGTAAGAGTGTGAAACACACAAATGGCCAAAATATTGGCATATGATGAAATGAACATTCACGTAAAAAGGGGTGAGTAATTATGAAGAGCAAATGTGCTAATGTTAATGAATGTGGTGACAACATGATATGAGGCTAATGTAAAAGATGAGAACAATCTCAAATGAGCCTAAGTAAATGTTACCAAAACGTACTCACCTATGAGAGTGTAAGATTAATGAAGAGACCAGTCTCTATGAACACTCTAATGAAAGTATTGAGATTAACACACTTAATACTAATGATGAGATGAGAAATCTAATGAGCTATGATGTCCTCATACTAGAAGCCAGCTTCCATGACGTATGAGTTGAATGTAATGGAACTTTATACTGAGCACCGATAGACTAGCTATGAGCGGTGATGCCTTCTTAGGGAAGGGCGGAGGTTCACGTAACTCTCATGAGATGAGACTGTCCGGCTTGCCGGGTATGGGTCTCCTTATATCTCCTGGTCTTCGAACCTATACTGCCAATATAGGGATCTGGCGGGGTTAAATTCCCATGTACGCTAGCATGTTTTGGGTCACCTTGGCCGGTGATTCCACCTCTTTTCGGTGTGGGGGAGACACTGGATTTCATGATGCTCACATGATCTATGTCGGTTAAAGTTAAAGTTCCCAATGAATGAATGAGGCCAGCCTCAAATGAGCACATAATGAAATGAATGATACCAAAGGTGTTAGGATAGGATAATCAAGAGGTGAGCTAGACTCAGGTAATGACACTAGGTTATTCTTGATCATTGCACAGCAACCCGATGAAAGTCTTAAGGTATAGCTGGTGTTTACACTGGCCTATGAATGAAATGAAATGAAGTACGTATGAATGAATGAAGCAGACTCTGTGTTTGCTAATGAAGACTCCCTAGTTGAGGTCCCATATGTTGAGCCCTCATTTTGGAAAGTCTTAATGTCAAGTCCATGATTCCAAGGTCTCATGGCATATGAATGAATGTTATAAAAGATGATGTGTTGTATGCTATATGATATGTGCTATGTGTAAGATGTTATGTGGTGTGCAATATGATAAGTATGATGATGCATGTTACTCTCATGGCATGACTTTCCTAATCCAAATTTGGAAAGCTCATTGACTTTCCTAATCCAAATTTGGAAGGTTCATTAACTTTCCTAATCTCAATTTGGCAAGTCCACTGACTTGACTTTCCATAATCATGTTGTTAGGAAAGAGCTATCTTTTCTCATGCATGTCCTTGGTGTGTGTTGCATATACCCATACTTAGTACAAGTGTGTACTAACCCTATACAACTCTACAATTTTAGGTGCAGGCACAGGTGGACGCTAGAGCTACAGGTTGACGCTGAAGCTATCCGGACGTCGAGCATTCATCCGGACTTGGTAGGTCCTCATGCATTTCGAGGATGCTGCCATTTATATTCTAGAGAATTCCATATATCCAGGTTCCACCAAGATGTATCATGATCTTAACTAGATTTATTGGTGGATGCATGAAGAAACATTGCAGAATAGTGGCCAAGTGTTCCTATTGTCAGCAGGTAAAGCAGAGCATGTTAAGGCTGGCGGTCAGACTCAGTTATTGAGGTTGACTTGGAAGTGGAGGCCATTAATATGGACTTCGTGTTGTCTTTTCGAGGACTAGGAGCAGCATGATCCATATGGGTTATTGTGGACGCTCACTTATCCTTGTGAAGTCTCTACTACAGAGCGAGAATTATGCGAGACTCTATATTGATAGATTGGAGATGCAGAGATTCCTTTGTCTATCATTTCAGATAGAGAGCTCAGTTTATTTCAAAATTTTGTGAATCTTTCCAGAGATCTTGGGCACGCAGGTAAAGCTTAAGACTTCCTTTCACCCTCAGACAATGGGCAGGAAGAACGCACATTCAGACATTTAGGGAACATGTGAGAGCGTGTGTGATTGAATTCAGAGTACTGGGATGACCGTCTGCCTTTGATGAGTTCTCGTATAATAATAGCTATCACTCCAGCATTGGGATGGCACCGTTTGAGGCACTGTATGATTGGAGTGCTAGATCTCCAGTTGGTGGTCGAGGTTGGAGAGTCATCTATTTTGGGTCTAGAGATCATCATGAGCCTTAAGAACAGTCAGAGTGATTAGGGACAGGTTGGCTACTGCTTACAGTCGACAGAAGTCATATGCAATAACAGAAAAGGCCCTTAGATTTTGATGTTGGTGACCAGTTTACTTGAAATATCACCTATTAAATGGTCATGAGATTTGGTAGAAAAGGGGAAGTTGAGTCTGAGGGTATGTTGGGCCATATGAGATCCTACAGCATGTGGAGATGGCCTATGAGTTAGCACTGCCTGCGGAGCTAGCTTCTGTTCTCAAGTCTTTCATGTCTCTAGTTGAAGAAGTGCCTAGGTGATTAAGCATCGATTCTACCTGTGAAGGTTTGGTTGCTGTAGACTTGTCTTATGAGGAGTACCGTTTAATCTTTGACAGACAGGCTCAACGACTAAGGAACAAGGAGATTGCCACAGTCAGGTTTTGTGGAGAATCATCGTTGTTAGGGTGCTACGTGGGAGGCTGAGGCCGACATGAATCCCTCTACCCTCATTTTCAGATCTTGAGGTTAGACTTCCTACTCTTAAGTCTATTTCTTATTTCTCCATATGATTGTACATTGCTGACTGTGCATAACGATTATTTATGATCTGTACTGCCTTACGATACTTAGTGTAAATCCATCGGGACGAATGTTCCTAAGAGGGGAAAATGTAACAACTCCTAAAAATGAATAAGTTAAGAAATGCTTAATTGTAAAGAATGCTTCCGATTAGACCAAGGTTCACACGGATTGATACGCGTAGAACCAGACCTCAGAACCCTTACTACCGCAAAGCCAACTAACTTGGGAGTTAGTTGAGCTTGGAAGGTGAACAACCATGTAGGCTCTCGAAAACAAAGATTTAATCGAAGGAGTCTTTTACGCGACTTAAAAAGAAGAAATCTTAAGTTTGGGGTCCAGGGGTAAAATGGTCTTTTCCAGGACAAGGGTAATATTGTAATTACCCTAAGAACTAATTAATTAATTAATTAATTATAAATAAAAACCGGTTGTGTAGGGTCGACCCGCAAGTGACCGTTTCGCAAAATGGTGTCACCAGTTCGAGCCCCATTGGAAGCAACAAATTGATGATTTACTTATTTTAAAATCTGATTTTGTAAGGCAAAATGGTCCTTCATGTATAATAACTAAATCAGATTTTAAGTATTAAGGAGAGATCCTAAATTGACTAATCATCATCTAATCCTAAATAACTCACACGTTTCACTCTCTCACGATCTCTCTCTCACCGTTTTTACCATCTCTTTCATGTTCTCTCTGCCTAAACAACTACAAAGAACCAAGAGTTCTTCACACTTGGAAAGAACTCACATGAAATTTTAGAAAACAAAGTAACAAACAACGTAAAAAGGCAAAGAGAAGGTCTCTGTCGAGTGGTGTGGCGTTTGAGGAGGATTGGACTGATTTTGGAGAGTTTTGGCAGCAAGTCAACGTTTGAAACATCAATTAAGGTATGGCGTTTCTTATCTTCTTGTCCTTTCCAAGAGACCCCTTAGATCAAGATATTCACTCCCGAAAACTAGGGTTGTTCCCCGTGCATGTCCCTCGTCACTAGCTCCCATGAATCAATAGGTTGGTATGTTTGCTGTACAAAGTATGGATAAAGTGTCTTCGTGGTGTTATGTTTCAGTATGCATTTCGGAATTATGTGAATATTGAATATGTTGTCCGAAATCATGTGAAAAGGTGATGTGTGTGTGCAACGTTTGGCAGTGAACTTAGTCACTGTTGAGGTGCAATGGGCATGTTTTATCCTTGTATTTTATGTGCAAAATTTGTACACAACGTGATTTACACTGTAATGAAATGTGGTTGATAAACAATCTTTAGCCAAATAAACCTAATAAAGATGCGCCTAAAAATGTAGTTTAAAATGGTATATGAATACACCCTATGAATCAAGTGAAAACGTGATAAAAATGAATTGAAATATGACCAAAATTACAGCAACTATGCAATGGTTAATTTAGACTAAAGTTTAATAGAGAAATCTGGAAAATTTAATAGTTTTAAAAGGTGAGGCCCCAGGATTCAACCTGTGACCTCACCCGTGTAGCTACTGTAATTCGCCGAAAACAACAGAGTTCTGGAACTCAAATTTCAGAGGAGTACAACACCTAGAGGAGGCAGACCTGAGCCCAAGAAGGGCAATGGAGGTGAGATGCAGCGTCCTAAAAAGAATTGTGCTAAGTGTGGCCGTGTTCACAATGGAGAGTGCAGACAGGGCACTAATGCCTGCTTCGGTTGCGGTAAGAGTGGACACATTGTTAGAGACTACCCACAGAACAGAGGTTCGGATAGAGGTAATGCTCAGCCTAGGCCTAATCCACAGGGTGCAGCAGCAGCCGAGCCTCCTAAGAGGAACAGGTTCTATGCCCTGAAGGGTAGGGAGGAGCAGGAGAAGTCCGCTGATATGGTCATAGGTATGCTGCAAGTATTCTCAACTTCTGTTTATGCTTTACTTGATCCAGGGTCTACGCTTTCCTTTGTAACTCCTTTGCTTGCTCTCACTTTTGAGATATTTCCTGAAGTTCTGAATGATCCTATAGTGGTTAGTACACCTTTAGGAGAAAATGTAAGAACTGATATAGTATACAAGGATTGCCCAATAGTGATAAGTAATAAGACTATGTGTGCAGACTTGGTTGAGTTACCCATGCATGATTTTGATGTTATTCTTGGCATGGACTGGCTTCACAGTTGTTTTGCTTGCTTGGACTGTCGTAGTACAGTGGTGAAATTTTGTTTCCCTGATGAAGAGGAGCTAGTCTGGGAGGGGTACAACTCGAGTCGTCCTAACCTCTTGATTTCGAACCTTAAAGCCAATAAAATGATGTCCAAGGAGTTGTTGTGTCATCTTGTGAGTGTTAATGATTTAGATCATGACATTCCTTCCATAGACTCAGTGCCTATAGTGAATGAGTTCCTATATGTATTTCCTAATGATTTGCCTGGAGTCCTTCCCCCTCGAGAGATTGATTTTGGTATCTACTTAGAACCCGATACTAAACCAATTTCAATTCCTCCTTACAGAATGGCTCCAGCTGAACTCAAAGAGTTGAAGCTGCAGTCAAAAGATCTCACTAACAAAGGTTTCATTCAGCCGAGCATATCCCCTTGGGGCGCTCCAGTGTTGGTAATGGAAAAGAAAGATGGAACCTTAGAATGTGTATCGATTATCGGCAGCTCAACAAAGTCACTATAAAGAATAAGTATCCACTTCCCATAATAGATGATTTGTTCGATCAGCTCCAAGGGTCTAGTTTCTTCTCTAAGATTGATCTTCGTTCAGGGTATCATCAGCTTAGGGTTAGGGATGGAGGTATCCCAAAGACAGCCTTTCGACCCGTTATGGTCACTATGAGTTCTTAGTCATATCATTTGGTCTTACGAATGCACCTGCTGAATTTATGGACCTCATGAACCGTGTCTTCCGTGAATACTTTCTCTCTTTCGTCATAGTATTCATTTATTACATTCTCATCTACTCTAGAACCAAGGAAGAGCATGAACAACATTTGAGACTAACCTTGCAGGTACTTAGACAACATCAGATGTATGCCAAATTCAGTAAGTGTGAATTTTGGCTTAGATCAGTGACCTTCCTGGGTCATGTTGTGTCCGATCAGGGCGTGGAGGTGGATCCCAGGAAGACTGAGGCTGTGAAGAACTGTCCAAAGTCTCTTACTTCGACTGACATCCGTAGCTTTTTGGGATTGGCTGGTTACTACCGCAGGTTCGTGGAGGGCTTTTCTTCCATTGCTGCCCCACTGACAGCTTTGACTAAAACGAAAGCCAAGTTTGAATGGACGGAGACTTGTGAGAGGAGTTTCCAGGAGCTCAAGGACAGACTCACTTTAGCCCCGGTGCTTACTTTGCCTAAGTGTGGTGAGAATTACACTGTTTATTGTGATGCATCTAGGGTTGGTTTGGGTTGTGTTCTTATGCAGGTTGGTAAGGTGATAGCCTATGCGTCCAGACAGCTCAAGGTTAATGAGAAGAATTATCCCACTCATGACCTGGAGTTGGTAGCTGTGGTGTTTGCACTAAAGTTGTGGAGGCACTACTTGTATGGAGTGCATGTGGATGTATTCATAGACCACAAGAGTCTTCAGTACATGTTCACACAGAGGGAGTTGAATCTACGTCAGCGGAGATGGTTGGAGCTGTTGAAGTATTATGACATGAATGTTCACTAACATCCAGGTAAGGCTAATGTTGTAGCTGATGCTTTGAGCAGGATGAGCATAGGAAGTACAACCCACGTTGAGGATGAGAAGAAGGAGTTGGTGAAAGATGTACACAGACTGGCCAGACTGGGTGTGTGATTGGTTGACTTTACTAGTGGGGGTGTTTCAGTTCATCCTAGTTCTGAATCATCCTTGGTAGCTTAAGTCAAGTAGGGTCAGCATCTAGATCCTGTGTTGATGGAGCTGAAGGACTCAGTGTTGATAAAGATGAATGAGTCTTTCGCTTTAGGAGGTGATGACATACTTAGGTATCAGGACAGACTGTGTGTACCAGATGTGGATGATTTGCGGACCAGGATTGTTGCAGAGGCCCATGGTTCCAGATATTCCATATATCCAGGTTCCACCAAGATGTATCATGATCTTAAGTAGATTTATTGGTGGGATGGCATGAAGAAGGACATTGCAGAATATGTGGCCAAGTGTCCTATTTGTCAGCAGGTTAAGGCAGAGCATGTTAAGGCTGGCGGTCAGACTCAGATTATTGAGGTTTTGACTTGGAAGTGGGAGGCCATTAATATGGACTTCGTGGTTGGTCTTTCGAGGACTAGGAGGCAGCATGACTCCATATGGGTTATTGTGGACGCTCACTTTATCCTTGTGAAGTCTACTTACAGAGCCGAGAATTATGCGAGACTCTATATTGATGAGATTGTGAGATGGCATGAGATTCCTTTGTCTATCATTTCAGATAGAGGAGCTCAGTTTATTTCAAATTTGTGGAGATCTTTCCAGAAGATCTTGGGCACGCAGGTAAAGCTTAGTACTTCCTTTCACCCTCAGACAGATGGGCAGGAAGAACGCACCATTCAGACATTAGAGGACATGTTGAGAGCGTGTGTGATTGAATTCAGAGGTAGCTGGGATGACCGTCTGCCTTTGATAGAGTTCTCGTATAATAATAGCTATCACTCCAGCATTGGGATGGCACCGTTTGAGGCACTGTATGATTGGAGGTGTAGATCTCCAGTTGGGTGGTTCGAGGTTGGAGAGTCATCTATTTTGGGTCTAGAGATCATTCATGAGGCCTTAGAGAAAGTCAGAGTGATTAGGGACAGGTTGGCTACTGCTTACAGTCGACAGAAGTCATATGCAGATAACAGAAAACGGCCCTTAGATTTTGATGTTGGTGACCAGGTTTACTTGAAGATATCACCTATTAAAGGGGTCATGAGATTTGGTAGAAAAGGGAAGTTGAGTCTGAGGTATGTTGGGCCATATGAGATCCTACAGCATGTGGGTGAGGTGGCCTATGAGTTAGCACTGCCTGCGGAGCTAGCTTCTGTTCATCCAGTCTTTCATGTCTCTATGTTGAAGAAGTGCCTAGGTGATTAAGCATCGATTCTACCTGTGGAAGGTTTGGGGGTTGATGTAGACTTGTCTTATGAGGAGGTACCTGTTTGGATCTTAGACAGACAGGTCAAGCGACTAAGGAACAAGGAGATTGCCACAGTCAAGGTTTTGTGGAGAAATCATCTTGTTGAGGGTGCTACGTGGGAGGCTGAGGCCGACATGAGATCCCTCTACCCTCATCTTTTCAGATCTTGAGGTTAGACTTCCTACTCTTAAGTCTATGTTTCTTATCTCTCCATATGTTGTTACTATTGCTTGACTGTGCATAACGATTATGTTATGATCTGACTGGCATTACGATATGTAGTGGTAATATCATTTGGGGACGAATGTTCCTAAGAGGGGAAAATGTAACAACCCTAAAAATGAATAAGTTAAGAAATGCTTAATGTATAAAGAATGCTTCCGATTAGACCAAGGTTCACACGGATTGATACGCGTAGAACCAGACCTCAGAACCCTTACTACGGCAAAGCCAACTAACTTGGGGAGTTAGTTGAGCTTGGAAAGGTTGGAACCAACCATGTAGGCTCTCGAAAACAAAGATTTAATCGAAGGAGTCTTTACCGGACTTAAAAAGAAGAAATCTTAAGTTTTGGGGGTCCAGGGGTAAAATGGTCTTTTCCAGGACAAGGGTAATATTGTAATTACCCTAAGGAACTAATTAATTAATTAATTAATTTAATAAAGAACCGGTTTGTGTAGGGTCGACCCGAAGTGACCCGTTTTCGCAAAATGGTGTCACCCGAGTTCGAGCCCCATTGGAAGCAACAAATTGATGATTTACTTATTATTTAAAATCTGATTTTTGTAAGGGCAAAATGGTCCTTTCATGTATAATTAACTAAATCAGATTTTAAGTATTAAGGAGAGTCCTAAATTGACTAAGTCATCATCTAATCCTAAATAACTTCACACGTTTCACTCTCTCACGATCTCTCTCTCACGTTTTACCATCTCTTTCATGTTGCTCTCTGCCTAAACAACTACAAGAACCAAGAGTTCTTCACACTTGAAGAACTCACATGAAATTTTAAGAAAAACAAAGTAACCAAAAACGTTAAGGCAAAGAGAAGTTCTCTGTCGAGTGGTGTGGACGTTGAGGAGGCTTGGACTGATTTTGGAGAGGGTTTTGGGCAGCAAGTTCAACGTTTGAACATCAATTAAGGTATGCGTTTCTTATCTCTTAGTCCCTTTCCCAAGAGACCCCTTAAGATTCAAGATATTCACTCCGAAAACTAGGGTTGTTCCCCGTTGCATGTCCCTGTCACTAGCTCCCATTGAATCATAGGTTGGGTATGTTTGCTGGTACAAAGTATGGATAAAGTGTCTTTTCGTGGTGTTTATGTTTCAGTATGCATGTTCGGAATTATGTGAATATTGAATATGTTGTCCGAAATCATGTGAAAAGGTGATGTGTGTGTGCAACGTTTGGCAGTGAACTTAGTCACTGTTGGAGGTGTGAAATGGCATGTTTTATCCTTGTATTTTATGTGCAAAAGTTGTACACAACGTGATTTACATTGTAATGAAATGTGGTTGATTGAATAACAATCTTTTAGCCAAATAAACCTATGAAAGATGCGCCTAAAAATGTGTTAAAATGGTATATGAATACACCCTATGAATCAAGTGAAAACGTTGATAAAAATGAATTGAAATATGACCAAAATTTACAGCAACTATGCAATGTTAATTTAGACTAAAGTTTAATAGAGAAATCTGGAAATTTAATGAGTTTTAAAAGGGTGAGGCCCCCAGGATTCGAACCTGTGACCTCACCCGTGTAGCTACTGTAATTCGCGAAAAAGAGATGAAAAATGGGGCTGGGGGAATCGAACTCGGACTACTAGTTGGGAAAGGAGAGGGAAATAATTTAAGTAAATAAATGGGAGGCGTGGGAATCGAACCCACGACCTCCAGGCTGCGAATGAGAGAAGAGAAAATTAAAGAAAAAGAAGATGTGAGGCGTGGGAATCGAACCCACGACCTTAAGGCTGGAAAGGAGGGGAGCTAAATAATTGAAAAAATAAAGTGAGGCTGTGGGGGCTCGATCCCACAACCTCACTTCCTAAAAGCCTAGTTAAGCAAACATTAATTAAAAATAAAAATAGGAGGCTGTGGGGGTTCGAACCCACAACCTCACAGCCTCAGCGAATATAAAATTTAAATAAGGAGGCTGTGGGGGTTCGAACCCACAACCTCCCAATTCCCAGCGAATATAAGGATAAAATAAAAGTGGTTGTGGAGGTTTGATCCCACAACCTCTTGGTTTAGGCGAAAAGGGGCAATGAGATGTTAATGAAAAATAAAAAGGTGTTGTGGGGGTTCGAACCCACAACCCTTCGGCTAAATTAAGAGGAAAACTAAGGAGAAAATTAAAGATAGAATGTTAATGTTGGGGTTCAATTTAGAGTCCCAATGTCATGGAGATTAAAAATAAAATCAATGAAAAATGTAAATGTTATCCAAGTGATTTGAACTTGGGTTTCCTTGCCCAAACTTCGTATTGATACATAAGTCATACGTGAATTAAATATTCAAGAATAATGCACCTACTTAGATCGAAATGAAGATCTTGGCATATATACAAGATACATAAGTCTTGTTCTACATAATCTTAGGAATGTATGAATCACTTAACGAATTATGAATGAACCCTCATGGCTTGTGTGTATAGATCATAAGTCTAGCATACGTTTTAAAGAAGTGAAGCTAAGATGTATGTAACCATAGAAGGGATAAGTATGAGTGTAAAACACACTAAATGGCCTAGTTCATTGGCATACGAGGAAATGATTATTATGTAATGAAATGACAAAACCCTAGAAGGGTTAAGTAAGAGTGTGAAATACACAAACGGCCCAATATATTGACATATGATGAAATGAACATTCACGTAAAAAGGGGTGAGTAATTATGAAGAGCAAATGTGCTAATGTTAATGAATGTGGTGACAACATGATATGAGGCTAATGTAAAAGATGAGAACAATCTCAAATGAGCCTAAGTAAATGTTACCAAAACGTACTCACCTATGAGAGTGTAAGATAATGAAGAGACCAGTCTCTATGAACACTCTAATGAAAGTATTGAGATTAACACACTAAATACTAATGATGAGATGAGAAATTATCTAATGAGCTATGATGTCCTCATACTAGAAGCTAGCTTCCATGACGTATAAGTTGAATGTAATGGAACTTTATACTGAGCATCGATAGACTAGCTATGAGCGTTGATGCCTTCTTTAGGGAAGGGCGGAGGTTCAAGTAACTCTCCTGAGATGAGATTGTCCGGCTTGTCGGGTATGGGTCTCCTTATATCTCCTGGTCTTCAAACCTATACTGCCAATATAGGGATCTAGCGGGGTTAAATTCCCATGTACGCTAGCATGTTTTGGGTCACCTTGACCGGTGATTCCACCTTTTTTCGGTGTGGGGGAGACACTGGATTGCATGATTCCCACATGATCTATGTCGGTTAAAGATAAAGTTCCCATTGAATGAATGAGGCCAGCCTCAAATGAGGCACATAATAAAATGAATGAAACCAAAGGTGTTAGGATAGGATAATCAAGAGGTGAGCTAGACTCAGGTAATGATTCTAGGTTATTCTTGATCATTGCACAGCAAACCCGATGAAAGTGTTAAGGTATAGCTGGTGTTTACACTAGCCTATAAATGAAATGAAATGAAGTACGTATGAATGAATGAAGCAGACTCTGTGTTTGCTAATGAAGACTCCCTAGTTGAGGTCCCATATGTTGAGCCCTCATTTTGGAAAGTCTTAATGTCAAGTCCATGATTCCAATGTCTCATGGCATATGAATGAATGTTATAAAAGATGTGATGTGTTGTATGCTATATGATATGTGTTATGTGTAAAATGTTATGTGGTGTGTGCAATATGATAAGTATGATGATGCATGTTACTCTCATTGCATGACTTTCCTAATAAAAATTTGGAAAGCTCATTGACTTTCCTAATCCAAATTTGGAAGGTTCATTAACTTTCCTAATCTCAATTTGGCAAGTCCACTGACTTGACTTTCCATAATCATGTTGTTAGGAAAGAGCTATCTTTTCTCATGCATGTCCTTGGTGTGTGTTTGCATATAAACATACATAGTACAAGTGTGTACTAACCCTATACAACTCTACAATTTTAGGTGCAGGCACAGGTGGACGCTAGAGCTACAGGTTGACGCTGAAGCTATCCGGACGTCGAGCATTCATCCGGACTTGGTAGGTCCTCATGCATTTCGAGGATACTGCCATTTATATTCTAGATTAGTTTTAGAGTTGAGCTAGTGGAGAATGTTCCACTAGCGTTTCTTTCCTGTTTTATTCAGACATTTTATTGGTGCCATTTGGGCAAGAACATCATTATTACTATATTACAGTATTTCTTTCATTTGATGATCTTAATATTAGATGGTTGATGGTGAACAATTATGTAATAATGAGAATGTTTAATGAGTATGTTAAGAAACAAAAAGTTTCAAATTTTCCGCTAAAATTAACCTAGATGAAGTAAGAATGACGTATGTAGAATTGTTTGCGACCTCTGAGAGGTCAACGACGCCGGTCTCGTCTGGGGTATAGATTTCGGTCGTGACAATAAATTCATCACATAAGCATGACCCTTACTCATAACCCATCCTTTATCCTACAATTGCAATGACCAAGCAAATCCCCATAACCTTACTCAATCAAGTAAGCAAAACAAAGGATCACAAGTAATGTCTAACTCTACATAACATAGGATCAATAGTAGTCATCATCATATTTAGCAATATAGACCAATAGCATGTTCATGAATGAAACTAACATCATATAGGATCATCAACTTGTAAAATCAACATAAGCATAACAATCACTTTATAAGATCATAAGAATAGAAGAACAACCTCCAAAGGCTTCCCTCAAGGAAAACTAGTGTAAGGCATAGGTAGAGTCTCATACCCCTAACTAGGCTAAGTCAAACCTCTTAAGTCACCCTAGTTAGTGTTTACTTCGTTACTTCTTTTTTCTTTAGGGAAAACTCGCCTTAATAGACAAAGACCACAAGAGCAAAGTGTGGAATCCGGTGTTGTAAAACCTTACACCGATAGAAGGTGGTCTACGGCCAAAGTAGAACCAAACATGTACCTAGCATCTAAGGTGGATCCACTAGCTTGTATTCCTATGGTGGCAACAAATTTCAAGAACTAGGAGATATGTATTAAACCCTCTATAATCCAATTGGAAATTGGAGTCCTCATCTCATTAGAATCCATATGGTGAGTGTCCCTTATAGGGGAGTCAACACCTCATATAAAACTATAGGGTAAATCTTCCTCCACGAGAAGCCAACACCTCTCATTGTCATGTTTACTCGATGCTAAGCGAAGTCCCTTTTTGAAATGTTGTTCTTAAACAATCATAGCTTAGTTTAGGTCATAGGAGAATATTTCCTTGTATAGTCATAGTCATTAGCTTAATAGGAATTGCATGAGAACATCCTTTCAATACAACCCTCATATGTGAGATTAGCACATTAGCCTCATTATATCATAGTAAGGCACATAGGTATCTCATAACCAACCTCATATTATTACATCTTAAGCATAATGTCACAATCACATAATCAAGACATACAATTACATCATCGTACCACAACTACTTAATCCAATTACAAAAACGTACTTCAATTGAACTTTATCACCAAGTACAAGCCATCACAATTGAAGTAAGGGTTTAGGATAACAAAGAATTACCTTATCTCCTTCAAAAGTCATCATCATGGTCTAACTATCAACAAACTAATTTCATCCAATAATAGGTGTAGTAATATCATTCAATAGTAATTAATACAATAACTAGATCAATTGCATCATCACTATCCCAATTAACTTCAATTCATAACCTAGGGTTAGGGGAAAAGGGTTCATCATGAATTCTTCATGAAATAGGTCCAATCTCAACAATATATTACCCTAGGCAGTCCATAGATCAAATAGAATAGATAAAACAATTCTAACAATCGATACATTCATCAATGTCCATCAATTCATCATCAAGATCCAAGATTTGGGGAATTTGTGGAAAGGACATGATCTACATGAAATTGCTTCAATTAAGATCAGTTAACCAACAATATACACTTAATTAGTCATAGGCAATCACAATTAATCATAATCAACCATCAATTTGAAGTTTAGAAAACCCATTTGAATAGAAAAATCCTTGGAATTGGGTGATTTAGAAATCAAATTTGAGAGGACCTCTTGGGGAAAGGAATCCGAAGAGTTAAGAACCCATACCTTATTGAAGATTTATCCACGACAGCCAAGTGAAATCCTAGAGAAATTGCCTTCTTCTTGAAGCTTTAATCTTCCTTTAGTGGAGGTTGAATAGAGAGAGAAAGTAGAGTAAGGTGAGAACTTTTGGGTTTTGATTTGGGGATTTGACTTCAGTGAGTGAATGTGAGGAAAAAATGATTTAAAATAAATATACAGACCTCCCATGAAATACCCAAACTACCCCTCACTTAAATTGACCCTTTTATGAAGTCAAACTTGAATTCCAAATTTTAGATTTTCGTCGGGGAATAAGTCCGCTACGCGGAGCTGCTCACGCATGATTTTCTAAATTAATTTTTGAGACAGTGGAGTCTGTGACCTTCCCATGACGCAGACTTAAATTTTGACCAAAGTCCACTCAAGTCGACGACGCGGATTTGTTTATGCCAACTGTAACTTTGTTGTTGCTTTGGAAGCTTGCGTAGCGAAGTTTGGGGTTGTTTCGTGGACCCCTAAGGCGACCCTTTGGGGGTCGGACTTGGACTTTTCCACCCTATATACATGTGTTACCTTATATTAAGTTATTTTACAAGTTTTAGACCTCATACAACACCTCTAAACCTATCCGAAACTTAAGGACGTTTCATTAGTTAAATTAGACTAGCTTCTGGATGCATTTGACGTTACTTGACGTCTTGTCTCTAAACTTCCTAAATGGTTTGGAAACATTATTTTAGGCTTATAAACAGTGGTTTAAGTTTTAGTTTAACATGTGAGACTCTAGCTTAGGTCATGGACTTTCAGAGTGTTACAGTATCCCCCCTTAGGAACATTCGTCCACGAATGACACTAAAATATTTTGGAAGGAAGGGATAGACTAAAGACTATAAGCCCAACCAACAACATATCAACACATAATTTACAGTTCAAATCAACATAATAACATGACATTCACACAATGCAACTCAAAACATTGTTTTCAACATATAGGGGCTCAACATTCTTTATATTGCGAACTACATTCTCAAAATCATTATGAGCTCAACATAACCTATAATGTCATTTATGCCAAAACTCCTTTCTCAATATATCAAAATGCTCAAAATCATTTTATAAAGGCAACAACATACCAATTACACAAATAGTGCATATAAAACGAAAAAGCATTTTTCCATAATCTTCATTTTAGCAAAACCTTCTTTTTACTATAATATGCAAATCTTTTCAAAACAAGTCAAAGAGTTGAGGATAACGGGAGTTCATGTTGGCCTCGTCCTCCCATGTTACTCCCTTAACTAGGTGATTCTTCCATTACACATTTACGGAAGCCACCTCCTTATTCCCCAACCTCTTCACTTGTCTATCAAGGATTTTAACTTCAACCTCTTCATAACAGAGGTTCTATTCCACACCTAGACCCTCAATAGAAAGTATGGACTCGGGATTACCAATGCAATTCTTAAGCATGGATACATGGAAAACCGGATGAACAAAAGATAGCTCACTAGGTAAATTCAACTTGTATGCAATCTTGCAAACCTTTTGAAAAATTTAATAAGGACCCACATAACGAGGACTCAATTTCCCTTTCATACAAAATCTCACCACTCCTTTCATGGGTGAAACATTTAGATACACCTTATCCCCTTCTTCAAATTCTAAGTCCCTTCTCCTATGGTCGGCATAAGACTTTTGCCGACTATAGGCTGTTTTCAGTCGATTCCTTATCATATGAACTTTCTCCAAAATCTTATAAATTAATTCGGGACCCAAGAGTCAAGATTCTCCCACTTCAAACCATCCAATTGAAGACCTACATCTCCTACCATAAAAGTCTACGAAAGGTGCCATAGATATAGATGAATGGTAGCTATTATTATACGAAAACTCAACATAAGGAAAATGTCTATCCCAATTTCCCTTGAAATAAATGATGCAAGCTCTAAGCATATCTTCAAGGGTTTGAATATTGCACTCCGCTTGACCATCTATTTGGGGATAAAAAGCGATTCTTAGATTCACCATGTTACCCAGCCCTTTATGTAACGATCTCCAAAATCTCGATGTCAATTGTGCACCCTTATCTGATATGATGGATAAAGGAATACCATGGTGACACACAATCTCATCTATGAAGAACCTTGCATAATATTCCGCCGAGTATGTGGACATGACGGGAATAAGATGAGTGGATTTGGTCACCTATCCACAACCACCCATATATAGTCATGATAATTTTGTGTCCGAGGCAAACCTACCACGAAATCCATATTTATGTTTTCCCACTTCCAAGTGGGAACTTGTATTTCTTGAAGTAAACAACTTGGATTTTGGTGCTCGGCTTTCACTTATTGGCAAATTGGATATTTTGCAACAAATTCCGCTATGTACCCTTTTAAGCCTTACCACCGAAACACTTCTCTAAGGTCATGATACATCTTTGTAGAACCCGGATGAATGGAATAACGGGAACCATGAGGTTCCTCAAGAATCCGTTTTCTCAAGCCATCCACATTGGGAACACATTAGCTTCCTTGATACCTCAAGACACCATAACCCCCTAAGGAGAATGAATCATTAAGATTAACAAGAACCGAAACCTTCAACTCCATCAATGGTTGATCAAGGTGTTGCTTAGACTTCACCTCAACCACCAAAGAGTATTCGGAGTTATGATGGACCATAAAACCACCCATTAAAAGAATCTTCCAATCAAAAACCAAAACGAGCAAATATATGAACATCCTTCACTAGGTCTTTCTTGGCTTATTCAACATGAGACACACTACCCATGGACAAACGACTTAGAGCATCCGCAACCACATTGTCATCAAGGACCTGAATATTACACTCCGAATAGCCATCTGTTTACGGGTGGAAAGTTGTACTAAGGTCAACCTGGGTACCCAAATCATCCCAAAAGGTTTTCCAAAAGCTAGATGTGAACTGAGAACCTCGATCTGATATGATAGAAATTGGCACCGATGAAGTCGAACCACCTCCCGAATGTTAAAAAAATTGACTTCACTGCGCTAAATTAAGATTGAATAGGAAGAAAACGTGTTGACCTTGTTAATTGATCAACGATGACCCATATTCTATCAGCGCCTTTAGAAGTACGTGGTAAACCAGCCACAAAATCGATAGTATTGTGATACCACTTCCACTCTAAAATGGGTAATCTCTAAAACTCACCACCAGGACTCAAATGCTCGGCCTTTACCTACTGGCAACACAACCAACAGGAAACAAAGTCAACAATATCTCTCCGCATACACTCCACCAGTAATGCTGCTTGAAATCAAAATACATCTTTGTTTTGCCCGTATGGATAGAGTATCTAGACTTATAGGCCTCATAAAATATCAATTGTATCATATCCAAAACTCTCAAAACACAGATGCGGCCCAAAAATCACAATACTCCATTAGGAACTAAGGTAGAATAACCGCCATCACACTCTTAACACTTAATCTCTAAGGGACACCAAGGTCTCATCCTCAAACTGACAACCATGGATCTTATAAAGCAAAAAGACTGCACTCAATATAGGCCAAGACACATCTAAAATCTGAGATTTCCAACCCAACAATGTTATTGGCTAAAAAATGAATGTTCAAAGCATAGGGTCGCTCCTCAATAGATAAGAAGGCTAGACTACCCATACTCATCGACTTCCTGCTCAAGACATCCACTACCACATTCGCCTTACCCAAATGATAGATAATACAGATGTCGTAGTCTTTCAAGAGCTCAATATAAGGATGTTGCCTTGAATTAGGTCACTCTAGATCATGATGTACTGAAGACTTATGTGATTAATATCGATCTCACATCGAACTCCATATAAGTTATGCCTCCAAATCTTAAGCATGAAAACTACCACATTCAACTCCAATTCACGGGTAGGGTAGTTGCGCTCATGGATCTTATGTTGCCTCAATGCATAAGTGATAACCCGACCATGCTGCATGAATACACAACCCAAACTAACACCGGGCATGTCACGATAAATCGTGATTCCCTCACCCTAAACTTGAAGAGTCAACATATGATTGTGGTTAATTACTCCTTGAGCATCAAAAAGTTTGCCTCAGACTCCTCTAACCAAATAAGGGGAACATCAACACGAGTCAACCGGGTTAGATGTGCTGCTAAGGTAAATAAATCCTCCACAAATCGTCTGTAGTAACCCCATTCATGAATAACCTCAATCTTTGACGGATCTACCAAAATGCCCTCTTTGGAGACAACGTGCCCCAAAAATGCTATAGAGTCTAACAAAAACGACACTCTAAGAACTTGGCATAAAGTCGCTTATCTCTAAAAGTTTGGAGCACAACTTTCAAATGCTGATCATGATCATCTTTACTCCGCTAGTACAAAAAATCTCATCAATGAAGTCTATGACAATTGAATTAAATTATATTCTTAACACGCGTGTCATCAAGTCTATAAATGAAGCAGGGCATTAGTCAACCCAAAGGACATCACCAAAAACTCATAATGGCCATAACGGGTCCTAAATACATTCTTAAGGATATCCGCTACCCAAATCCTCAACTGGTGGTAACCATACCTCAAATCAATCTTAGAGAACAATGAAACTCCTGTAGCTGGTCAAATAGCTCATCAATCCTAGGCACACGATATCGATTCTTCACTTTCACCTTTTTCTACTACATTTAGTTATTGAACATGTGCATTGTACTGTTCTTATTTACAAAATAAAGGGAGCGCCCCAAGGTGATACACTAGGTTTTATAAATGCCTCACCCAAGAGGTCTTAAAGTTGAACACTGAGCTCCTTGAGCTCTGCAAAATCTATCCGATAAGGCGAAATTGAAAAAGGCCAAGTACCCGGCTCAAGCTCAATCAAAAAATCAATATGACACGCTACGGGTAGGCCATCTATGTCGGTAGGAAGCACATCTAAGAAGTCACGAACAACAGGAGCAAACTCAATCGGTGGGACCTCCCTACTAACATCACACATACAATCCAGATAAGATAAGCATCCTCTAGCCACTAGCCTCCTAGACTGAATAAAATATATAACCCCAACTGTTGTGCTACTACGAGAGCCCTATCACACCGCCAAAGAAATACCAAGAATGGGTAAAGTAATAGTCTAACCAAAGAAATCTAAAATATCTCAAAAAGGGAATGAAAAGTCCATGCAAAGAATTACGTCGAAATCACCCATGTCAGTAATATAAGATCATCCTGGGTATCATGCCACTAGATAGTAACCAAGCAAGATCGAAATCCCTAATCCACTACTAAATACTCACCCACGGGGGTTGACACCCTCAACAGCACTACCAGAGGATGATAAATCATACTCAAGCAAGAGGCATATTATATAGATATATATGAAAAGGTAGATCTCGAATCAAATAATGCCAAGGCGGGCTGCTAGCATAATAAAATTGTACCTGTAACAACATCGTCTGATGCCTCAGCCTCCTCCCTCACTGAAGTTGCATAGAAATGGGTATGCACGCCTCTGTACCGACCATCAGAAGTACCACCTCACCTGCCTCCCCGGGGACAACCCTGTAAAACTTGATGATCCCTTCTACGACCCTGACCCTGACCACGGCCTGTAGCTGGAAGTGATGGTAAAGCTGAGGGACCTGCTTGAGTAGCGGAAGCAATTTGACTATGCTGACGGAAGCCCATGGCCCAATGACCTATCTCACCACAATTATAGCAACCCTCCCTAGGGCGACTCCAAGAAGAACGACAAACATGGCTTGAAGAAATCGACTGAAATCCTTCACAGACCTGAATTGAATTGGCTTTCCTCTAACCACCATATGATACCTAAAATGAGGCCTGGGTCAGTTGGCTAGATTGACCCTATTAAAACTATCATCCAATCTTTCATGATAATCCCTAGACCTGGGGAGGGAGTCAATATAGATGCCCTCATTCCTAGCCCTCTTCTCACTGCCCCATTTGTCCTCGGAAAAAAGATTCTCCATAGTACTGCATGGTCAACTACGTCTAAAAAATATCAACCCATAGAAACTAAGGAATGAGTTCAAGTTAAAGGTGCAATCTCAACCCACGAACAAAGTATCTAACTCTCTCCTCTTATGTTGTTATGACCCAAAGTACCCCTTTGGCGTAACCGGCGTGGTTGTCCTCGAAGAGGATTAAGACAAGACTCTTTGCAATCGTCATAATATATCATAGGTCAAAAACACAGAAATATTAAAAACTTTTGCTTATATAGAAAGGAGGTACAGACCTTTACATAGGAAGAATACATAGGCTTATAGCATACACAACATAACGACATATAGGAATTTAGTCTAAATCATTGTTTCATATCAAACATCAAAACAAAGTCAAACAATCCGGGCAAAGCTTTTACAAAAATCCATAATTGCCACATAGGACTTACATCAATATCTTCAACAATATGAGAGAAATGAATGTCTATTAGACAATACAAGTACTACTAAGATAGAGTGTCTGGTATCATCCTCAATCTATAGAGCATACCAAAACATGGAGAGTCTAATCCAAGACTTCTGGCTCTAGCCTCAATGATACCTCAACAGCCCGAACCTACAATTTTTTGGGAAAAGGAAAGAGATATGGGTTATTACAAAATACATTACTAAGCATGGTCCCTAGTTATAAAAATTGTTAATGCATGAGAAAAGACAAATTTACTCCAAACTATGCACAATGACCAACTATTAAATATACACATATAAAGAACATCATAATCATATCAACATACAGTAACTCAAGCAACACTTGTGCATTGCCAAGAATAAAGCCCCATAACCCTATCCAAAGCTAAGTATCACATTAAGCAACCCATTTCTTACTTACAACATATTCTCATATGTATACCATTCTTCATATATTAATACTACTCATAGTTTATCTACATAATCATAATCATAATCGTAATCATAAAAGAACACTACTAGAATAATCCACTAGGATCCCACATGTGCAATGTGTAAGTGAAGTCCCATATGTTGAAGGAAGATGATGGAACTGGTCAAGGGAACAGGTTCGGTGAAGCTGTCTCACGAGTTAGAGTTTGAGTTACACTAGGACTAGACTACTCAATCCTAATTTATATACAAGTCTATACTTTGTACGACTAGAATAAGGTGTATATATTATATTTGTGTTGTATTGGATTTCTACTGTAGCTAGTATATGACTTTTCTCCTATATAACGAATATGTAACTCAATTATTCAATTATCAATACAATCCTTGATTCTTCACATATACGTGAGAATTCTACATGGTATCAGAGCAATAAAGCTTTTCCGTTCTTTAACATATTAGATCTAACCAAAAACAACAAATTATCAAACCAGAATGGCCCCTTATACCAACACTCTTTTGACCTCTTCACTTTATCACCTTATTTCGTCCTGCTCCATTAAACATAAGCCAACGAACTATCTTCCATGGAGGACACAAATGACTCAGTTGATTCAAGTGATGAGATTAACCTATCTCATCACAGAACCACGTAAAGAGACCTGTTCCACTGGACAGACTACTGAGAAAACTGTAGCAGGCGAGAAGGGTGCAAAAGACACAACATTATTGATGACTGGGAGGGAGGACGTGTTACTAAGGAGTTGGATATCAGGCACCTTGACAGAAGAAAGCATGTACCTGATCGTAGGCTGCTCAACTGCCAAGGAGATGTGGGAATGCTTGGAAGAAGCATATCTTCAAGCAACAAAAGATAAGGAGTTCCAGCTTAAGCAACAACTGCGAAGTGTAAAGTTAGGAACCAAACCAATTGATGAATACATTAAGGAATTCAAAGGCATATGTGATGGCCTTGCCGCATTCACAAGCCTGTAGATGAGGATAGCAAAGTCATTAATTTTGCTAGAGGTCTAGGTCTTAAGTACAAGACCTTCAGAACTGTCATGTTAGGTAAGGCACCGTATCCTACTTTTAATCAAGTTATTAATGCTCTTAGGGGTTTTGATATGAGGGAGGATGAAGAATAAGTGCCTCAATAAAATCATAACATGACATTCTCTGCCCAAAGAGGTAGGGGAAGAGGAAATTACTCTCAACAAAGAGGAAATAGTAACTTTAATTCCAGAGAAAGAGGCTTTAAGCTGCTAGACAGGGAACATGTTCTTATAATAGCAGAAATGGACATAGTCCTCAGAACAGTCCTTCAAGTGGAAGTAATGAGAGGAATAACTTCGATGCATGTCAAATTTGTGATAGAAATAACCATACTCCTCTTAAGTGTTTTTACAGGTGGGATTACTCTTACCAAGCTGCAGATGAGCTACCACAAGCATTGGCTGCTACTAATCTTTAAAACACTGATGACACCTTGTATGTGGACTCAGGAGCAAATAGTCATATGACACATAACTCAGGTATCCTAACTGATCTTAAACACTATAATGTACAGATAAAATTATTATTGGCAATGGATCAAAGTTAGACATAACACATGTTGGGAACACATCCAGATCAGGTCTTAAATTAAAGGAAGTTCTTGTAGTCCCTACTCTCAGTTAGTAAGCTTGCAAAGGATAATTGTTGCACTCTTGAATTTGATGAAACTAACTTTGTTGTAAAGGACAAGAATACAAGGGCACTGCTGGCCAAGGGAACTAAAAGGAATGGACTCTATGCTTTGGAAGATAACAATCTCTATGCTTTAATTGTTGCACACGATTGGAACACGTTAGATAACATGTGGCATACTAGATTAGGACATCCTAGTTTGAAGTCTTTAAAGTTTTTGAATAGTAATAGTTGCATCAATGTCAGTAGTTGGAATAAAATGTCTACTGTTTGTTCTAGTTGTCAATTGGGAAAGAGTTGTAAACTTCCTTTTGGTTTGAGAAATAAAATTGAGAAAGAACCTTTATTGAAAATACATTGTGACTTATGGGGACCTGCTCCTGTCGAATCTTCCCAACATATAAAATATTATGTCATTTTTGTCGATGATCACACAAGATATACATGGATTTATCCACTGTAAAAGAAGTCTGAATTCTTTGACGTCTTTCTAAAATTTCATAAAATGGTGGAAAAACAATTTTCTAAAGAGATTAAGATTTTTCATTGTGATGGAGGTGGTGAGTTTATCAAAACAGACTTCATTAAGAATTTGGAAGATCATGGCATTGTGATATATGTTTCATGTCCTAACACACCTGTACAAAATGGAGTTGCAGAGAGAAAACATAGGCATATTGTGGAGACTGGCCTAACTCTACCACTTCATGCTAATCTACCTTTGTTTTTATGGGTTGAAGCTTTCCTCACTGCAGTGTTTCTCATCAATAGATTGCCTTCATCAGTCCTAAAATGGTAACTCCATTTGTTAAGTTGTACGGGGAACAACTTGATTACAACAGTGTAAAAGTGTTCGGGTGTAGATATTTTCCATATATCAAGGGCAATGATAAGTTCAATCCAAAAACCTATCCTTGTGTGTTCATTGGGTAAACCAACTTACGCAAAGGATATAGATGCTATCTTCCCTCTACAAGAAGGGTTTACATATCCAGACATGTTGTGTTTGATGAAAATACATTACCCTATATGCCTTCAAAGCAATCTCTGACTAACATTGATGTCTCACCTCACCTTGCTACTTTTGTTGAATCTTTATCTAAAGTGCAGGCACATGATAATTGTGATTCAGGGGAAGTACAGGCTGCTAGCCCACAAATTACTAGTGATAATGCTGCTACACCTCGTGTACTCATTGATGATTAGAGTATTATTGACCTCTCAGGCGCAGGATCAGATGCTGAGGAACAGGTTGAGGTTGATGATCCGTATAGTAGTATTGAAAGTCCAACTGTAAATTTTGAATTTCCCAGTACAAGTCCAGCCCATGATCATCATCAAACAACCACTTTAGTTGATGTACCAGTTGACCATCAACTTGACAATGCTATACTCCAGTCCCCTACCTTTGGTGATGTACCGGTTGAGGTACTTCCTGCACTACAAGGGCATCGTATGATCACCAGTAACAAGGTGAAGGAACAACACTTGTCACTTGTTGCTCACATAAGCACAAAAATTATGAGAGAACCAAATACTACTAGGGAAGCACTAAAATCACCTCATTCGCTTGAAGTAATGCAGGATGAGATTGATGCTTTACATACTAACAAGACTTGGATTTTGTGCCCAAATATCCTTGTATGAACTTGGTTGGATCAAAATGGGTATTCAAGAGAAAATTAAAAGATGATGGAACAGTAGATAGATACAAGGCAGACTTGTGGCAAGGGGATTCTCGTAGCTTGAAGGGATAGATTTCTAAGTAACATTAAGTCCTGTGGTTAAATAAAAAACTATTAGGGTGGTTCTATACATTGCTGTCAGTTCGAAGTGGGAAGTTAGACAACTCGATGTCAAAAATGCCTTTCTCCATGGATTCTTACAAGAGGAAGTGTACATGAGTCAACCTCCTGATTTTATTGATCCCTAGTATCTTCAACATGTATGTCTGCTTAAAAAGGCATTGTATGGTCTTAAACAAGCACCAAGATCTTTGTTTGATAAGTTTAGCATGCATCTCTTACTCCTTGGTTTCACTTGTAGTAAGGCTGACCCTTCCTTATTTACTTTGAAAACTTACAAAGGCAAAATATTTCTCTTGTTATATGTGGATGATATTATTGTCACAGGAAGTAATCCATCTCATGTCTCAGAGTTGGTTCTACAACTTGGGAAGGAGTTTGCCATTAAAGATATTGGCCATTTACACTTCTTTCTTGGAGTTGAGGTTAAGTATTTTGATGGGGCATATACTTAAGCCAGAGTAAGTATGCTACTGAGCTTCTAGACAAGACTGAAATGACTTTTGCAAAGGCTATAGACACTCCTTTGGCTCATAAGCATGGTCTACATGAAGCTGTGGGAAGCATGGTTGAAACATCTTTTTACAGAATGATAGTAGGGAGTCTTCGATACTTGACTCTCACAATACCAGATATTACTCATGCTGTCAATTTAGCAAGCCAATTTATGCAAAATCCAAACGCACTCTACACTTTGGACTTAGACTTATATCACAATCACCATGTAGGTTGTATGGGTACTCCGATGCTGATTAGGGGGTTGTACCCCCATTAGGAGATCCACTACGGGCTATAGCATCTATCTAGGTGCAAACTGTATTTCTTGGACCTCCAAGAAACAGTCCATAGTTGATCGTTCAAGTGCTGAAACTGAGTATAGAGCACTTGCCTCCACTGCACTAGAGATGACATGGATCATGGATCTATTTCATGATCTTGGTGTGTTTCTTCGATCTGTACCTACATTGTATTGTGACAACATGAGTGCTTTGTACATGACAGTTAATCTAGTTATGCATGATAGAAATAAACATGTTAAAATGGACTATCATTTTGTTCGTTAAAAGGTGGCTAGAGGAAAACCTGTTACTCAATTTGTGAGCTCTAACGATCAGCTAGCAGATATTCATACAAAAGCATTAACCAAACAGGTTTTTGCTGAGTTTCGTCGCAAGCTAGGAGTTACAGTTCCTCCACTCAGTAGCTTGAGGGGAAGTGTTGAAGGAAGCTGATGGAACAGGTCAAGGGAACAGGTTCGGTGAAGCTGTCTTATGAGTTATAGTTAGAGTTACACTAGGACTAGACTACCAATCCTAATTTATGTACAAGTCTATACTTTGTACAACAAGGATAAGGTGTATATATTATATTTGTATTGTATTAGGATTCCTTGTGTAGCTAGTATAGAACTCTTCTAATATATAAGGAATATGTAACTCAATTATTCAATTATCAATACAATCCTTGATTCTTCACATATACGTGAGAATTCTACACCATACCCTTCCTCACACTATGTAGTAACCTTTAAGACAATCCAAATAAGAGTTCACATACATAACCTGTTCATACTTTTACTTTAGGGAAAATAAGTACAATAACCAACATGAGACCATGTGAGCTACATGGAATCTGGTGTTCTATTCCCACACCGAAAAGAGAGGGTTAACACTTGCCTAAGGTGCAACCATTCGTAGATTGCTATCTAGGTGGATCCACTAAGCTAGAGTCCTATGTGCGCACATAGTTAAGGGATAATGAGATTGCTTCTAGAAACCTTTCTTACTAACGTGAGGGTTTCCATCTAATGAGACAACACATATATTGGGAATCCGGACTTACTAACATGAAGAAACCCATGTGGGAGGCCGAACTTACTAACGTGAGATATCCATCTCATTTATAACCCTTTCGGTGCTAAGCAATTATTCCCTTTAGTAATAATCCTATGACATCATAAAGTTCACATTAGTCTCTTCTAGACCCTTTTGTAGACGTCTTGTCATAATAGCTCATAGGTGATAACAAGTGAGAACTAACCTTTCACATTAGACACTTTATTATAATCCTGAGAAACTTCAATGATATAATAATCACATCATAACATAAGTACATACTTCATAGCCAATTCAAGAATCTAAGGTTAGGGATGAGGAATTCTTGTCACCAATATCACAACAACACAATTAGCTATAGTATCATTACCATCCAAGTAGTTTCACCTTCCACAATTGAGACCAAAGAAAGATCAAGATAATACCTCATTGCCCTTCATCGGAATTCATACTTCAATACACAAGAACTCACAACCAATATATGAAAAATTGAAATTCGTGAAGTATTAACATAACTAAAATCAAAATAAACAAGTGACATGTTCATCACCCTTATCAATTCACCTTTATCTATCCAAGAAATTAGGAATTTGGGGGAGGAACATGGGTCAAGAAAATCACATAGTAAATCATCAATTATCCATCAATACATACTTAAACAACATTAATTCATCAAATTCATCCCAATTGATCCACAATTTTGTTTTAGAAAGAAGACCCAAGTGAGGAGAAAACCCCTTGTTTTGGGGGATTTAGAAACCATCTTTTTGAAGACATCTTGGGGAAAGGAATCCCAAGAGTAAAATAATCCATACCTTATATATGAGAAATCCACGATATTGGGTTAAAAAACATGAATGCTTGATCTTATCGTTGGAGCTCTATAGGTCTTCAATGGAGTTGAGAGAGAGAGATTTTTTGAGTTCAACTTTTGGGACTTGATTTTTGTGTTCCAATTGACCTAAAACTTACCCTAAGGCATTATATAGTTACCCATTAAATTAACCAAAAGACCCCTCACTTAAATGGGTTTATTTGTGAAGTCAATACACCAAAAAATACGACTTTTACGAATCTAGGAAGTGGCTCCGCGTCGCAGGGATGATTCCCCATTTTATTTTTCCAAAAAGTTATCTGGACGTTGAGGTCTGTGTGGGTTGCGCGTATCGCAGCAGCCCATTGATTCTTGGTTTGTGAAGGCTTCTTTGGCAGACTGCCCACCCATGTTGGGCACCCCCTCAAGGACCCTTCGGGTGGTCCTTTGGGAGTTTTTGTCGGATGTTTACACTATGTATGCTACAATTTACCTATACTAAACCTTTTTAAAAGTTTTAGACTTCATTTGACCCTCCAAAACATTCACCGAACATAGAGACGTCAACTAGTTAAATTTCGCAAGTTTTCAGACTTTAAGGCATTTCTTTAATGCTATGTCTTTGATACTTCTCAAACAACTTATACACACTATTTTGGGTCTAAAATAATCATTATACAACATATGAGGCTCTAGTATATATCATGGTATTTCCGGGGTGTATCAATACTCCAACCCTTAGGAACATTCGTCCCCGAATGACAATGTAGACCCTTATAAGAGGAAGAGACTTAAGACTAGCAGCCCAACCAACAACAATATAATAGAATGAGTCACAAATCATTGGAGGAATCATTAATTCCTTTCAACATATAATAATGGCAATAAAAAATAGGAACTTAATCCACTACATGCCATATACATAACTCAACTCTTCATATAACATAAGGAGGAAATACCTTTTCCATTTCAATATTATCTCAATATGACATAAAAGAGTTAACATGCTGATTTCTTATCACAACAATATCAAACATGCTCATTATAATCTTCCACGAATACTTAGAGCACACAACACACATAAGTGAAAGCCAACATAATACACATATTTCATGGAAAGAAAAGAACTCAACTTAGGCATGAATTTCTACTACAATATGCACGTATTAGAAAAACATGATAAGTTCAACATTGTTCATAATAATCATATAAGGAACTACTAAACTCAATCTTGGCTAGGAGTAAGGGGGAAAAGATGAGGGTAATGGGACTTCATGTCGGCCTCGGCCTCCCATGTTGCACCCTCAACAACGTGGTTCCTCCATAAAACTTTTACGGAGGCAACCTCCTTATTCCTCAATTTCTTAACTTGGCGATCCAAGATCTCAATCGGGACCTCTTCATCAGAAAGATCCTCTTTTACCCCTAAACCTTCTAGAGGGAGAATGGAAACCGAATAACCTATACACTTCTTAAGCATTAAAACATGGAAACAAGATGAATAATGGACAACTAATTTGGAAACTTCAACTCATAAGCAACACTCCCAAGCCGCTTCAAAATTTGATATGGGCCCACATAACGAGGACAAAGTTTCCCCTTCTTGACAAACCTCATCACCCATTTCGTTGGTGAAATTTTCAAATAGACCCAATCTTTTACTTCGAATTCAAGGTTCCTCTTTATATTGTCGGCATAAGATTTTTGCCGACTTTGAGCCCTTTTTAGTCAATCTCTTATAACCCGAACCTTCTCGAGAGCTTCATAGAACAAATTGGGACCAAGTAGAGCAAACGCACCTACCTCATACCACCCAACCAGGGATCTACACCCCCTCCCATAAAGTGCCTCAAAGGGTGCCATGGAGATAGTAGAGTGGTAGCTATTGTTATAGGAGAATTCTATCAAAGGTAGGCGGTCATCCCAATTACCTTTAAAGTCGGTGACGCAAGCCCTCAACATGTCTTTAAGGGTTTGAATAGTGCGTTTCCCTTGACCATTCGTCTTGGGATGAAAAGCGGTACTAAGTTTTACCTTCGTACCAATCCCACTTTGGAAAGATTTCCAAAAATGTGAGGAAGTTAAGTACCTCTATCCGAAATGTGGACAAATGGGCTCCATATAACTTCAGTATCTCTTTAATGTATAATTTGGCGTAGTCTTCCACCGAATATGTGACTTTGACGGGAAGAAAATGTGCGGACTAGGTTAGCCTTTCCACGATGACCCATGTCGATTCATTTTATCTTCTAGTGCGAGGAAACCTTACTAGGAAGTCCATATTAATATCCTCCAATTTCCATGTAGGAATATCTATATTTTGAGTCAAGCCAACCGGCCTTTGCTGCTCCTCTTTGACTTGTTGGCAATTTGGATACTTAGAAACAAAATCCGCTATGTCCCTTTTCATACCATTCCACCCATAAATTTCTAGTATGTCGCGGTACATCTTTGTGTCACCCGGATGGATGGAATAGCGCGAGCCATGAGCCTCTTCCATGATAAATTCCCTTAACCCATCCACATCTGGTACACAAAACCTTCATTGGTGCCTAAGCACCCCATCTTCCCCTTGATAGAAAGACTCATTAAACTTACTAAGGATTGTTTCCTTCAAATACATCAATAGAGGTGTTGCTTGGATTTCACCCCAACCACTAAAGATGACTCCAAGATGTGGCTAACCATGAAACCTCCCTTTGGAGAGTCTTCTAGTCGGACACACAAACGAGCCGACCTATGAACCTCTTTTACTAACTATTTCTTATCATCAACCACATGAGTCACACTACCCATGGACACTCTACTAAAGTAATCCTCTACCACATTAGCTTTTCCGGGATTGTAAAGGACACTCATGTCATAGTCCTTTAAAAGTTCTTACCATCTACTTTAACGTAGGTTCAAATCTTTTTGGGTAAACACATATTGTTGTAACACCCCCAAAATGATTTAGGGTGTCTAGATACTAACATGTTTGTATTAAGGTTATATGGTCCTAAAGTGGCTTATATTATTGTATTGAGGCAGTGTGTAAAGTTTGAAGTGATTTAGAAGTCAAACGTCAAGGGACGACCAAGACGTTCGACGACTAGTCACCTATGTGCCTCATTTATCTATACGTGCTTATATGTGTATATTATGAGCTTATAAAGTCTTAAAATGAGTTTTAATGATTTTTATAGGAATTATATGGAGTTTTTTGATGTTTGGAGGTCAAACGTCCAAGACGTTCGAAAGGTAGCCTTCAGATATGCATGCATGTGTCTTGATGGGGCCTAGCATGTTTGGACATGTTGCGAGTATTTTTTTTTTGTTAAACTTATGTTGGAGGTCTACCAAATCTATGCTTGACATATAGGATCTAGCAAAGTGAATTCACTTAGGATGCTAGGATGTACGAAAGGTAGCCTTGAGACATGCATTATACCTATATCTTAGTTCCATAAACGATGCTTGCCACAGAGGATCTAGCAAAGTGAATTCACTTAGGATGCTAGGATGTACGTTAATGTTCTACCTTGGCTAGGTAGGAACACCTTCCATTGGTGTAAGGCTTTACAACACCAAATTCCATGTTTAGCACCCATGGTCTTTGTGACGGTTAAGGCTATAGTTTCCCTAAAGTAAAATGGACAATGGAATTAAATAACTAGGATCCTAACTAGGATGAATTAAGGGAGGTTACTTAGGATAGGTGGAAGTAATGAACCCATCTAGACATTGCACAAGTAGCTCCTTAGGAATTCCTAGAGAGGTGACCTAATATATATGATTATGATTATGTCTTCATGCATGAAATTGTAGTAATAGTCTACTTGTTATGAAGATGTGCATGGTATGAGTCTATATGATGTGACCTTATCCTTATATGCACTATGTTGGTCTAAATAACTATATGATGAAGGTCTGGTATTGACATGAATGAGGTTGTCTTCACTTAATATGTTGATGTATGAATTGAATGTTAAGGTTTGTGGTCTCATGAAGGGTTTAATAAGTATGTGTGGGGTTATGGGGCTTCACATGTACATTGCACTAGTAGACTAAAATTGGGGTCATGGACAAGTTCTTATAATGATGTATATGAATAGAAGTAAGAATATGTGTAAATGGATGTAACTTACTGTAAAGCCAATAAGTCGTGAATTAAATGTGTCTTTGATGGGTTATACTTGTATGCTAGTATGTGTTGGCTTGTGTAGGTTTTATGTATGGTTTCCTTGTGGCATTAAGGTGATGCATTGCACCAAGTACCACTAGAAGGTTACTTGAGAGGTTAATGAGTTAAAAGAAAAATTGTTCACTGTTAAGGTAAAGGAGCTCAATGTAAAGTGACCTCAATTATGGCTTAAAATTCTATATGTGATCTTATGAAATTTTTGAGATTTGAATATGTTTATATGAAATATGTGAACGATATAAATGCTATTTGATAAAGGTTTTATGATGATTTACTAAAAAATGCAAGAAGTGTGATTTCAATAAAATGTCCCTTTTAAATGCATGTTTTTGCATGGTTGTCATACTTAGTGCATTCTTGTACTAACTCCATTCTTCTCTACATTTTACACAAATTGGTTGTTATGGATGCTTAGAGGATTCCTATTTGATTGAGGAGTTTGACAAGTTATTCCCAAGCTCAAGGAAAGGAATCCTTAAGTCTAAGGATTCCTAATATCATGTCTTTACTGTAAAGTGTATAATGTTATACTTATGTCTTATGTTTTAAGTGTCGTTTCTCTAATGTATTATAATGTTGATATACTATAAGCTGGCAATGAGACTTAAGGTATAAGTATGTAATATGATATTTTATATCTATATGAAGTAAAGTTTCAAGCATAAAATGTGCTATGAAAAATTTTAAATTTTCCGCTAAATTTACTATGAGAATGTGATGAATAATAACTATGGGATTGTATAAGACTCTCGAGAGATCAAGTACGCCATTTTATTTCTAGGGGGTTCTCCCTTGATGTGATTAACGTGGTATCAGAGCATGAGGTTTATAAAGTGGTTTTAGGTCTTAAAAGTCTCATATTGCCACGTCTAGTAGAGTCTCGTGTTCATTAGTGGTGAGTCGCGACATCATCAAATTATATGAGAGGCTATGTGAAGATAGAGTTTACCTTCTTCATCATTCTCATATCGTGCCATAGAACCTAAATCTATAAGATCTCTCTCTTATTTTTCTTGTTCGGTGGTCTTTTAGATGTGATCGCTTGGATGAGATTGTATCTCTATGCATGAGGGAGAAAAGGTGAGTTAATTCTTAACTTGGTTTTATGGTTTGATGAGTTTGTGTGAAGGTGAATTTTGGCTTATTTTGATGATGTGATGCCACTTATGGCTAAAGTATGAGAATTATGTGAAATGGCATGCTATGTTGAGAAATATATGTCATGGTATGATTAAAGCATGTTACAAGTTATTTTGGTGAAAATGAGTTTCTTTTGGAATGATTTGTTACTATATGGTTTTACATGATGGTAGTCTTATATTATGATTTGGGTTTGAAATGCTTAGTGACTACCTATGGAAGCATATTACCCTAAGAATATGTGCTTAAAAGTGTTCTAAGTTGCCTAGTATGTGTTGGAGTCCTTTGGATAGACTTGATACTAGGTGTGAAGGTAGTATGCTTGTCTTGGTAGGGTGATGATTAAGGTTTTAGTGACCTAGAAGTCACCTTACTGTAATGTTTAAGGAAAAAAAAGAAGAAATATTAAGGGTAAGTCTCCTTGTTGTTTCCCACTAATATTATATGACCTTTGTGTCTATTGTATTGTATGAAAATCTTATGTGTTGAATGGTATGACCTAACTTGATTATTGGGGATAAATTACCTAGGTGATAAAGTTTAGAATGCCTTAGTTGAATTACTGTAAATTCCTTCTACATGGTAAATTTTTCGTGTGCTATAGCACACCATTTTTTGGGTGATCCGATCCCGACGTCAAAAGTGCCAAAAATTTTTGTGGACGTCCGTCAAGACGTTTGCTATGCATCCGGTTGGCCC
The DNA here is from genome assembly GCA_022817965.1 of Solanum lycopersicoides. Lineage (NCBI taxonomy): Eukaryota > Viridiplantae > Streptophyta > Magnoliopsida > Solanales > Solanaceae > Solanum > Solanum lycopersicoides. Next base: position 60,857,518 of record CM040629.1, on the reverse strand, counting down.
TCACGGCCATTCTGACCCATTTTCAAGGTCAAAATAGCCCCGAAACGCGCATACCCCCATTTCGACGATTTTTCGTGAAATACAGTGTCTCCCCCACACCAAAAAGAGGTGGAATCACCGACCACGGTGACTAAAAAACATGCTAGCGTAGCTTTTTAATGGTTGAATTGTGATTCTCTTACTTTGAATTGTCTATATCTACTGTTATTTACATGAATTAGTGATTAATTGATGATGAAGGATCCATGTGGATCAATGTATGAAGATTTGAACATGCTTAGCTTAGATTCCTCTAAGTTCACTATAACCTTTCCTCTATTAAGCATGAATGTGGAATTCGCTGGTGTAGGGATGGTTGTATATATTGTCTTATTTGGATGTTATTGATGAATTGTAAATAAGTGATTTATGTGGATCCAGGTTGATTAGCCTATGATTCTTCTATCTTTCATTGACTTCTAATGTAGCATGTTCAGTGTAATATAAAGGTTATGGCGATTGTAATAGGATTTTGTTTAGGTTATGTTGTCCTTAACTACTGCCTCATATTGATGTTATTAATGAATTGTGGATATGAATCGTTGATGCTCAAAGTAAAGGAGTCTTTGCATGAATTGATCTAGGTTATTCTAGCCTATGAATTGAATGTTGTATTGAACATTATGTGACCTTAATTCTAGGGTCAATAAAGCATGAATTAGACTTGAGTATGAGATCTTTAGCTACTGCCCTAGATTGATGCTATTAATGAAATATAATTGATGATCAATGCAAGTGAATTTGGTTAATGACCTATGGCCTCCTACTTTCTAGTATATTGGTAATTTATTGTACTAGTTGTAGCTTGGTATTCTAATGTCTTAGGCATGACTTTAAGATTAAAGCACCTTCAGCTACTGTCTTTTCATATTAATTGTTTATAAAAAGGTTTATTGATCAATGATCATCAAAGGGTGAGAAATTGGTAAGAATGCTTATCTCCTCTACTTTTCGATATTATAGTAGTTGATGAAGCCTTGTAAGGCATTGTGTGGTATGTTCCACTTATGGTGGCGGTGTTTAATTTATTGTCACTATATATGTGTTGACCATGACCTTGAAGGCAAATTTATGAATATATGAGTGTGTGGTTATGATGATCATACTATGTGAAACTTATGACTATTTTCCTATTCTAGTTGTGATATAGGTTGTATGGCTATTGTATAAGCATGTGTATATCTATGTTAGGGTAAAGTAAAGTTGCTGCCACTGATGAGTTAAAATGTTTAAGGAATCTCTTACCTATGTACCCCTTTGTGAATACATCAATAGCCAAAGTTAGGAGTCTTAAAGTGTAATATGAAGTTGACTTGTCCCCTATGCCATTGTGTGTTGTGTGGTCCATGCTTGAATGTGTATTGTGGTCCTTAGAGAGTGGCTGCCTCAATATGTTGTTGATAGCCATCATGTGATCATGTTTACCAATGTACACACACTCACACTTCATGCGTGTTACAAGTAGTATAAGCCATGGTGTCTACATCAAAGGTAGTTCTCATATTCACTAGTATCTACTACTATGTATGTTAAGCTTATGTCTATGAAAGTATGATATGTGTTTCCTTATATAGGATGACTTGATAGGTGTACTAGTCTGGGCATGGGTATGGGACCTTGTCTATGCATTGCACATGTGTACCTTGATAGGATAGTTCCTAGGTTTGGTTTCTATGAACATGAATAATGAATATATGGACTTGTTATGAATATGATTTAGATGATATGATGAAGTATGAATGTGCATAGAGTCTTAGTGGGTTTATATGAAAGGGTTGCTCATATAGTTATGCCTATAGACTCATGCATTGATATATGAACATGTGTGACATTTATGTGTTATTTGAAATGTGTGGGCATCTTTATCCTTAACTAGATAGGTGCTTGAATATGCTATAATCATATGAGGAACAAATATGCTAAGCCTATGTTTTATGAAAAATGTAATAAAGGCTTTTCAATATGTGGGAACTCAGCTTAGCACCGACTGAACTTGAAAATGAGAGGTGTTGACTTCCCGTGGAGGAAAATTCACCATTTGTCCCTTATAAAGTGTTGACTTCCCTTAGAGGAATACTCACCTATGGACCCACATGAGGTGGTGACTTCCCTTTGAGGAAAGTTCACTCATGTTTTCTCATGAGAGGAGGACCCACTTTCCCAATGGCATGTTGAGGGATTATACCTATTTTTTAGTTCCATAAACTATGCTTGCCACATAGGATCTAGAAAAGTGAATTCACATAGGATGTTGGGATGTACGTTAATGTTCTACCTTGTCTAGGTATAAACACCTTCCATTGGTGTAAGCCTCTACAACACCAATTTCCATGTTTAGAACCCATGGTCTTAGTGTCGGTCAAGGCTATAGTTTCCCTAAAGTAAAATGGACAATGGAAGTAAATAACTAGGATCCTAACTAGGATAACTTAAAGGAGGTTACTTAGGATAGGTGGAAGTAATGAACCCATCTAGACATTGCACAAGTAGCTCATTAGGAAGTGCTAGAGAGGTGACCTAATGTATATGATTATGATTATGTCTTCATGCATGACATTGTAGTAATTTCCTACTTTTTATGAAGATGTGCATGGTATGAGTCTATATGATATGACATTATCCTTATATGCACTATGTTGGTCTAAGTGACTATATGATGAAAGTCTTGTATTGATATGAACGAGGTTGTCTTCACTTAATATGTTGATGTATGAGTTGAATGTTAAGGTTTGTGGTCTCATGAAGGGTTTACTATGTATGTGTGGGTTATGGGGCTTCACATGTACATTGCACTAGTAGACTAAGATTGGGGTGATGTATAAGGTCTTATAATGATGTATATGAAAAGAAGTAAGAATATGTGTAAATGGATGTAACTTATTGTTAAGCCAATAAGTCTTGACTTAAATGTGACTTTGATGGGTTATACTTGTATGATGGTATGTGTTGGCTTGTGTAGGTTGTATGAATGGTTTCCTTGTGGACTTAAGGTGATGCATTGAACCATGTATCACTAGACGGTTACTCTGGAGGTTGATGAGTTAAAAGAAAAAGGGATCACTGTTAAGGTAAAGGAGTTCACTGTAAAGTGACCTCAATTATGGCTTAAATTCTATATGTGATCTTATGAATTGTTTGTCTTTTGAATATGTTTATATGAAGTATGTGAATGATATAAATGCTATTGGATAAAGGTTTTATGGAGATTTACACAAAAAAGGATGAAGTATGATTTCAAGAAAATTTCCCTTTTAAATGCATGTTTTTGCATGATTGTCATACTTAGTGCATTCTTGTACTAACTCCATTCTTCTCTACTTTTTACACAAAGTGTATGTTATGGATGCTTATAGGATTCCTGTATGATTGAGGAGCTTGATATGTTATTCTCAAGCTCAGGGAAAGGAATCCTTAAGTCCAAGGATTCCTAATGTCATGTCTTTACTGTAAAATGTATAAAATTATACTTATGTCTTATGTTTTAAGGGCCGTGTCCCTAATGTATTCTAATGTTGATTGAGTCTAATATGGCAAAGATACTTAAGTTCTAAGTATTTAATATGATATTATATATATATATATATATCAAGTAAAGTCTTTAGCACATAATGTGGTACGAAAAATTTTAAATTTTCTGCTAAATTTACTATGACAATGCGATGAATGATAACTTTGGGCATGTATAAGACCTCCGAGAGGTAAAGTAAGCCATGTTACTTCTAGGGGGTGCTCCCTGTGACAATTGTAAACTCTTGGTGAATGCATAAACATGTACCCCATAGAGATAATGTCTCCAAACTTTCAATGCAAATACCACGGAAGCAAGCTGAAGGTCATGAGTTGGATAATTCTTCTCCTGTGGCTTGAGTTGCCTAGATGCATACGCTATTACTTTCCCTTGTTGCATGAGAACACATCCTAGACCCACCCGGGAGGCATCACAATCAACCATAAACCCATAGGTACCCTCAGGTAAAGTCAATACCGGAGCGGAGGTGAGTCAATATTTAAATAATTAGAAACTCTTTCCACGTGATTCTGACCATTCAAATTTGGACTTTTTTTTAGTTAAGTCCGTTAATGGAGATGCGATAGACGAGAATCCCTCAACAAACCTCCTATAGTAACCGGCCAACCCTAGAAAACTACGGATGTCGGTATGACTCAATGGTCTTTGACAACTTTTGACCACTTCCGTCTTCCTTGGATTAACCTCTACCCCTCCACTAGAGACAATGTGACCAAGAAAGGCAACCGATCTCAACCAAAACTCACACTTGCTAAACTTAGCAAAAAGTGGGTTATCCTTGAGAACTTGCAAAACTATCCCCATATGTCTCATATGATCATTCTCACTCCTAGAGTATATAAAAAGGTCATCAATGAAGACAATGACAAATAAATTTAGCTACTCTCTAAAAACTCGATTCATAAGATCCATGAATGCCGCCGGGGCATTAGTTAGACCAAATGACATCACTAGGAATTCAAAGTGACCATATCTTGTTCGGAATGCCGTTTTTGGAATATCAACCTCCGTTACTCTAAGTTGATGATAAACCAACCTCATGTCTATCTTTAAAAATTAACTCGCTCCTTTGAGTTGATCAAACAAGTCATCAATTCTAGGGATCGGGTACTTATTCTTTATAATGACTTTGTTTAATTGACGATAATCGATGCACATTCTCAAAGACCCATCCTTCTTATTTAAATATAATATCGGATCACCCAATGGTGATATGCTCGGTTGAATAAACCCCTTATCTAAAAAATCATTGAGTTGAACCTTTAGCTCCTTCAACTCTGTCGGGGCCATCCGATAAGGAGGCATTAAAATAGGTTGTGTATCTGTTAACAAGTCCATGTCGAAGTCAATCTCCTGTTTGGGAGGAATTTCGGGAAGGTCATCGAGAAAGACCTCCAGAAATTCCCTCACTACGTGTACCGACTCTATGGTAGGGACTTCGGATTCAAGATCCCTAACTCTCACTATGTGGTAGAGACAAACCTTTGCAATCAATTTGGAAGCTTTTAGACATGAGATGATCTTACCCTAGGATTTGAGTTTTCTCCCTTCCACTCAAAAATGGTTTCATTTGGAAATTTAAAGTTGACTACCCTTGTCCTACAATCAATAGAGGCAAAGCAAGCATGCAACCAATCTATTCCCAATATGACATCAAAATCAAGAATATTGAGTTAGATCGAGCCAACTAATGTTACTCTATTGGGAAAGGAAATTTGAAAACCATTATAGACTCTACTAACCACAACAGAATCACCTACTGGGGTAGAAACCGAAAAAGGTTCGTCTAATATGTCGGGTAGTATTTCAAATTTCATGGCTACAAGATGGGACAAAAATGACAATGTATCTCTCGAATCTAACAAATCATATACATAAAAATAAAATAATTGTAACATATCGGTAACCACGTTCGGTGAGCTCTCTTGATCACCTCGGGATTGGATAGCATAGAAACGGTTCTTCTTAGGAGCATCCGGATTTGGGGCACTTGCTTGAGCTTGAGAATTTTTCCTTCCTTGAGTCTACATCATAGGTAAATCCCTATTAATGTGACCACTCTTGCCACAACTATAGCAATTACCCGTGCCAACTAGGCACTTACCATCATGTTTTCTACCACATTTTGAACAAAGAGGCTTCTCAACATCAGAACCATAACCTTTCCCCTCTTGGGGCTTGTGAGTAGACACCCTAAACTTGTTGAACCTTGGAGCATTAGGAGTGCCTTTGTTGGAAAACATCCTTCTGAACCTTGGTTTGTCTTGAACTTCAAAACTATTCTTAGAAAAATTCCCCTCTTCGGTTCTCACCTTCTTCAACTCCCTACCAACTTGCCTAAGATTTTGCTCCTAAACTTTTCTGGCATGAACCATGAGATGAGAGATGTTCATGCTAGTAATCAACATAGCCGACCTACATTCATTAACCACAAGATCGGATATCCCCATGACAAATTTGTTCATCTTGGCCCTAGAATCCGCAACCATAGTAGGAGCATGCTTTGATAGTTGAGTAAACTTGAGGCTATACTCCTTCACACTCATACCCCCTTGACGAAGGTTGTTGAATTATTGCATTTTCCTCTCCCTTAATTCCAAGGGAAAGAACCTATCAAAGAAATTCTTCTTAAAATCTCCCCAAGTAATCCACCCTTGTATAACCGGTCTCTCATCCATCCATTGCTCATACCACACTTGATCTACATGTTTGAGTTTGTAGGCGGCTAGTTCCGCCTTTTTTTTTTAGAAGAAACAGCCATAGCATCAAGAACCTTGAACACTTTATCAATGAACCCTTGTGGGTCCTCCTCCACCTTATAACCATAGAAAGTAGGGGGATGCATCCTTGTGAAATCCCTTATCCTTGAATAGGTGGTATTAGCATTGGGGTTCACTTGCACCCTTGTATAACTAGCAACTTGGGTAGCCAACACTTGCGTCAAGCTATGAATGACCGACCTTATCTCAACATTAGACATAACCCCTTTTTCAATAATAACTTTAGGGTTTTGAGGAGCTTGAGGGGGAACCGCCTCATTAAAATTCTCCTCTATAACCCTTCGAGCATTGTTCCTCCTTGTATTCATTTCCTATAAGCACAATAAAGGGATTAGAAGAAAAGGACTAGATAGAGTTGAGACTCTTAGGCACGACTTAGGAATAACAAGAGAGTGAAAGTTCCTAAGCATCACATAGTCTCTCATTCATAAGTTTGCACACTTCACAATAATAAATAAGACCCTACATAGACGTGGTTTAGTGAGACATCAATTCTAAGATTACTCAATCTCATGCTCTGATACCAAGTTTGTTACGACCCAAAGTCCCCCTTAGGTGTAACTGGCGTCCTCGTCCTCGAAGAGGACTAATACAAGCCTCTTAGCAATCGTCATAACATATAAATAGGTCAAAACCACGGAAAAATTTAAAACTTTTGCTTATATAGCAAGGAGGTTTACATAGACCTTTAGATAGGAAGAATACATAGGCTTCTAGCATAAACAACATAACGACGTATAGGAATTTCGTAAAAATCATTGTCTTATATCAACCATCTAAACGAAGTCAAACAATCCGGGAAAAACCCTTACACATATCCATAATTGCCACATATGGCTTACATCAATATCTCCAACAATAGGAGATAAATGAATGTCTATTATACAATACAAGTACTTCTAAGATAGAGTGTGTGGTAGAATCCTCGAACTAGAGGTCATACAAAACTTGGAGAGTCTAGTACAAGCCTTCTTGCTCTAGCCTCGATGATACCTCAACGGCCCAAACCTAGAATGTTTTGGAAAAAGGGAAGAGATATGGGTTCGTACAAAGCACATGTACTAAGTTTGGTCCTTATGCATAAAAATCGTTAATGCATGAGAAAACGCACAACTTAGTCAAAAGTATGCACAATGACCAACAATTCAATATACACATATAAGGAACATCATAATCATATAAACATACAATTAACTCAAGTAATACTTGTGCAATGCCAAGAATAAAGATCCATAACCCTATCAAAATATAAGTACCACATTAAGAAACCAATTTCATACTTACAACATATTATCATATATATAACATGCCTCATATATCAATACTAGTCATAGCTTATCAACATAGTCATAATCATAATCATAATGATATACGAACACTACTAGAATCATCCTATAGGATCCCACATGTGCAATGCGTAAGAAAAGTCCCATACCATCCCTCACACTATGTAGCAACATTTTAGACAACCCAAATAAGAGTTCACATACATAACTTGTTCATACTGTTACTTTAGGGAAAATAAGTACAATAACCGACATGAGACCATAGACGACTTATCATAATAGCTCATAGGTGATCACAAGTGAGAACTACCCTTTCACTTTAGACAGTTTATTATAATCACGAGAAACTACATTCAATCATATAATAATCACATCATAACATAATTACATACTTCATATACAATTCATTAATCTAGGGTTACGGATGAGGGATTCTTGTCACCAACATCACAACAACACAATTAGCTATAGCATCATCACCATTTAAGTAGTCTCACCTTCCACAATTGAGACCAATGAAGGATCAAGATCATACCTTATTTCCCTTCATGGGAATTCATACTTCAATACCCAAGAACTCACAACCAACATATGAAAAAGGGCAATTCATGAAGTATTAACATAACTAAAATAAAAGTAAACAACTGACATGTTCATCACCCTCATCAATTCACCTTAATCGATCCAAGAAATTAGGAATTTGGTGGAGGAACATGGGTCAAGGTAAATCTCATAGGAAATTATCAATTAGCCATCAACACATACTTAAACAACATTAATTCATCACAATTCATCACAATTGATCTACAATTTCGTTCTAGAAAGAAGACCCATGTGAGGAGAAAAACCCTTGTTTTGGGGGATTTACAAATCATATTTTTGAAGGACCTCTTGGGGAAAGGATTCCCAACAGTGAAAGAAACCATACCTTATAGATGAGAAAGCCACGATATTGGATTGAAATTCTTGAAGGCTTGATCTTCTCCTTAGAGCTCTATTGGTGTTCAATGGAGTTTTGGAAGAAAAGAGAATTAGGGAGAGAGAGAGAGAGATTTTTGAATTCAACTTTTGATACTTGATTTTTGTGTTCTAATTGACATAAAACTGACCCTAAGGCATTAAATAGTAACCCAATAAATTACCCAATAGATCCCTCACTTAAATGGTTATTTTTATGAAGTCAAAACACCAAAAATACGACTTTTATAAATCTGGAAAGTGGCTCCGCGTCGCAGGGATTATTACCCATTTTATTTTTCCTAAAAGTGATCTAGGAAGTGAGGTCCTTGTGGGTTGCGCGTCGCGCAGCAGCCCATTGATTCTTTGTTTGTGCAGGTTGCTTTGTCAATGTGCCCACCCATGTTGGGCTCCCCCTCAAGGACCCCTCGGACGTTTAGACTCTCTATGCTACAATTTACCTATCCTATATCTTATTACAAGTTTGTCTCCATTTGACCCTCCTAAACCTTCACCAAACATAGGGACGTCAACTAGTTAAATATTGCTAGTTTTCAGACATTAAGGTTTTTCTTTAATGCTATGGCTCCAATACTTCTCAAATAAGTTATATACACTATTTTAGGTCTAAAATCATCATTATAAAATATATGAGGTTCTATTATAGGTCACGAAATTTCCAGAGTGTGTCATATGTAGGTAATATCATCTTGGCATGATGGGAGATCTCACGAAACCTAATCTCGTACTTTTCCACTGATATAGAGCCATATTACAACCTGCAAAACATATCAGTGAGGCCGATCATGACTCTACGAGGGATTTTTTTTTAGAAGGCCTCAAAAATTCATCACATGACACTAGTGGAGATCCGACTGCTTTATCTGTATGAGTGTGTTCCCCCCTGCCTTGCTGGCCCATCTAGCTGGTAAGCAATGAAATTGGTCCCTCTAGACTCCACTAGCCCCAAAGTGCTAATCCTCACACAAAAAGTAGTAAGAAACTGGTGGGCATTCTCAGCTAAAGACCTAGAGAACCTCAGTGGTGTCAACGTGAGAAAACACAAACCATCTTCTAGTCGTCAAGTGGCATAGGTTTATCCGCTACCAAGGGTTGTACTTTTTTCGGTGGTACCTTGACCTGAGGCTCTCTCACTATTTGTTGATCATGTGGTACTGGTGATGGTTTAGCTGGGGCGGGTTGCTGTTACATACCCCAAGCACACCTAAGAGTTGTGCATTAGCAGCCTGAAGATTTGGAGTCAAAATTGGTTTGGGTGGTGGCTAGGATGGCCCCGGCCCCACAGGTAGAGTCGGTATATGACCTGCTGGAGGGTCACCTACTGGCTCTAGAACCTCCTCTCTCTCTCTTTGGCTAGTGTTGCATCTGTTACTCGATCATTAGGTCGATGTCTACCCCAATCTGTTTTTTTTTTTGCTGTCCTGGATGCATCACCCCTCAGTCTTGCCACCTTGCTAGTGAGCCATTTTGCAAAAGAGTGAAACAAGTAATGTTTCAAGGAACCAATAAGACACATGTTGCACGAACGTGAAACAAAAGATAAAATCTTCCTAAAGACATCATGTAGCTCCCGAAGTTAAGTTACAGGTTTCTCCGCACCGATCCGCAGGAATCTAGTAGACATTAGCTCTATACAAGTAAGATTGATGAACTTGGGCTTTGATACCAACTTGAAAATGTAACGACCCTGAAAATAATCTAGGATTAACTACAGTTTCACTAGTGATCTAAGGTCTGTTTAATATCTTAATATGTGAGTATATGAGTTTTGAAGTCATTCAGATTGAGTTGGAAGTAAACTGTCAGAGAACGACCAAGACGTTCGACGACTAGTCCTTATGTGCTGGCATGTGCTTACATGTTTGTCATGATTTTATAAGGTATTTAAATGATGGATTATAGTTTTTGGAGTCAGTTCATAAATTTTGGAAGAGTTTGAAGGTCAAACGCCCAAGAACGTCCGAGACGTTCGAAAGTTAGCCTTTGGATGTAGTTGTGTTTTTGTTTGTGCCTTTGCATGTTTCGTAGATTCTCTGATGATCAAATTGATAGGGGAGATTACTAAAACCTAGACGTGCATGTTTAGAGGTTTAACGTCCAGGTACGACTAGGACCCACAAGGGGCCCTAGAGGAGGACCACAACTCAAAGGGGCACACTGCTTGGCAGTGGTAATCGATGACCCCAACCGACGGCCAGTCGTTTGAATGACGATTCGTCTTCTTGGGGAGTCAATATATCCTGTAGTCGTGCACATTGGGGAGTTTCATACCCAAACAACGGAACCCAAACGAGAGGGCATATACCAGGCGATTGTCCGTCGATGGGCACCTGTAAAATCTGCCTGCTGCACGGGTGGACTTGGGATGTTTTGGGAAATTCACCCCAAGTCTTATAAATTAAGAGGACGGTTTGTTTAGGTGTATTTTGGTATTTTAAGAGTGTTAATGTCATTTAGTCCTCATTTAGACCCTAACAGCTAAGTCAAAACCCTTCCCCTCCCAAACACTCTCCAAAAATCTCCAAGAGAGCTCAAGATGAAGATGGAGCTTGATGATGGATTTTAAATGGAGTTTGTTCTTAAATTATCTTTGGATTCTTCAAATAAGGTATTATATTTCTTAATCTAAGGCTTTCTATAACCTTAAAATCAATTTCAAAGATGATTTCAAAGATTTCAAAAAGCTGAAAAAGTCCAATTTTTACTCTAAGTCATGGGTTCTTGCATGAAACATTTTCAAACATTACGATATGACATTATTTATGTATAATTGATGTTTTCCAAGAATTTTATCTCAGACTATGTGAGAATTCAGGTCACTTGTAGTTCAATGCGCTTGGTTTAATGCACGATTTTGAAAGAATTCAAAAGTCATCTCTATACCAAATTATGAAGGGATAGGAACGCTCGAGAATAAGATTCAAGAGAGAATGTTGGAATATAGCAGGGTTTTCAACAGTGAGCCCGCCTACATATTCTTAAACTTTAGGAATCAGGTTGTTTGTAGTTTGACTCGATCGGTTGAAAAGGAAATCTATAATGTTAGATAACCTTTGGTTATGGATAATTGACAAATAAATCGAGTATGAAATGGAGGCTTGTAACCTCTTATCCATGAATGTGGAGCTCTTCACATCCATAAATAGAACTTACATGGACATAATTTCCAAAGTTCTTGGTGCATTGTCACTTAGATTAGAAACTGTTTCCGACAGCTACTAAAATTACCGGATGCGAGACCAAAACCGAGAAATCTAAAGAAAAATCCACATGCCTTTTGATAGGGGTGTGATTTGATTGTGGTGGAAGTCGCTCCTCTGCTCGCGTCCTAAGAGTTTGGCACTCCTCTTTGGACTATGTCCCAGTTCGCTGCTAAGAAAAAGTTCCACGTTGTGCTGCAGCCATTCTGATGTCGTTCGTACCAGTGGTATTTTTTGGAGAATTCATCCTTCCGAATGCTCTCGACAAAGACTGAGATAAACTCATTAGAATAAAATGCAATTCAAATGGGAGACAATGTCTTTTACCAAGTTTACACTTAGTTGCTCTCCTTCAACATTTGACGTAACTCCATTGGGTTGGACTTAAAACTAATAAAGCTTATGTCTTATGCTTGCGATGTGATCTTCCATGTAATCTTCATTTGATGTCAAAACAAATAAAAGTTGATGCAGTGTGCTGATATTTTCTTGATGTCGTCTTCGATGATTTTTTGGTGTTTACTCTTGCCAAATAAAAAAGCAGTTGATGTCAATGGGCAAATATTTTCTTGGGATGCACTATTTCCTCCTCTTGCAGTGCATGATTTCTTTTCCACCATGCATGAAATTTTTGCGGTGCGTGAATATTAACTCGTGATACATGATTTTCTGCGATGCATAATATTAACTTGTGATGCATGATTTTCCGCGATGCATGAATATCTTCTAGTGGTGCATGACATCTTTCTCGAGGAATGAATTCTTCTCGCGATGTATGACTTTCCGTGAGGCGTGATTTTCCGCTATGCATGACTTTCCGCGATGCATTATTTCCTGCAGGGCATGAATATCGATGCATGATTTCTTGCGGGGCATGAATATCTTCCCGCGATACGTGAATTTCCGCGATCCATGATTTCTTCTCTTGCAATGCATGACTTTTGCGCTATGCATGAATTTTTAGTTTTAGAACATGAAAATATACCATTAATGAATATAAATCGTCCATGCCTTTGTAGAAAGGGGTGAAGACTCTATTTTGAACCAATTCCGATTAGAACTCCAACATCATTTTATTGAAAGGTGTGAATTAGCAAGGATACAATGTAGTCCTATTAGTGACTCGTATGTCGAGCTGTGGTTCATCACATGCAATGATGACGTCGTTGTCACACACAGATTCAGCAATCCAAATATAACCGGCATCGTTAACCTCTCATAGGTCGCAGACAAGCCTCTTCTTAGCTTTCATCACAATCATATAGTTAAATTTGCGGAAAATTTAAAACTTTTTAATACTTATCAAAGTATACATAGACTTCATATAGTACTACATAAAAGTGATATTCTAATAGATCAAACTAAACAACCATTAATTAAAGATTAAACAATTGAAATAAATGATCATAATAATAATAATAATAGTTTGCCAATCGGTTTTATTACAAATGCTTGAACAAATGTTTGAATTGAAACGCTAGGGACTATCTCCATTAGCTATGTCTAATGTACTAAGCTATAATAATAAATGTAGCATCCTCAAACTGAAAAGGACCTACGAAAGTTTGGAGATCGCTAATCCAAACTGCTTCGTCGAATCTTCAATCTTCTTTGGAACCTGCGCCTATAAAAATAGTAATAATATATGGGGTTAGTACACACTTGTAATAAGTATGGGTGTATGCACATAAACACATAAGGACTATGCATGATCAAGGAAAACTCTTCCTAAAGCAACATGTCATTTCTGGAAAGTTAAGTCACTTACTTTCTTAATACGTTACTTATGATTCATGCTATGAATGTGACAGGTTCTCATGCAATTAAGGCACACAACTCATTTCTATATGATAATAAGACCTTGGAATCATGAAATAATTTTAGAACTACTTAAACAAAAGTTTATTATTTTGCTCCTTAGGCCGAAAGCCCCTATTCTCAGACTTAGATTATTTTTCAGTCTTTTCTTCTTCTTGTTTTGTAGTTCAGTGATCTCCTTTGGTCCTATGTTTTACTTACAAGTGCAATGATTCATTGTAGTCCCATACCTACAATTAATCGAGTAAGTAATTCACCAAACTAAGGAAATGATTTGGCTATATTACTTACAGGTTAGATTTGTTTATTCTTGTTAAATGGGGATGAATATATTTATAAGCCAATCTTTATTGGCTATGCCCATTAATTGGTTGTAACCAATAATAATCTTTGAGGCATGTATTCATACTCCAATATTGGCATAAACCACTAACTTTTTAAAACTTCATTCTTATCAACATTAATGATTGTCATTCTTAAGCTCTTGCTTACTTAGTTCACTATGAACTTATGTTCTACTTCTTTGCTCTTTTGTTCACTTTGAACATGCTACTTTCATTCTTTCTTACTCTCTTAAAGAATTCCTTAGCATTAACGGAAGTAGATCATGCGAGCTAACATGAAATCCAGTGTCTCCCCCACACCGAAAAGAGGTGGTTCACCGGTTAAGGTGAACCAAGTTTTGTGCCTACCCTACACCGAAAAGCGGGGTTCACCGGCTAAAGTGAAACTAAGTCAGTGTCTTCCCCAAACCAAAAAGAGTGATTCACGGTTGGAGCAAACCAATACTTTTCTGAGCTTTAATCAACATAGATCATGTGAGCTAAACATGAAATCCGGTGTCTCTCCCACACCGAAAAGAGGTGGAATCACCGACCAAAGTGAAACCTATTGCTAGCCTTCTTAGACCAGTACCCCTATACTGGCAAACATAGTTCTAAGACAAGGAGACGTACGGAGACCCTGGTACACCTGGGTGGTGATCTCATCTCATGAGACTTACATGTGCTGGCACAATCGCATTGCTAGTCTATCGGTGCTAAGCTCAGATCTATTTTACTTTATTATCTTTAAGAGTTGACTCAAACATTATGGAAGCTTGCTTCTAGTAATGAGGCTTACTTAACTCTATGGATGACTGGTCATCCCTTTCTTTACTTGATGAATATGAACTTAAGTCTTACATTCTCATCATGGTGCGAGTGAGACTTGTCTCACGGACTCTAGCACCCTCTTATGTGAGTATTTTTGACATAATTGATTAAGTGTAATTGAGACTTGTCTCACATTTTTTAACACTCTATATTACGTCAATTTCATAACTTAATATTTTAGTTATTTCATTACTCACCTTAACTTGTTCAACTTTTACTAGTAGTTTTGGTACAATTCTTTATGTAAGTTATAATTACTTATTCAATGCTATTACGTTCACAAGTTCGTGTGGATAGGGTATGTTGGGACTTATCCCATTCATTGGCATATCCTATGTTATGAGTTCATTGAGTTAAGATTGGTATGACTTTGCATCTATTGGAAATAATATTGCTAGACAATTTGTTGGCATCAATCAAACTTTGCTATTATCACTAGCCATGCCAATTACTTCATAAATACATTATAGTAATCTTAACATGTTAAACAAGTCAACTTTTAACCTTTGATTAGACTATACAAACAATTCAATGAACAACTTATAACAATTTCATCTTTCTAACACAAGTAGGCATTACAACATTTAACATTTATGTAAATAACACCCTAAGTATGCGGATCTAACATGTAGGTTTTCATTCGACATATAAATCACTAAAACATACACATAATGATCAGTTAGCACCACATATAAAAAACATGCATCGAGATTTACTTTATATATACTACAAGAATCGGAAATCGGGAGAACTAGGGAGATGAACATGCGATTCATTGGGGAACAACCCCAGTTTCGATATTCTTGAAGTAAAAATGTTTGAAAATCCTCTTGGAGAAAGAAATCCAGGAGACAAAACCCATACCTTACTGTAGAATTAAAGCTACAAAGATCACCTTGCACTTTGCACGAAAACCTTGAAGAATGCTTGATATCGTCTAGGGTTCTCTTACGTTCTTCACTTGTTTTTAAGTTGTAGCATTTATGGTGAATAACGTGAGACTAATTCTGTAAGAATTGAATGTTAACTAATTCAATTTAGACTATATAACTTAACTAAAATAACTTAATTAGCTAATTACCAAAACGCCCTTCCTAAATTGACTAGAATTAGAAGAACACTATGACTTAACCGAAATCTGGAATTTTCTTAGTGGTTTCGGTTTTGACCAATTAAATTAATTAAATAAGTTTCTAATTTAAATAATTAAGTAACCTAGGTTAATTACTAAAGTACCCCTAAGTTGTTAGGACCATAACCAACCCTTTGGACCTTCCTAGGTTAGGTACTAGGTTGTCTCTTACTTGACTTAACCGAAATCTGGATATCTTTTAGTGGTTTCGGTTTTGTCCATTTAAATTGATTAATTAAGTTTATAATTTAATTAATTAGGTAACCTAGGTAATTACTAAAGCACCCCTAAGTTGTTAGGACCATAACCAACCCTTTGGACCATCCTAGGTTAGGTACTACGTTGTCTCTTACTTGACTTAACCAAAATCTGGAAATTACTTAGTGGCTTCGGTTTTGTCAATTTAAATTAATTATTTAAGTTGATAATTTAATTAATTAAGTAATCTAGGGTAATTACTAAAGTACCCCTAAGTTTTAGGATCATAACCAACACTTTGGACCATCCTAGGTTTGGTACTAGGTTGTCTCTTAGTTAGTTACACGGTTTGGTGTCACCGGATTAAGTCTTACGTTTTCGGGTCCCTTAGTTAGTTATTTTTGGTTGGTCTGAGGTTAGTTAGTTTGTTAGGTCAGTTAGTTAGAGCCTAGGACCGGTTAGGGAGCTTGGCCCCACGTGGCTGGACCCGAACGTGCGCCTGTCCCCTACCGCTCTAACCGAATCGGTTAGAGTGGTCCCTTGTCCGGTTGCACTTGTGTTTCACATGTGCTTGCACATGTGTTGCGTGCTCTTTCCTAAATAACTACTATGGAAGGTTCATTTGTAATGCTTACTTATTGTCCCAAGGATCCTCACTATGTCCTTGCGCACTGCTTAATCTACATGATCATTTTAAATGGTTATGTTATATGGTACCTAGGCTTGACACTTGGATGCCTAGTACCTAATGTGTTAAGTTGAGAATCAATATGTGTATTTTTAGCTTAGGGTCTTCATCGCAGGTACATTTCTTAAACAAGCTTGGATTTTACTATCCATACTTGTGTATATATAGAAATTGGTAACACCCTTAAGTCAATATTCTATAATATGCCAAATATTTCTCAATATTGGGCATTGGGATGCATATGTACCCCAATACGCATTCTTAAAAACCTACTAGGCTCTTTACTAGACATGAAATTTTCTGGAATGTTACAGCCGTCACCCCAACTGTTTGGAGTACTGTCCATATCGAGCAAATGAGGGATTGCATTCTTGAACTCTATGCACTCCTCTATCGTATGCCCATTCTGATTGGGATGACACTCAAAAGTATTGCGGAGGTCCCCTGATATCACTTGGGAAGATGCTCTTTCGACGGACCTCAACATACGCCTAGATCGATAATGCTCGAAAATGAGGGCGCACGAAATAGCCTTCCTCCTATTCGGTATTGTTGTGGATGTACTTCGAGAGTGACTTTCTGGTCCCCTTCTGCCAGACGTCCTTTGATAGATGGTTTTCGGGCAATCTCGTCCTCATAACTTTCTTTAATGTTATCCAATTTGGGCTCTACGGAGGAATCAATGGGTCATATAGGCGCTTTCCGTGCTGCTTTTGTATGTCGATCATCTCTTCTTCTGTTGGTTCAATCTAAATACTCTTTCCTTTGTCCATACCTATGATTTCACCTTTCCTTAGAGGGAAGAGTAGTGTTTTAGGATCGTGCGATAGGTTTTCGCTTTTGGTTGAGAAACTCAAGACTCAGAAAATTTGGTCAGACATTTTGTAATAGCAACTTGTATATTTCTGGAAATTTCTGACAGGGAGTTGTTTTGCGATGTCCTCATCCAAAGCAACATATCACACAATTGGTTAAAAAAACACATATATCACGTTCTATTCATGCACGTGGCACTTTTGTGCCAAGGGTAGGCCTAACGATCTGAAGGATGTATTGCGTCGTTTAAATAGATTGTTGCACCCTCCAAAATAAGCTTCACAAATATCATATAATTCGTTACAGAGTTTTTATCAAAGCGGGGGTATATTTTTGGGAAGGGTAATACACTGCAAAATACAAGTATAAAACAATCCCACGCAGGGGAATTAGAAAGTTGACGGTCCTGGTCCTCCTCTTGGTGTTTCTACCTCTTCGCAGATGATGCACTTGCTTGTTACCACGTACGGCTCAGCAAAAACAACTTTGGAAGATGGCGGCACGGCCCGAAGGGTGTTGATTTGCTCATACAGGGATGAATCTAGACGCATCAAACAGGGCCTTGCATCGGTTAGCTCTTGTGACATCACAGCTAATGCCCTCTGTCCTTCGAATTCTCTTCATTGGTATTATTGCTCCCTTCGTCGAAATTCCTGTTCCCTTTGGTACCATTCTTGCTGAAAATGATATGCGTGGATCTGGAGCCTCATTTGGACGTCTTTAATTTCTCATACCACGCGTGGTGTCGGGTTCAATACACCGCACAAATCATCCTGTAACCATGTTTTTTATTCATCAATATACCTAGCTTCGTACCTGTTTTCAGCCATATTTCCTTTCATGTTGACGCGTCCGGCCCATTCTTGGAGATGATTTTGGCGAAAGTTATTTTAATACACCCATTGTAATAAATGACGAAAGAGCTAGTATTCCCTTGGACAGGTGTGATTTGTCTTCTACCAAATTTCCGCATCACCCTAGTTGGGTTGTAGGGTCGCATTCCTCTGATGCCGGAAAGGACTATAAAAGTACGTTTGGCCCCCCGAGCCACTATCTTCTCCGGCATAAAGTTCTACAACATCCATTATATGTCTTCTTCCCTAAGGTCATAGAATACTTTTGCCTATGCATCCCTTGTGGTGTGGATCGGGAACCTGCGAATGCTTAGATAAAACTCGTAATTGTCAAGGGGACTCGTCTGGATCGGTTTGGACAACTGTTGTTGTTGAGCGCCGTTTTTTTACACAGATGTTCAATTATCCACCACTGAAGCAAAATGTTGCACCCTTGGAAAAATTGGAACCCGTTCTTACATAAGCTCAGAGATCGATAGATGTCCGCCAAAATGATTGGGGCCAAACCTAGTGTTTATTTGCTTCTTCTTCTTTACCAATCCCTCTGAAGATGGCGTCTACTACCCTCACTACCCGGGTATCGATTTCTTTTCCTTCGTCCTGAGGGAACACCATCGTTCCTAAAAGACATGCGGAGAACGCGATAGTCTGAGTTTGTCTCCAAGTACTATGATCATGGAACTCGTTCGAAATTTATTTTGAAATATTTGTCTTGACCCCACCTTTAAAAAAACTTCATTAATGGTATATTTTCAGCATCTAACTAGTCCGCATCCACTAGCAGTAACATGTTTTTCAGTTTTAGACTGGTCGGTCTATCCGGTAGCAGGATGTGATGATCTAGATATTTTTTTCTCTTGCCACACATTCGGATGGAGTATAAACAATCTTTTCTCACTTCTAGTGTCAGTTATTTTGACATATCCAAATCAGAAAACCATCCTTTAGTCGTCCCAAAACCGAGTGATTACCTCGATAAACGTGGTCCAAACCTTGAAGTCCACTATCGAAGGTAGGTGGACCAAGTGAATTGAGATTTCTCTCTTTTGACAGTCTTTGAGGTTGTTCTACCAGACTCGGAGAATATCTGGTGTCTCGGTGACCATTTTGAAACTCAGAAATTGATTTGAAATCTACAAAAACATACAACTAGTTAGTTGTCACCCCCCAGGACACAACAATCCGTCAAAAAGCAAAACATCCTTCAGATAGAACATAAGTATGATCGTCCTATCGAGCCATGGGCTCTTTGGACTGAGGGTGGTCTTTATAATGGGCCCAATACTCCTTGGGTGTTGGGTCATTTATGTACCGTGGTTTCACGGTACTTTCAATCCTTTTTTCTTAAGTTAGTGTGTGTCTAATGCCTTTTTGAAGTAATTTTAATATATTTTTATCTCTGTTTGAATGAAAGCTGTCCAAAATGGAAATGCAGAAGACTGTACTGAAATTAGTGCAGAAGTGATGACCTACGAAGCCATCGACGGTATGTCGACCCATCGACGGTCCATCGACTGATAGACGGACCGTCCTGGGAAACTGTCATTTCTAACAAAAAGTAGTCCCAATACCCGATTTGAAGAAATCAGTAAGTATGGAAGGACGGAGGCATCGACGGACCGTAAGTGAGACGACGGACCGTGTTGTTGGTCCGTCGATTGTAACAGAAAGGATGCAAAAGTGAAGGCTGAAGAAAAAGTTGAAGTGTGGACCGACGGAGGCAGTCCACGGTCCGTCGATCCATCGATGGACCGTCAGTTAGGTCGTTCACTCAAGACGCATTTTAGGACAAATTTTCCTTATTTAGAACTCCTTTTAATTTAGGACATTATTATTATAAATAGGGTTAAAACCCTCATTTTTGGGGTTAGACTAATTACTATTTTTCATACTCTTGTTATTGAAAGTTAAACTTTGGATTTTGGGAATTAATTCAAGTTTCGAGAATCAATTCTTACAATATTTTCATTAATTCGAGTGATATTTCTGGATTTTCTTCAAACTTGTCAAGTAAGTACATGAATTCTTGTTTAACAACCGTGAATTGTGTAATGCTAAGTATGGGTAACTAAATCCACAACTAGGGTTGTGGGAACCATGGGTAGTTAATAAGATAAAACTATGTAAATAACAATTCTAGAATAGGTTCTTGCATGTATTGATAATTGTTTCATTTAGAATTCTTTTTAACGAGTGCATGTGTTTAAACTTGCCCTATTTCTTCTTGCCGGACCAAGAAGGTAGTTAATAGGAAAATAATTATCAACATAGATTTAGTATACACTATCTAATATGCTAGTCTCAATTGGTGCGAAGTATTAACTTAGCAGTACATTGAATATGATGCTTAATATGAGGTAAAGGTAAGGGCTAGTAATTCAACACACATAGCCGGACCAAGGTACGAGGTGAAATTCTCTTGTTGCCGGACCAAGGAATTAGAGATACATAACTTACCACTTTGCATGCAAGACACTAGGAAAGAGTTGTTATAGCTAGGATTATCGTGTTATGAACCTATGGGGAACACTTACGCCCTAGTTTCTCTCATCACTTGATAAAGACCAAAGTTTTAATCTTGCTACTTGTTTACTTAGAGATAATTGAACATTTTTGTTACATAAAACCCCCCTTTTATTTAACTGTTTTCATAAAAGACTTGACTAAATAGACGTAATCGTAGATTAAAGTTAAGTCTAAACCATTTTCCTCGTGGGATCGACCCCAACCTAACAATTGGGTTCTTTACTTGATACGACCGCTTATACTTTTTAGGGAAGTATAATTTGAGCATATCAGTCATCTTAGGCCAATGCGCTACTTTTGGGATTTGGTTTCGTTCTATCTTAGTTTGACTAGGAGTGGGTTTTATTTATAGTGGAAAGGGTGACCCAAGAGGACTACTTAGGCTGGGATAGTTAACGACCGTTGACTATCAAGTAGCCAACTACATTCATCAGGGTTCCCCGAGAAAAAACTTGGTTAACGAACAATTGTGAGCCCGCATAATCGCCATTTAAGTGATAAATAAACAATTGTCATTTGAAGGAGTATGACATGCCATGAAAAAATGCAACAGTTGATATAATGCGATAAAGAAACAAATATACAGTTATTTCACGTAGTCAAACAAGTTAGTTTTTGGGTTAGAATCCTCCAAATTCCCCAGCAGAGTCGTCATTCTGTTTTATACGTTTTCGGAATGAATATTTTATTTTGTAAGTTTTTGATTTTTTAGAGTTGCCACTTTATTTTTGAAGAAAAATCAAGAAAACTTTTTTCTCAAAAGATTTAAATAGAAAAACCTAATGAAAACTTAAACGGGGGTTCGGGGATTCATATTTATATTTTAGGAAGGTTTTTACGGCACCTAAAATACTCGCTAACTCACGATTATCCGACAACTAACTTATTTGGCTAAAATGATTTAACTTAAACATAGTTTGAATTGAAAAAATTATTTATAATTTATTAAAAGTTAAATATTGATCTATTATCTAAGTGAATTATTAATCTCGCAAAATTATTTAAGTCAGTTTTTAAGTCTTTTAAAAATCGATCGATTTAATTTAAACCGTTAGAATATAAAGGCGCCTTGCGGAGATCTGCAATTTCTAACCCTAAACTAACGACAACCAACAACAAGTAAATAACGATAAAGTAAAAGAGAGGTAGAGAGACAGAGTTGGGTCCAAATCCGATTTATGTCCGCCTTGGACCAATATTTGGAATCAATTTTTGTTTTTTAGGCCTTCGGCCTTATATCGATCATACCTGTCCTAAACTATCAAAATAAATGTAAGTAAAATTTACAAGACTTATGCCTAAACTAAACGAAATACGACATAAAGATAAAAACAAATTGTGGGCCTTTGGCCCCAAAACTTCAACTCTTTCACTTCGCTTTCCTTCGCTTCGGGACCTGTTTATCGGTTTTGGTAGTGACTGGATGACTTGGAAAGAGGATTTAAGCCTTTACGGCTTTCTCTCGGAATGAAAAAGGAAGATAAGAGTTCATAGTGAACTCAGGCAAGTTTCACATGAAAAGACAAAATAAAGCCATATTAATACATTTCTATGAAAAGGTAAAAATAAATAACCAACCAGACCATGATGAAATATAAATGACTAATTCGAAATTGGCCGGTTACTAATTACTGGTTGCCAGTCACAATAAGTAATAAGACATCTTTTCATTTCTACTTATAGGATGCTACTGACTCGTGGAAGGAAATCAAAACTAAATCATAAGAGGTTTTAAGACAAATACACTAAGCTCGAAAGTATAACTAGACATTGTCACCATGTGTCAAATAATTAAACAAATGCCCTTTTTGATTTCTGTCGGCTTCCGATCCCAAACATAACTCTTATATTGATGAACCGCCAGATGAACTATTGAGGAAGACTTGGTACGGGAAAACGAAACCAACAGGGAATATCATCAAAATCAGGGGAATCACCTTATCGTATAACGAGACATCCACCAAAGATACCATGTTTAAAATTGAACTTAATGACTAAATTCCAATTTGAAACACAACATTTGAATTTTGTACCGACTCAAACTAACGAATGTAGACATTCTCGACTTAGAAAATCAAACGACATGAAGACGACGATTGATTTGAACAACTCCTATTGTGATGTAAAATAACAAAACACTAAAAAGGACGAAGAAGCATGATAAACAACACTACTATATTATCCCTGCCAACCAAATAAAATGGTCTAAAAATTTAACATGCAGGAATATCGATATCGAACAGTAAACAAGTTATACGTGATGCTCTGCCATCTTGGGGTCGAAACAGAACACTTCACAACATTAAACAACAAACAAAATGGGCAATCCAAAACATGAATATTAGATGCAGATTTACGCGCTTCGGCTAGTCCGACATAAAGACACCACATTCGAACGAAATATCACGTCGGCACATCTGCCGACCACCGACGACTAACAGCAAAACAACCACATAATAAGATTTTTTGATATCAAACAACGTCCTCTTTTAAATAGGAGAAAGGTATGGTAAAGGAAGGAATGTTACCTTATTTTGGTGCAGCGAAATGGGAACTGAGACGAGCTAGAGCGAGCAACAAACTCCACCACCAAAAATACGAACCGGGCGGCAAGCAAGCAGTGTAAGTATCCGCTTAAAACTCAAGCTAACTCAAATATTGGAAGCTAAATCTTCCTCCTTTGCTTTGAATGTATTTTGATATGTATTTTGTGGTTATTTGCCTATGTGATTCTCTGTACCTTAGCTAAAAAAGATTTCCTCAAAACTCCAACTACTTACTCTAATATTATCTTTTTCAAACTCTCTGTAACTCTCTCTATGAGTTCTTAAAAAGAATTCTACTCCCAAATTTTCTCACAAGAATTTTTCACCGAAAAAAAAATAATCCCCCCCCTTAACACAGTAAGAGATAAGATGATTATATTGGAGGGGATTAAGGTTTCGATTGTGAGGGAAACTGTGAAAATAGGATAAGGGCCCATCCCCATTTTGAATTTCCATATTTGCCAAAAAGGGGAGAACATCTTTTTGTCATTTCTAATTCATTCCACAAGAGGAAAAAGGGGGGGGGGGGGGAATGACTGAGATTCGATTAAAACGTCTTTGGGCGCGACGTGGCACAATCTCGTGAGGGTCAAAATGAGAATCGCGGTTGCGAGGATAATTTGCAGGCAACCAAGGTTGGTGAAAGTTGTACTATGCAGAAAAAGAGAAAGAGCGTTGTTCTTTCCTCTATGGAAATTTTTCGCTCAATGATTCTGGGTTTTTTTCTGGGTCGTAAACATGAAGGAGAATGCGTAGGGGTGAAAAAAAGATTTGGGTAGGGTACCGCATTCTTTTGTTTGGAATGGAGCAAAGGATTAGGCCAGGTCTTGGGGAAGAAAGAGTTGGGCCGGTTTTATCTATAAAGGGAGAATGGGCTGATTTAATTTGGAAAGAAAAGGCCCAAGGTATTGGAATTAAAATTGATGGATTAGCCGAATTTAATTACTTGGCGAATTTTACTAAAATAATTAAATAAGACGGAGTAAAATTATATTAATAAGCTTTTCAATTTTAACGAAATAAAATAATTGATTTAATTATAAAATAACGAATTCAAGCAAAACTAATTAGTAAAATATTTAAGCAAGGTAAAATCTTTTGAGACGATTTTAGAATGATCATAAAAATATTAATTATATACGCAATCATATATATATATTATCCTAAATATGAAAAAGCGATGAGATTAATTTGAAACAATTTGAAGAAAAATAAAAAATTTCATAAAATCTAATTACTGGTTTAGAATTGAAAAGCTCGTTAATTAATTCATTGGGGAGGTCCAAAATCGGGTGTCAACACCCATAGAAAAATATAGTAGAATTCATAAGCATTGAGACATGATCACTTAACCCATAAAATAGTCTAAACTAAGATTGCATGGTTTGCATGGGTTCATAGAGTTTTAAGGTTAAAATCATCAAATTAACATCAATTCAATCATAATACAATGATTAAAATGTTTTATGAAAGAACCCATGGCTAGATCACAAAATTGGAGAATTCATGTTTTTGATCATCTTTGAAAAATAATTGTAATTGAATCCTTAAAAGAAAGAGATTTAAAGGATGAAGAAAATATACCTTTATTGTGATGAAAAGCCCACAATATTGATGGAGAAAAACTTGAGAATTTCATCTTCTTCCTTGGAGCTTCAAAGCTTCGATAATGGGGGGTTTTGAGGTAAGATTGGAGAGGTTTTGTTTTGAGTTGAGAGTTTTGCTTTTATTGGTGAGTTTAGGGATTTAAAAAGGTATAATAACCGTCAATAATTCACCCCAAAATTATCCGAAAGACCCCTGATTTATTAGACATTTAACCAACTCAAGTTTGACTTAAAAATGACGCAACGAAATCTGGGAGTTTACTGCGTGTCGCGAAGGCATTTTCAACTGTTGTTTCAGGATAATTTTGAGACATAATGGTTCATGACATCCCCGCGTATCAAGGAAAGAAATTATCCCTTAAAGTTTCAGCTGTGCGACGCGCAACCACTACCAAAATCTGGCTGGCGCGGCAGCTTACAGTCCCATGTTTGGGTCCTCTTTGGGGACCCTTTTTTTGGACCCGATGCATTGTTCTTGGACGTTTCAATCTTCTGTATATCAGGATACGCGTAGGAATAGTCGGTACTTGATTTCACCCTCAAACTATCCCCTAAAATATCACTACAAAACGCTATGACACACTAGTTCAACCTCGACTAGTTTCCAAACGTCTTGGATGTTCTTTGACGTTTGACCTCCAAAAACATCCAAACTTTATATGTTGCCTAAGAACACCATTATTACCCATCTATGATTTTAAAACATCATGACACAAGTTTTAGGCTCTTTTATAAACCTAGCTCATTTTTAGGGACGTTACAAATAATCAACTAATATTACCTCAAGAAGTATATCACATGTGTTGAAAATATAATTTTTACTTTCATTGATCATGAATACTATTTATGTTTTATAACGCTCTTATCTATGTTATGAGTTGGTCTTTGCACATCATGAAAATTCCCTTTTAGCATGATTTCATAACTTTTATGTCTTCTATCATACTTGGTACATTTTTATAGTAACACATAGTCTTGCACATTGTTTCACTAATGCAGGGTCTGAAACTCCTATCCTGCATCGTCATGTATAAGGATTTATTAGTAGAATATTGAATATTGGAGAGTCCTCGTATTTAGAGGACCAAACCTTTACTTTCTTATGTCTTTACCTTTAAATTTTGAACTTGATATATGGGTTTCGTCCAGAGCACTTCTTATGTACTAGATTGCGTTTGAGACATTTGTTATATTTCTGCTTCGTTTAATAATTTCTATGTTTCAAAATTGGTTGTTCAAATCTATTTCTTTTCTATTATGTTGTATGATGTATGCTAAGTGGCTTGAATAGGGCCTTTTGGGGTCTTCTACTCCATGTCATTTCTAGGGTATATTTTTGGGTTGTGACAATAATGTTGAGTCTAAAGGTTGATTTGTTGACAGTGGTGTGGATTTTAGTAGTGATGTACATGAGGAGATTCGTGAGTTGATGGATGAAAAGATGAGTTTTCAAAGAATAAAAAGAAAAGAGAGTGTTCCAGTTGATAATGAAGAGCTACCATTAGTCGAAGCTAGGCTTGATTTAGGTTTGGATGAAATCCAAACATGTAAAATAAGTGTTGACGGAAGATTAGGAGGGGATGAGAATTATTATTCAAGTTCTAATGATGTATGTTATGAATTACATGAAGATTATTTTAATGATGAAGTTGTTGAGTTTCAAAGAGCAAATTTACACAGTTGTGTAAACTTATATAGAAGGAATAAGAAAATAAATAAGAAATTTCCCATGATACTAATTAAAGAAAGTTGTGTGGAAGTTGGGTATGGTCTTTGTAGATGTGACTACTATAACACCCCAAAATGAACTAAGGTGAACTAGAGCCTCATGATTGTTTCTTGAGTTGATTCTAAGTTAAACGGAGTTATTTTAGTGTACTTAGGCAGTGTGCAAAGTTTCGTGAAGTTTGGATGTCAAACGACCAAGAACGTCCAAGGCATTCGAAAGATATGCCTTGAGTCGACCTTGTACGTCTAGACGAGTTTCGTCGAGTTTTATGTGTTCGTTTTGATGAAATTAGTGTGAGAGGTGTTAAACTTATAGATGATCATATTTGTGTTGGAAAAGTCAGGTAAATTATCCCCAAGGACCATCGAAGGGTCCTTGAGGAAGGACCCAAAACCTGGTAAGCAGGCTGTCCCAGGCAGCCTTGGCGACGGAGCAGTCGACGGCCAGTCCTGGCTGTGACGCCCCGTCACAAGGTTCCGTTGTGGGGGACTTGTTCAAGGGTGTAGAGGGGACCCTTGTCAAGCCTCTGAAGTTTGCAACGGATGGTCAGGACGGGCCGTTGCACCCGTGACGCCCCATCACAAGCAGGTCGTCGCAAGTCTGTCCCTGTGCGCAAATTTTTCTGCCAAGTTAGGGTTGAACTTGTAAATTCACCCCACGATTAAATAAGAGTTTGGACGGTTTGTTAAGGGATTTTTGGGTATATTAAATGAGTTTTAAACCCTAGACCTAGACAAGACCCCCTCACTTCTAAATTCAACTCTCTCTCTCTAAGGAAACTCTCTCCAAGACTCCATTGAAAGCTAGAGGTCAAGGAAGGATAGGAGGGCTGGTTGGACGTGTCTTTTCATCAAAAAGTCTTGGATTTGGCTTGCTTAGTGAGGTATGGTATCCATTCTTGAATATCTTTTCATTCAAGAAGCCAATTTCCAAAATGGTTTTCAAAAGGGTTTCTAAACTCAAACTTCTTCTAACTTTGATTTCTAGTATGGGTCTTCTTGTATTTATGTTCTAATGGTTTAAATGTATTTAACCTGGTTTGAATTGATGATTTTGATATTAAAAACTCCATGAAACTCTTGTATATGCATACTTCAACTTTTGGCTTGAAAATGGTTTATGTGAGCATGATTTTAGTAAGGTATGAACTTGGGTCTTCTTGTGTATGTCATGTTGGTGTAGCTACTGCCTAAGGGCTTTAATATGGTGGAATATTGATAAATTTCTTATGGGTGATGATGGTTTGATTTGTTGATGAGTTGCTCTCATGGTATATTTCTTATTATGAATTGCTATTTGAGTGGTATGGTCCACCTTATGGGTGGCGGTGCTAATTGATGAACTTGATGTTACTTAGTATGTTTTGAGTATGTGATATTGAAGGTCTAATATGTGAAATGAAGATATATAGGAAATGGGTCTTTTATTGTGTTTGATGTAGCTTGAATTGCATGTTTGACCTAGTTTATGTCTAAATGAAGTGTATGATTATGAAAAGCATGTAGAGTGTCTAACTTGATGAATTAAGGTTAAAGTATGTGTAGAACTTGATGATAATGAAGCGATGCTTATATGCAAGGTGTGCACATGTACACACACACACTCTTTTAAGATTTGTATTATGCCAAGTTGAGCCTTGAGCTTCGAGTTGAGATGTAGTGTCTTTCTATTCCTAGTGAGCTAAGACTATTATGTTGAGAAATCCGTGGGGTGTTATTCCTAGCACCGAGAGGATATGAAGGGGAGGTGGATTGCACTTCGTGAGTTGAGATGTTGTAATCCAAAGTACCTCTTGAGATGAGTACTCCTCGTTAGTAGAGAGTGAGTTACTTAGTAGAAATTTCCTTATCCCTTAACTATGTGCCCGCATAGGTGTAGCTATTGGAAAAGCCATGTAAACGCTAAGAAGCATGACCTTACACTAGGCAAGTAAGGATCCCTCATCCTATAGGGGTTAATATCGGGATTCCATGTCTAGCTCTCATGGTCTTTGTTGGTTAAGCTAACTCCCACAAAGAATTGATTTGAAACTAATTATCTTGTATATTGTTGAATTTGTGTATATATGTCGTGAAGTTCAATCCACATTAGTTACCGTGTAGGAGCATTTAGTGGGAGTAGTAGTATGGGATGCTATTCTCACATTGCACTTGGTGTGACCTATACCTACTATGGGAGAAGAGTACCTTGATGAAGTCCGTGTGAATAAGTACTATGGTGTAGTGTTATGGAGGATTATTGTGGAGTACTTGAGTAAATGGAATCCATTAGGAGTACTAAGTGGGAGTGGTAGTATGGGATGCTACTCTCACATTGCACTTGGTATGACCTATATTTCCATGAGTGTTTTGCATATGTTAGCCAAGGGCGTGGATTTGATTTCCAACGAAGTAAGCCTAAGATTTGGTAGTTTTAAGGGTCGCTTTGGTGTGCTTTGAAGGGAGGTGTAATGAAAATCCCTTTTAGGATAACCTTGGGTTAGGGAAACTTCAAAGGAAAAAGAGTTCATATGACTTGGACCGTGCCATTCACTGTAAGGTCTTCATTGTAAGAATCAAATATATTCACTGTGATGCTTTATTCAATTGTCATTGTTAGTTTAGTAAGTTCATTGAAATGTTCCTTTTGATTACTCTAAGTTTTGGTAAAGTTGCCATAAAGTGTTGATTGTCGATTCTTATGTTGGTTTGTTTCTAGATTTATGAATATTGCTTTAGATTGCATTAAAAGTTATTTTTACTAAAATGTCCCTTTTTATGTTTTTGCATATGCCATACTTAGTACATTGTTGTACTAAGCCCATACTTTTATATACCTTATGAGTATAGGTTGGAAGCCTTTTGGAGGATCGGAGTTGAAGCTTGGGAATTCTATCTCTCAAGAATTGGGTATGTCCTCATATATTCGAGGACATAGTTTTATGTTTCTTAGTTTCTTAATTAAGACTTAAAAATGTATTTACTTTTATTGTAAAGGGCCGTGTCCCTAAGATTCTAAGTTGTGTGTTTAAGTTGGCTTGTGACGATAAGATTTCCTAGTATTTATAAAAAGACTCCTTTTATTATTATTATCGTGAAAAGTTTTAATTCCCCACTACTTTTCATGCTGTATGTTATGAATGCTAGTTAGAGGGCTTGTACGAGACCCCAAAGGGGTCAAGTACGCCCGGTCATTATTCGAAGGTTTCCCTAACTTTTAGGGGATGCTTTCGGGTCGTGACAGACTTAGTATCAGAGCATAAGGTTTTGAGAAATAGTTTAAGGTCTGAAAGCCTCACAAGCCACATCTAGTAGTATCTTGGTCATTGGTGTGAGTCGCGACACATCCATGGACAAGAGGCTATAGGATGCTAGAAGTTTCACTTTCTTCTCTATTCTCGTATCGTGCCTTAGAGTCGAGTATATAAGGTGTCTATTCTCAACCTCTTCTTTTTGTGTTTTTTGGACATGAATACGAGGAGATCGACCGCTAGAAGGGAAGGGAGGTATACCAAATGAGAGAGTCCTTCTCCGTGTTGACCAAGTTCCTATTGTTGGCTTAGGGGAGGAAAATGAGGAGGTTCCTCTTCAAGGACCTCAAGTGCCTCCTATGCCTCAAGCTCCTTTTGTTGAGGGTGATATGACTAATGCGGAGTTGACGGCTGCCCTAATGAACTTGACCCAACTCATGACGGCTCAAGCTCAAGTTGTGAACAATCACTTTGTGGGCCAAGCTAACCTAGGAGATAGGCCCCAACCAAATGCTAGTACTCCCGCTTCTAGGATTCGGGATTTTATGAGGATGAACCCTCCTACTTTTCATGGCACTAAGGTGGATGAAGATCCACAAGGCTTCATAGATGAGGTTTTCAAGGTGGTAGATGCTATGGGTGTGACCCCTAGGGAGAAAGCGGAATTGGCCGCTTACCAACTTAAGGATGTTGCTCAAGTGTGGTATGAGCAATGGAGGGGTGAGAGACCCTTAGAAAGAGGACCGGTTGATTGGGAGGAATTCAAAGAGGCTTTCCTAGATAGATTCTTTCCTTTAGAGTGGAGGGAGAAGAAGATGGTTGAATTCATGAACCTCCGTCAAGGGGGAATGAGTGTGCAAGAGTACTCTCTCAAATTCACCCAACTCTCTAAGTATGCCCCAACCATGGTAGCCAACCCTAGGGCTAGGATGAACAAGTTTGTGATGGGCGTGTCTAGCTTGGTGGAAAAAGAGTGTCGTACGGCTATGCTTCTTAATGACATGGATATCTCTAGGCTCATGGTTTATGCACAACAAATTGAGGAGTCCAAAATTAGGGAGATAAGGCAAGAGGGCAAGAGACCTAGGTCGGATGATTCTAGTCACCAAAGGCCTAAGAAGAGGTTTTATCCCCAAGATTCTTCTATGGGAAACAAGGATAGGGCTCCAAATCAATCTTCTCAAGGTGGTGGTCATTCCTATGAAAGGGCTAGGTGCCCTACTTGTGGCAAGCAACATGGGGGTAAGTGTCTTGCCGGAACGGATGGTTGTTTTGCATGTGGTAATAAAGGCCACAAGATGAGGGACTGCCCAAACCTTAAATCAAGTGGGAGAGATGTCAATCAAGCTTCCCTAGATCCTAATGCTCCCAAGAAGAACCCTTCCTATGGGATGGGGGCTAGAAAGGATAGTTAATCCGGATTGATGGTTTCGGTAAGTCTCAACTCTTTGTTATTGTTGCTTTTGTGTTATGAGATGAGTTTATATGGTTTTATAGTTCATATGATCATGTCATCTTGATAAATTTCTCAAAGAGTGGAATTTTGAAAGTTTTGTATGTTTGGTAGTGTTACAATGAATGTTCAATGTGAAAAAAATTTGCAATTTGAGAAAAATTTGTCCTTGCCTTAATTGAAGTTTAAATATGTGCAAAATTGTTGTATATGAGCATGTTTAATGTTGGAGAAGGTAGTTCCTCCATAAAAGAAGTTTAAGGTTGAGTTTTGACTTTGTGAGTTTGGCAAAAGTTGTCTATGTTGATAAGTGTTGAAAGTGTGAAATGATGTTCCTTGCTAATTGATGCTTTGATTTTTGATGTTTTTATCATGATCTAAGTGAATTATATGATGCTAAGAGAGTCCTTGTTGTTCTTAAAAATTTAAGTGTCATTCGAGGACGAATGTTATTCCAAGTGGGGGAGAATATAACGCCCCAAAATGAACTAAGGTGAACTAGAGCCTCATGATTGTTTCTTGAGTTGATTTAAGTTAAACGGAGTTAGTTTAGTGTCCTTAGGCAATGTGCAAAGTTTCATGAAGTTTGGAGGTCAAACGATCAAGAACGTCCAAGGCATTCGAAAGATATGCCTTGAGTCGACCTTGTACGTCTACACGAGTTTCGTCGAGTTTTATGTGTTCGTTTTGGATTAAATTCATGTGAGAGGTGTTAAACTTATAGAATATCATATTTGTGTTGGAAACGTCCGGGAAATTATCCCCAAGGACCATCGAAGGGTCCTTGAGGAAGGACCCAAAACCTGGTAAGCAGGCTGTCCCGGGAAGCCTTAGCGACGGAGCAGTCGACGGCCTGTCATGGCTGTGACGCCCCGTCACAAGGTTCCGTCGTGGGGGACTTGTTCAAGGGTGTAGAGGGGACCCTTGGCAAGCTCTGAAGTTTGCAACGGATGGTCAGGACGGGCCGTTGCACCCGTGACGCCCCGTCACAAGCAGGTCGTCGCAAGTCTGTCCCTGTGCGCAGATTTTTCTGCCAAGTTAGGGGTGAACTTGTAAATTCACCCCACGTCTAAATAAGAGTTTGGACGGTTTTTAAGGGATTTTTGGTATATTAAATGAGTTTTAAACCCTAGACCTAGACAAGACCCCCTCACTTCTAAATTCAACTCTCTCTCTCTAAAGAAACTCTCTCAAGACTCCATTGAAGCTAGAGGTCAAGGAAGGAAGGAGGGCTGGTTGGACGTGTCTTTTCATCAAAAAGTCTTGGATTTGGCTTTCTTAGTGAGGTATGGTATCCATTCTTGAATATCTTTTCATTCAAGAAGCCGATTTCCAAAATGGTTTTCAAAAGGGTTTCTAAACTCAAACTTCTTCTAACTTTGATTTCTAGTATGGGTCTTCTTGTATTTAAGTTCTAATGGTTTAAATGTATTTATCTTGGTTTGAATTGATGATTTTGATGTTAAAAACTCCATGAAACTCTTGTATATGCATACTTCAACTTTTGGCTTGAAAATGGGTTATGTGAGCATGATTTGAGTAAGTATGAACTTGGGTCTTCTTGTGTATGTCATGTTGGTGTAGCTACTGCCCTAAGGGCTTTAATATGGTGAATATTGATAAATTGCTTATGGGTGATGATGGTTTGATTTGTTGATGAGTTGCTCTCATTGTATATTTCTTATTATGAATTGCTATTTGAGTGGTATGGTCCACCTTATGGGTGGCGGTGCTAATTGATGAACTTGATGTTACTTAGTATGTTTTGAGTATGTGATCTTGAAGGTCTAATATGTGAAATGAAGATATATGGGAAATGGGTCTTGTATTGTGTTTGATGTAGCTTGAATTGCATGTTTGACCTAGTTTATGTCTAAATGAAGTGTATGATTATGAGAAGCATGTAGAGTGTGTAACTTGATGAATTAAGGTTAAAGTATGTGTAGAACTTGATGATAATGAAGCGATGCTTATATGCAAGGTGTGCACATGTACACACACACACTCTTTTAAGATTTGTATTATGCCAAGTTGACAAAAAAGGGGAATCTTGAGGTGGACACACTTCGAGAGTTGAGATGTAGTGTCTAGTAGCAACCTCTCCATTCCTAGTGAGCTTTCTAAGATAGACTATTATGTTGAGAAATCCGTGGGGATTATGCCTAGCACCGAGAGGATATGAAGGGGAGGTGGATTGCACTTCGTGAGTTGAGATGTTGTAATCCAAAGTACCTCTTGAGATGAGTACTCCTCGTTAGTAGAGAGTGAGTTACTTAGTAGCAATCTCCTTATCCCTTAACTATGTGCCCGCATAGGTGTAGCTATTGGAAAAGCCATGTAAACGCTAAGAAGCATGACCTTACACTAGGCAAGTAAGGATCCCTCATCCGATAGGGGTTAATATCGGGATTCCATGTCTAGCTCTCATGGTCTTTGTCGGTTAAGCTAACTCCCCCAAAGAATTGATTTGAAACTAATTATCTTGTATATTGTTGAATTTGTGTATGTATGTCGTCAAGTGCTCAATCCACATTAGTTACCGAGTAGGAGCATTGAGTGGGAGTAGTAGTATGGGATGCTATTCTCACATTGCACTTGGTGTGACCTATAGCTACTATGGGAGAAGAGTACCTTCATGAAGTCCGTGTGAATAAGTACTATGGTGTAGTGTTATGGAGGATTATTGTGGAGTACTTGAGTAAATGGAATCCATTAGGAGTACTAAGTGGGAGTGGTAGTATGGAATGATACTCTCACATTGCACTTGGTATGACCTATATTTCCATGAGTGTTTTGCATATGTAAGCCAAGGGCGTGGATTTGATTTCCAACGAAGTAAGCTTAAGATTTGGTAGTTTTAAGGGTCGCTTTGGTGTGCTTTGAAGGGAGGTGTAATGAAAATCCCTTCTCAGCTCACTTTAGGGAGTCTTAGGATAACCTTGGGTTAGGGCAACTTCAAAGGAAAAAGAGTTCATATAACTTGGACCATGCCATTCACTGTAAGGTCTTCATTGTAAGAATCCAATATATTCACTGTGATTCTTTATTCAATTGTCATTGTAAGTTTAGTAAGTTCATTGAAATGTTCCTTTTGATTACTCTAAGTTTTGGTAAAGTTGCCATAAAGTGTTG
Source organism: Solanum lycopersicoides (assembly GCA_022817965.1). NCBI lineage: Eukaryota > Viridiplantae > Streptophyta > Magnoliopsida > Solanales > Solanaceae > Solanum > Solanum lycopersicoides. The sequence goes on along the minus strand of CM040629.1, from coordinate 60,822,824 downwards.
ATTGTCGATTCTTATGTTGGTTTGTTTCTAGATTCATGAATATTGCTTTAGATTGCATTAAAAGTTATTTTTACTAAAATGTCCCTTTTTTATGTTTTTGCATATGCCATACTTAGTACATTGTTGTACTAACCCCATACTTTTATATACCTTATGAGTATAGGTTGGAAGCCTTTTGGAGGATAGGAGTTGAAGCTTCGGAATTCTATCTCTCAAGAATTGGGTATGTCCTCATATATTCGAGGTCATAGTTTTATGTTTCTTAGTTTCTTAATTAAGACTTAAAAATGTATTTACTTTTATTGTAAAGGGCCGTTTCCCTAAGATTCCAAGTTGTGTGTTTAAGTTGGCCTGTGACGATAAGATTTCCTAGTATTTATAAAAAGACTCCTTTTATTATTATTATCCTGAAAAGTTTTAATTCCGCACTACTTTTCATGCTTTATGTTATGAATGCTAGTTATAGGGCTTGTACGAGACCCCAAAGGGGTCAACTACGCCCGGTCATGATTCGAAGGTTTCCCTAACTTTTAGGGGGTGCTTTCGGGTCGTGACAGACTACAATTAGAAGAGTAGTAAGTAAATTTTCTGTCAGAAAAGGATTCAAATAGAGTAGTGTTGTATGTAATACGTAAAATACCTTCATTACTAACACTTACCGAATTCACCAAAGCTTGTACTTCACCACGAACTCTTTTAAGAAATTCGCATAGCTTGAGGCATGTCAAAAGACACTGTCCTTAAGGATATTTCAGCTTGTTTGGGTGTATCCCCAGGATTCAACAAGCTCTTCTAGTATAAAACTATGAGCTAGAATCTAACAAAGATTATTTAAAACAAAACCCAACACAATAAATATGAAAAGATAAGGGAAGAAGAAATTTATCTTACTATCAATCTTCAACCAAATAAGATAGACAATATATATATAATGAAAACAAATTATCCTTTCACATGAACAACATTATGGCAATATTTAATTTCCACATTAAAGACCTACTAACAGTAAAATAAGCAATTTATTTTTGTTGAAGAAACGGTCTTCTCATTATTTACTCATTCAAGAATGACTAATAAGATGGAAACAAATGTTATATTTGGATTAGGAGTAATGGTCAGTCAAAGGCTAATTATGGAGGGAAAAATATTTAGGACATAAAATAATATTCTCTTCCAAATATAATTGGATATAAAATAATTGTTTTTGAGATATATAAAATAATATTTTTCCAACAAGAAGTGTGTGAATGAGACAAGAAATTTCAAGTTTGGTGCATGGATGGTTGTCCATGGCTTTCATATGGAATTATTTACAACACAAAAACATGATATCATGATAAATGCATAAAATTTAAGGCATGCTTGTAACAACACAACTATAAATTATTTATGTAATGTAAAGTTCATATCTACTGTATATAGAGAAAGGATTACTGAGCAGCCAAACAAAAGAGTTTTCAAGTTGCAAGATTTAAATAGGAAAACATTTAAATTTGCATGTCGGCAAGACTACTATTAGAAGGCAACAACAAATGTGTTGAATGATATCATGAGTTCTCATATTGTGTATTTTTTTAGAATTGTTGACTACATAGATGAAGGATAAATCAAGAGATCAGTTGTGTTGTTAAACATGGTGAAACTAATTCACTTGGTCAATCAGTATTTCAGAGTTTGTACATTTGTATAAATGCATTAATGAAGGACGTGTTGAAGTGTAGCGAGTGCATAGGTCTAGATGGTTGTTTGGGAAACATTCACATATAGACCCTCCAAAATAGTCTTATTATTCTCCATAGCTATAGTTTTATAATTATAATTCATAGCTACATGTTATAAAGAGGAGAGCGGCGAGTGAGATAGGGAGAGAGAAGGGAGCAGTGAGCGAGAGAGGAGAGAGGCGAGCGAGAGAGGGAAAAAGTGGGAGAGAGGTGAATTGTATATGTATATTGGTTAGATAATTGTATTATACATATTTATTTGTATATATGGCAAGAGAGATTGAGAGAGAAAAGAGAGAGGCGAGGGAGATTGGGAGACGACAGAGAGAATCGAGAGAGATTGCGATAGAGGCAAGCGAAAGAGGGTAGAGAGGTGAATTCAATATGTATATATGTTAGATAATTGTATATTATACATATGTACTTGTGTATATGGCTAGAAATATTTGGAGAAAGAGGAGAGAGGCAAGGGAAATCGGGAAAAGGAGGAGAGAGGCGAGCGAGAGAGGGCAAAGAGTACGAGAGAGGTGAATTGTATATGTATATCGTTAGATAATTGTATATTATACATATGTATTTGTATACTCTGGCAAATTATAATATACAAATGTGGCTAATTATACAAACTCGAAGTTAACCCACATAATTAATGTATAATGTTATTTGTGAGTGGTAATTATAGCAAAATATAGTTATGATGATTAATTAAGTAGTATAAGTTTGATTAACCGTGTAATTTTCCTTTATTAAATCAAATTGCAGAGAACAATTGTTTATTTCTATGGCCAAAGATGGTAATAACCAAATGCTGCCACTTGCTTGGGCATTAGTTTTGTCTTAAAAGAAAAATACATGAATACTGTTACCGTGATGTTAAAGAAATATCTAATTCTAGGAGATGGTGAAGATAACACATTGATAAACATATGTAAAATGCAGGTGTACTCTTTTATTTTGTATTTGTATTTATGAGATTTATGTTGTATTTGTAATTATAAAATAACGATCAACTACAAAGATTATATTCAGAAATTCAACATATTTTACCTATTGCTCAGCATTAAATCTATGTGAGGCACATGTGAGCTAATTGGGCTAACGACTAGGGAGGTCTTCAAAGAAGACGACATTTTTTGTTTATTGGAAAGAGTACCTTTGAATATCAATTGAGGAAAAATGTGGAGAAGATGAAGTAGCTTGGTCCAGAAAAAATGATGGATGATTTAATGAACTACAACATAGAGTGTTGATATAAAGTTTACTTGAATACTCAAGTAAAATGTTATAACAACATGTATGAGTTCTTTAATGTATGCATTTTTCAAATTAGACACAAGACAATTATTAGTATGCTTGAAGGGATAAGTGTAAAGATGATTACTAGAAGAAACTAAGTTAATAGAGCTCACAAATACTTCGAACTGTAATTTTTCTTTAATTTCTTTGTAATTAATATTGGTAGGTTAATGCATACTAATATTTGATTTAATGGAGTTGAAGGGTTTGAAGCGAGAGACAGACTCTGTCAAAGAAGTGTGGTCTTTGGCAGGTGGACTTTAAATTGTAGGGTATAGAATTTAAAATAGAAAATCATATGTTCATGTTGTGGGTGCAATTTACCTTAAGAAATCTGAAACTCTTGACTACATTGACTAATGCTAATGTAAGTCAAAATAGTTGAGAACTTGTGCAAATATCCTTCAACTAGTTACAAACATTGAAATGTGGCTTTCATCTTCTAACCCCAAAGTTGCACCACCATAAATAGAAGTCATGCCTCTCAACCCGGTTAAGGTAAGAAGGAAAGAAGTTGGTGAAGCCAAAAAATCTAGAAGGCTAAATAGAACTATACCGGTCATGACATATACAGGTTGTAATGTTGGAGCCACAACAAGATATGATGTCCATAAAGGTTTGCTTCATGGGAAGAACCATCAAATATAAGTGCAGAACTTTAGGTTGATGAAAGGGAAGAGTCATATCAAAGGTAATATATTATCTATGAATTGGTATGTGAGAGAGATCTTAAATGTAATAAATACAAATTCATAACTATATTTGTAGAGAACACAAAATGAAGGTCAGCGTTTTCAAAGAGGTCAAGAGGAAGACCTAAAAAAACGTCTATTGCACTTAAATCACCTAGTACATATGCAACACTAAGTGCATCTACAACATAAAGTGCTTTTAAAGCACATATTGAACCTAAAAAGAGGGAAGAGGTGGGAAAGAGAAACACCTAGTATTGCATCTGTGAAACCTAGTGCATCTAACTATGATGGAAAAAGGAAGATCAAAAGAAAAACCTATTGCACGTGCACCACGTAGTGCTATATTAAAGAGGACAAGAGGAAGAACAAGTTAAGCACTAGGTGCATCTACAACACGTAGTGCATCTACAATACCTAGGGCACCTCTTACATATCCAACACTTGTTGATTACCCTGCATCATCTTTTGCACCTCCTAATTACCATGAATGTTGAATATCTACTAATAGTAAATGAAAGAGGAAGGGTTAGGGGTAAAAGGATCACAACCCCTTAAATAAGGCCAACAATCATTGAAATACGTGTGATTCATGTAAGAAATACATTCAAAGTCGTTAATGTCACTGTTTTGTATTCATTCAAGTATAATATTTATTTATGTTTGAATATAACCAAACTATTTTTTCATAATTTTAGTTCAAACTTAGATGTCAAGTTTGAAGATCTTCTTTACTGGTACAACAAACGTGACAAAATCAATTAATAGTACTAGTGATATTGGTTTCAAACCAGATTCTACAAGAAAGCAGAATGAGAATGGAAAAGAACAAATCTCAACAAGAAAACTTAAAGATATGATAAATGAACAAAGAAAAAAAAATCTAGAGGATGTAGGTCAAACAACTCTATCTTGGAAGTAATGATGTTGCAATACTGTTTTGAATTTTTTAGTAGATACTAAAATATTTCTCAATTTCTGTTCAAAATTATGATGTTTAGTACCAAACGACGACTTCTATATTTGTTTTTGATTTTAATTTTACATTATATGAGACAACATTTACAATAGTTTTTACGCCTACTAAAGGTCTTGTATTTACAAATGGTGTTATGTCTATTCAATTTCTTCATTATTTGATGAAATAAAGATATTAATATAGAAATTAATTTACCCAAATTTAATTATAAAGATTCATGGTCTTGATATACACAATTTTTCATTTTACAGGTGGAAAGCAAAAGATAGTGTCAAACTTATCACATCAAACACGAAATGACAATTAAATTAGTTCAGTACTTGAATCACTACTTTGAAATAGGTTGTCGATAAACAAAGCAACAACACAAATAAAAATACACTAAATGACCTTCCAATTGAACCATCAACATTTTTCAGTTTCTTTGAACAATATGAAATGAACTCTATTGAACTACTTCTCCACTATCAAATTACTAATGTGAACATGTTTTTTCATTGACTTGAGTAAGCCATCTCCAAACATCATCATCAAATTCATTTATTTTTTCAACCAATTTGGAAAGATCAATTTGGATATTGGATTTATTTCTTATTTTTCTCTCTATCAAAAAATTATAATTCTTCGACTCGAAAATCAATAGAGTTTATTAAAATCAATCAATCCCAAAAAAATCAACCTAAAAGATAAATCACGTACACCATAGAATGGGCTAAGTATTTAACATTGACCAAGAAGTTTGCATATGCAAAACAAATTCCATGTTTGCATCGCTTTTCATTGAGCACTAGGTCTTATTTTTTCAGTAATGCAATTGTCATTACTAACCTTAACATCACAAAAAAAAACTTAAAACATAGGAGAAGATAAAATGGGGAAGATTTCTAATCTTAAAATTGACCACCCCATTGGGGATATGGAGATCGGCCAAAACCACCTGACGACTTGCCTAATTTAACCTTCTTTTTCATGGGCTACTGGTCATATTTCAGGAGGCCAAGGGAATTGATTTCAACTCGTGAGGTGTGTTGAGTAGAATTCGTGAAGGCCTATCGTGTTCCTTTGTGTAACCACAAGAAGAATTCTGATTTTGCAATATCTTGGAAGTTGTCTTTCCGCAATCGCAAGCGGTCCTTTTTTTTAATGAAGGCAAAAGTGGTTGGACCTCTGTGTCCCCTAATCTCTTCTTAGAGAGTGAACATAGAAATTGTTGGTTCGTTTCATTGAAGAATAGACTGTTGTAACACGCCATATTAAAAAAAAGGGAAATTATAGGTGTCATGAGGAACACCCATGGACCGTGGATGGGACCATGAATCTTAAGTATAATCTATAGGTGGGCACTCAGTAGAGTTTTCAAAGAGGTTGAACCATTGTCCAAACTAACAGACCGTTGGTGGGACCACGGTCCATGGTCGAGGATCCATGGTCCAGACCCTCATAATTTTTTCTCTTACCACCATCAATAGTCCACAAGGATGGGCCGTAGGTGAGAACACAGTTCGTCGTTTAAGCTGCATAGTTTGGAGGTTGCCATTTTAGACAAGGGGCAATTGGGTCTTTTCCTAATTAATTAACTCTTATGCTACGTCATTTTACCCTTTATTAAGACCCTTATATAAACATTTTAACCCCCAAATTTTCCAATAGTAATCATTCTCTCAAATTCACCATAAGAAATTGTGTTCTTCTTGAGTTAAACTTTAACTCATTCTTGTCCAGGACTGGAAGGAATCCATGGATGAAAACTATCATTCCGTGAAGCTAATTTCTAATCTTCAATGTGGAATTTGGACTTGACCCTGATCCTAGCTTGAATCCTTTCTTCTTCTTTAAGTTTCTATAGGGAAAACTATTTTGGACAAGAAGAACACAGTTTCTTATGGTGCATTTGAGAGAATGATTACTATTGGAAAATTTGGGGGTTAAAATGTTTGTATAGGGGTATTAATGAAGAACACAGTTTCGTATAATTCCCCAATTGAGTTAAAGTTTTCTTCAAATGTAATGGATTCTTTTCATTATTGATTTAAATGATTGAATTATGATCTCTTATGAATGAATTGATGAAATACTAAGATTTTAGGACGATTTACCCATGAACCAATGTGCTCCCCATGTTTCCAAATGTTGATGATTGAAAGTGTGTTTTGAGCCTTCAAATGTATATTATGGATTTATGCATTTTCGAAAGAAATCATTGGAAATGTTTTAAGGATGCTTTGAGAGTAAAGTATCGATGATGATGATGATGATGATGTGTTATTGAAAGGATTTTCTCATATACACACAAAAGTAAGAAGTGAAAGGTTTTCTCACATAATAAGAATTTTAAGGTTGAAAGATATTATCACCTAACTGAATGAAGGATTAAGAGATAACCTAATAAAACCTAGCTTAGGTTGGTTATTGAAGGATACATTTCCATGGATGATGAATTATCTTGGATTGTCAAGAAGACTTTCCTTTCCATGGTTAATATGAACAAGAAGACATAACTATTTCGTGGGATTTATGCTTAGAAACGAGAGGATATTGAGATAGAAGCTCTCCCGTTAGTAGAGGTCGGGTTTTCTAGTAGCAATCTCTTATCCCTTACCTTTGTGCCCCTACAGGATGATTTTCTAGATAGACATTAGATAGTAGATAAACTTTAGCTCTGAATTTATAGTCCTTACCTTGGCAAGTAGGAAAACCCTTTTAGGTGTGAGAAACACCAGGGGATCATGTTATAGCTCACATAGTCTCTATGTCAGTTAAGGCTAATTCGTCATACTTATAATGAACTAAGGTTACTCAAAGATGTATCACATACTTTTTAAGGCTTTAAATGATGTTAGGTTGAATTGACGATGGTTTTATGACTTATAACTTTTAACTCTCTTATATTATGTATTAGCTTTGTCTATCGCATGTCATGCAAAGAAATAGCCCATTTAGCATGATTTAAATATTTATGCACATTTATCATTCTTGGTACATTATTTGTACTACATACTCTTTTCTACATTTCTTCAAATGTACGGTACGAGAGTCAGGTTTCTCAGTTTCGTGGCAAGTGGTTGATATCGTGTAATGACCATCCTAGTCATTTCTATTGTTTGTGTTTTTTGTATCATTTAGAGCTGTCATGTAGCGACCCCAAGTCATTTATGACTTGTTAGGACCAAGAGTTCGGTCACCTGGTCCGTCATTTGGTTATTGTTCGAGTTTTAGTGTTTTTGGAGCTTATGAACCTTGAACGGTCACTTTTTATCAAAATTTCAAGAAGAAGACATCGGAATCCAATTCTCACAATTCTATCAGCTCTGGAAGGGTCATTTTAGGCTAGTAGCATGGTCAACATGACTCTCGCGGGTGAGTTCGTTCAATTAGACATTTTAACTTTAAGTGTATGTCTAAATTTAATTTTAGTCATCATTCTGAGTAAAGGCGTTTTAATGAGAATTCCGTCAGCGTGGTTAGCTCCGCAATGACGAGTTGGTCTATATCGATCCTTCTTTTGTGTCTCAAGGATTCTGAGATTTTTATGATTTCTGACTTTAAATTGTGGTTGGGAGTGGGACCTAATTTTTTTAAGGATGTGCTCGTATAGAAATTTCAACTGTGTCATTGATCTATAATATTGATGTCGGAGAACCCCGTCGAGTGTTTAAGTTTTCAAAAAAAAAACAGAAAAATCTGCTATAAAATGCAGAAAAATCAGCAATCCTTTTTCAAAGTTTAAAACCTCATATCTCCCTCATCTCTCAACCGAATTAAACGATTTGAAGTGCGGGATTTTTGTATTTTTAGTGGCTTCTCTTTAGAGTATTCGGAAGTTGTCGGGTGTGCATTGTTAGAGGTAAATTTCACAATAAACCTATCTGTATTTCGTTTTTCGAGTTCTTATTGGCTTTCTTGTTTTGGTCATATCTCATTCATTTTAGCTCGGTTTTTGGTGATTCAAAGTCCCACATGTTCGGAATTATCATAGCTAAGGTTCTTGAGTGTTCAAGGATGTCTAGGAGACTTTCTATTCTTGTAAATTCGTAGTTTAGACTACATCATGTTTTCTTTTAAGTTGATTAATATGTGGTTTTCTTGCATGTTGGATTTTGATGCGTTTTGAGCCTCGAATTGTGTTCCATTTTTGAACAAATGTTCAGGGTACTGTTTTGGGTGTCTTGGCGTAGTTAAGTTTAGGAACTTTTGTGCAAGTCCCACGATTCATGTTTAGAGTTGCATTCTTATGTTGTAAATGCTCTTGTATATTTGTATCTTATGTGTTGTATGCTTTTTCGTCCTTAACTGTGACATGATTTCCTTAGTCTAGGTTAGGCTAGTGTTGCCTTAAACTTTTGACCCATGTGGGCTGGATAGCCTTGACTTTATGTCAATGTCGTTCGGATGACTTAGATCCTTGTAGACTGGAGTAGCAGACTTGAGTCTAATAGTATGACCCTTAGTTTAGGTGCTATAGCTGCTTATTGTACTTCTGTATCTTCTCCCTCTAATTCTGCAGTGATGACGTTGTAATACCCCGTAAAAAACCTAGTTAGACCTCGCTATTGTTTGATGGAATCTAGTAAGTGAAACTAGAGCCTAAAGAGGTTGTATTGAGTCAAGTTAAGTTTAAATGAAGTAAAATTGGTTTTGAAGTTTGGTTGAGGAGTTTAGAGGTCAAATTTTGAGAAACGAGTAAAACGTTCAAAAACAAGTCATTTGAATTAGTGAGTTGTAAGTGTCTTGTCGTTAAAGTTTGGAGTGCTGTTAGAGCGTGAGATGTAGCAGGGACTCTTACATTTAGAAATCTATGTTTAGGGGTAAAACGTCTTGCTAGGACTCTCCTAAGACCACTCGAGGGGTCTTAGAAGAGAACACCAAAGCAGTCCCCCAAACCTGCCTAGACCGCAAGTTTGCAACTTTTTGGTGGTGATCTATGGTAGGAAATAACACCCAGTAGATCAAACGACACCCCGTAGGTATTGGGCATTGTTCATACTGAGTTTTCTTAGAAGCCTGCAACTCTAACATGCCCAAACCACGAGACCAAACCACAAACAATACATAAATCTATTCTCCATGGATGGCCAAATCGTAGATGCTGGCAGTTTTGGTAGTTTTCGCTTTAAGTTAGAAGTTACGGGTTGGTTTAGTTATTAATCAGGTGTTAAAGGTAGGTTGGTTAATATTTAACCACCTATATAAGCTTAAGTAAACCTCAAACTAATCACTCTAACTAACTCATCTAAAGACCCCAAAACGCTCTAAAAAAATCATCCCTCTAGGAGGAAGAGAAGAAGAAGGAGAGAGGCATCTAGGTCGATTCTCCATTGGATTTAAGCTTTGTTTAAGACATTTATCAAAGGTATGTTAAGCTTATTCATACATGGGTTCTTAAACCCATGGATCCCCCAGAGTTTCCCAATTGTGAACCCAATCATTGTGGGTAGGGCTTGATTGTGACTTCAATCTAGTGGATAGCATTCAATTATGTTTGAATTATGTTTTTTTGATTATTATATGGTGATTTCATGTGAATTATTTGATGAAACCTAATCTAAGTTGAAGAAGGTGATCATTGTGGGTTTATGCCAATAGAGGTAATGTTGAAGGTTCTAAATTGATCTTCCAATTTCAATGTCTTATATTGTAATTCATCAAGGTTAGGATCATCTAAATATGAATTGACCTATAATTAATCGTATAGAAAGTATGTTGACTTTTAATTTTAGGATTTAACCTTTGTGATCAACTGAGACTTGAATCACATTGTAATGACGGAAGTGATCAAATTACCCTAAAATCTTGGTATAAAGAAGAGACTAAGATAGAGACCTTCAGAGTAGGGTTTTTGATCATGTAGATAGGGCTTTAGGGTAATGCTAATGTGATTACAAAGTACTGCTAAGGCTTTGAGAGAAAAGACTAAAAGAGAATAGAAGCCCAATTGGTTGGATTGTGATAAAAGGCATATACTAACCTTATCTAACTTTTGAATACTTGCTAGATGAAAGTGATACGATCACTTGAACACAGATTGATTGTCAAGGAAATCCTTCCATGATAGATGAGTGTTAATCAAAGCTTAAAAAGGAAACCTTGGGGTGTATTCTTTGATGCAAGTTGTTATTGTCAATAAGATGAGTACTGCCACACAAGATAGGGTCCGGACCAACAAGAGAGGTTCCACACCTAATATATGCAAGTTATATCAAATTTAAAGGGTGAACTCTTACATAGTAGAGTGTGGGTTTTCCCAAATTATGTCTCATGAGATGGGATCCTTCACATAGTTGAGTTAAGGTTTCCCGTAGAGATTTGCATATCCTATGAACTACTACATGTTTCAGAAGCATCTTCTAGTGTTCAAAGCATAATGCACTAACTTACTTAATGAGGTAACTCCTAGTGTTCAAGAGTGAAGAAGGAACTTAGACATACTAAAAGTAGTATCTCCTAGGGTTCAATTTAATAAACTAAGATGTGCTTGAGAGAAAGTATCTCATAGAGTTCTAAAGTTAAAGAGAAGGACTAGTTTCGAAACCAAGAAGTACTAATAAGTGGATCTAAAAGTAATGCTGAACATAATTAATATTATGGGATGCTGTGATTGATTTGCATCAAAGTATGACTTAGGGTTGTTAAATAAGAGTTCTTATATATGATTGTGCTATAGTTGCTTTCCTATTTATAGTTGGCTAAAGGTGAGACATTTCCACAATTAAGAGAGTTAAGCTAATATGGAGGCCAAATTAGGGTGGATATTACTAGTATTACTTCAAGGATATGCTTATTAGGAAGGTAGTATGGGAAACCTTTCATGCATTGCACAAGTGTGTCTTGAGGTTCCTTAGAAGTATGGTGACATTATGGTAGGAATACGTATGACTTAACCATGCATGTATACTATGATTAAGATGAATAAAAAGGGATACTTGGCTTGTGTAGTATAATGGGATGCTATTCTTGCTTTGCACTTATATGCTTTTGAAGTTACTTGAGAATGGCGTTCTCATGATATGTATGGAAAAGGGTAAATTATGTTGATATGATTATAACTTATATCATATGCTTATTAACTATGTCTTACGTTGACTTATGTTTATATGAAGCTTATGTTGGAGACTATGCTATGATTATGATGATTATGTTATGACCATGCTATTATCTCTTATACCTATGGCTTATGTTGACTTATCATTTGAGATTATCTTATTCTGTTGTGTTAGATTTCATACATAGTACCTTTGTACTAACACATATTGCCTACATTCTATCCAAATGTAGGGTTGGATTTTTGAGTTTCTATTGGAGGATAGAGTTTCAAGGATTTAGAAGATTGGAGATCTTGGTGAGTCCTCATAGATTCTAGGACAACTTCCACTTACGTTTACATCATTTACCTTTATGTTCAAGACTTTGTATGGGCTGCGTCCCAAAGAATATTATCTTCAGTATCAAATAGATTGTTTTGAGACAAAGAGATAGAAAATTCATACGTTTGCAATTTATGATAAAGACTTTGATTGTATATCTTAAAGTTCTAAATTTCTCGTATTTTTTATATGATCTTATGTTATGATTATACTATGGTCTTGTATGAGCCCCTTTGGGCTCAAGTACGCCGTGTTACGACTTGGGGGTGCTCTCAAGTCGTGACAAATTTGGTATTAGAGCATAATGCTTTGGGGAAATTTTAGGATGTCTCAAACCACGTCTAAGTAGAGTCTTATTCATGGGTGTCAGTCGTGACACAAATCATAAATAGGAGGCTATTGGATTCTTAGGAACAATCTCACTTCTTCATTGTCTTAGTCGTGTCATAGAAGTTAAGCTCTAGTAAGTCTTTCTTCTAATGTTTTCCTATAATTTTTCAGGTTATGGAAAATACTAGAGCTAATGATATGAGAGTTGAGGAAAGTTAATGGGACTAAGAGATTCCTCCCCAAGTTCCAAACCTAGATCCTCTGCAAGATCAAAGCAAGTACCTCCTCAAGCTCCAAATGACCCACCAGTTGGGATTGCTACTCTTAGTGGGCTTAGGGATTCTATGCAACAATTGGCTCAAGCCTTGACAGTGCAAGCCAATTGTGAGGTGGTGGATCTCGAAAACCCTATAGTAGGAATAGGTGCTTATAGGGTGAGAGAGTTTTTGAGAATGAACCCACCAGAGTTCTATATCTCTAATGTGGAATAAGATCCAAATGGATTCATAGAGGAGGTTTATAAGGTGCTTGCAATCATGAAAGTATCTTCCATTGAGAAAGAGGAGCTAGCCGCCAATTAATTGAAGGACGTTCTGCAAATTTTGTATGAACAAAGGAAAGATAGTAGGCCGAAGATTCTACTAAGACCACTAAGTTTGACTAATAAAAGGGTAGTGGTTCTCTATTTTCCAATACTACTTGCTCCACGTGTGGAAAGAGTCATTATTGTAAGTGCCTAGCTGGCATGGATGGTTGCTATGGGTGTGGGAAGGATGGGCACAAAATTAGAGATTGTCCGGTTCTTAAGGATAAGGTAAGAGAATATAAGAAAGTTGCCTCTAGTGGTCCGAATGATAGTTCTCAAAAGAAGAGTAGGTTCTATGCTCTCCAATCAAACGAAGATCAAGAGTTATCGGCTCATGTCCCTTTCTAGTGTGTTTATCATGCTTTGGGTAAATTTCCAGATTTCCTGACTTTTATGACTTCTTATGTTGAATTTTGAAGTTATTTTAGCATATATGATGATTAGAAAAGGTTATGTAAGCTTACCCCTAACTGGGTGATAGTTTCCCTATCTAGTGGGTTAGTGTGTGCATTATGTGTTGCCATGATTTCCTTGTATGCATGATCATGAAATTACCTAGGCCTTGTTAGAAACTATTTTAATGCATGGTTTATCTCATGTTGCAGTGCGTTTGTAGACTTTCATATAGACTTCATGAGTTGGACTATGAGAATGCCTTAGTTTTGAGTTGAATGATTTCTTCAATGAATTAATTCATTATAAGAAGTAATTTTCATTTTAGGCTCCAAGTGTATGTGTTAAGCATGTTTTATCTAGGACATCTTATTTCCTCCTTTGCATGAATAGATATAGAATTTGATGTATTTCGGGTTGGTAGAAGTAGTTCCTTCTCCCTTGTGTTGCACGGAATGTGTTTAGATAGGAATTTAAGTTCTTTCCTTGACTATATGAATTAGAGGTAATTCTATAAGACCACCAAAACAAGTTACGGTTTTTAGAGCCTAAAATGTTCATCATAAGTGTATAAGGTCGTAAAATGGCTTATAATATGGTATTGAGGCAGTGTCTAAGGTTTGATGTGATTTCGAAGTCAAACGTCAAGGGACGACCAAGACGTTCGACAACAAGTCACCTATATGCTTCATATGTCTATACTTTCTTATATTTGTATATCATAAGATTATGAAGTCTTAAATGAGTTATAATTATGTTTATAAGAAGTATACGGAGTTTCATGAAGTTTGAAGGTCAAACGTCCAGTAAGACGTTGAAAAGTTAGCCCTTGAGATGTTCATGTGTGTCTTGATGGGGCCTAGCATGTTTGAACATGTTGCGTGTAATTGTTTTGGGTGAAACTGATGTGGTAGGTACTTGACTTGTTAATGTTGATATTTACGTTTGAAACATCCGGGTACGACTTCCAAAGGGCCCCTCAAAAGGGCCACAAGAAGGACCCAAGGGCTATCAAGATGTTGCCTTGGCAGTGTTAATGGACGAGCTCCAATTGATGCCTCGTCAGTCCATCGACGCCCCATCGATTGGGGCACGGGTTTACACTTAGACTAAAGATCTGACACCACCAAGAGGAAGCTGCAGTCACCAACGACGGAGCAGCAGGACGCCCCATCATCCAGTCGACGCCCAACCGATGTTGTCCGTCGATGGTGGCCTGCAACTGCAGCCATGCGACTGCCTCATTAAAGGGGTGAATATAAAATTCACCCCACGTTGAAACCTGACCCTACTTGTTTTATTTAGCTATTTTTGGGTGTATATAAGTGATCAAAACCATGATCAACCCATTTCCAATCTAATTCACACCAAATAAACTTTCCCTCTAAAACAAATTCTCCCTAGAAACCTCCATTGAAGGTGAAGCTCAAGAACAAGTTGGAGCTTGGATTTCCATGTATTATTCATCACCTATTAGAGGTTTTCAACTAGACAAAGATATGGTGATCCTTCATCTCTAGTTATCCTTCCATTTATAGAGTTAATCTCAAAGTTTCAAAAGAGATTTCATGATGAAACTTCTTCTTCTTCAATCTAGCCATGGGTTCTTTCTAAAATCGTTTTTAATGGATTGATCATGATAAATTGATGAAAATGTATTGGTTTTAACATGATTTTCAATCCAATTGCATGATGAACCCATGTCCCTTGCAAGAATTGATTTATCCCTTGCATGGGCATTGTGATCGTGGCTTATTGTTGGTAGATTTGTGATTCTATTACATTGAATTGGTTATATCTACTATTTTTTATGTGAATTTATGATGAACTGATTATGAAGGATACATGTGGATCAACGTATAAATATTTGAACATGCCTAGTTTAGATTTCTAGGAGTTCACTGTAACACTGCCTTTTTAATGATTGAATGTTGAATTCGATTAGATGAAGATGATTATAGCTAATGTTTTAGGTTGATGTTATGAATAAATTGTGGGTATAAACCCTTTATTATCAAATCAAAGGAACCTTGATAATGATTAATCTACATGTTTTAGCCTAAAGGTTAATAATGCTATGAACATAACATGATCTCAATTTAGGGTAGATGAAGCATGATTTTGTCTTGATTATTACGTCATTAGCTACTGCCCTAGATATTATTGGTATATTATTAACGTTGATCATGAAGATCAAAGCAAGGAATACTCGTAAGTGATCTATGTCTCTCTACTTTATAGTGTATTAGTGATGTTGTGTACGTGTTGTAGTGTGATCTTGTAGTTTCTTATGCATGGTTTCTTTTATGATTTAAGTACATAAAGATACTTCGCTATACATGAATTGTTGATGAAAAGGTGTATTGATCAATGGTGATCAAATGTTGATGAATTGGTAGAATGGCTCTTCCTCTCTACTTTTGTTATAGTATTTATAGTTGATGAAGGCTTGTATGGCATTGTGTGGTATGGTCCACTTATGGTGGTGGTTTTTACTTTATTGTCATTACATATGTGTTGACTATGGCCTTGAAGGCAAATTGATGAATACATGAGTGTGTGGTTATGATGATCACACTATGTGAAGCTTATGCCCACTTTCATACTCTAGTTGTGATCTAGGTAGTATGTCTATGTTATCCGCATGTGTATATCTATGTTCGGGTAAAGTGTAGGTGCTGAAATTTATGAGTTAAAATGGTTATTAATCCCCTACCTATGTACCTTTATGTGAATGCATGAATAGCAAAAGTTAGGAGTATTAAGTGTAATATGAAGTTGACTTGTCTCCTATGCTATTGTGTGTTGTGTAGTCTATGCTTGAATGTGTATTGTGGTCCTACGAGGGTGGCTGCCTCAATATGTTGTTGATAGACATTATGTAATCATATTGACCAATGTACACACACGTTCACTCTACATGCATGCTTATAAGTAGTATAGGTCATGGTGTCTAAATGAAAGGTAGTTCATATATTCACTAATGTCTACTGTTATGAATTCTAAGCTTGAGTCCATGAAAGTGTGTTATGAACATGTCTTATATGGTATAATGTGAAGTATGATTATACCTAGTTTCTAATTGTGTTTATATGAAATCATGGTTATATAGTTACAGTTGTACACTTATGCATGAATTAAATTATGTATGTCCATGTGTGAAATTTATGTGTTATGTGAAAGGCTTGCTCACATATATGTATACACACACACATGAATGATGATCTAGTAAATATAGGGGACTTGAAAGGTGTGCTCAAGTGTATCCTTAACTAGATAGAGATAATACATATGCTATGTCTATGTCAAAGGATTTCTCACATGATGTAGGTTGATGAACTTTCATCTATAACCTATGAGCTAAGCATATGAGGGGATGACTCTACTAAGCCTATGTTTTATAAAGAAATTATAATAAAGGCTTTCAATAAAGGTAACTTAGCTTAGCACCGAGTGAAATCATGAGGTGGAATGAAGTTCTACAATAAATCTCATGAAGTGGAAAGCATCATAGCCCTAGGCATAGAGGGATGTTTCCATGATGGCCTCCAAGTTCCATAACTATGTTGCCACATAGGATCTAGCAAGTGATATCACCTTATATGCTAGCATGATACTCATATATTACCTTGGCAAGTAAGATACCCTCTTTTGGTGTAAGTGGATGACACCAAATTCCATGTTTAGTACCCATGGTCTTATTGTCGTTTAAGGATATAGTTTCCCTAAAGTAAAATAGACAATGAAAGTAAATGACTAGGACCCTAACTAGGATGACCTAAGGGAGGTTACTTAGGATAGGTGGAAGTAATGAACCCATCTAGATATTGCACAAGTAGCTCCTTAGGAAATTCTAGGAAAGTGTTCTAATGTGTATGATTAAGCTTATGTCCTTATACATGATATTGTAGTAATTGTCTACTTGTTATGAAGATGTGCATGGTATAAATC
This sequence comes from Solanum lycopersicoides, assembly GCA_022817965.1. Taxonomy (NCBI): domain Eukaryota; kingdom Viridiplantae; phylum Streptophyta; class Magnoliopsida; order Solanales; family Solanaceae; genus Solanum; species Solanum lycopersicoides. The sequence continues at coordinate 60,805,515 of CM040629.1, read as the reverse complement.
TAAATCATGTAAACATGTCCCTATATGCATAATTTTGGTCTTAATGATTATATGAAGAAGGTCTAGCCTAGCTTGGATGAAGTTGCCTTTACTTGTTATGTTGATGTATGAAGTGTTAAAGTTTGTAATCTCACGAAGGGTTTACTAAGTATGTCTGAGGTTATGGGGCTTCAAATGTACATTGCACTAGTAGACTAAGATTGGGGTCATGAATAAGATCTTATAATGACTTATGTGAAGTGAAGCAAAAATATATGCAAATAGATGTAGCTTACTGTAATGTCTTATCACCTTGACTAGAATGTGACTTGTAATGTGTTATACATCTATGAGTATATGTGTTTGCTTATGTAGGTTATATGTATGCTTTCTTTGTGACATTAAGGTGATGCATTGCACCAAGTATCACTAAAGGGTTACTTAGGAGGTTGATGAGCTAAAAGAAACGGACTCACTGTAATGTAAAATAAGCTCACTATAAACTGACCTTAAATATGGCTTAAATTCTATGTGTGATCTTGTATGATATTTGGCCTTTGAATATGTCTATATGAAGTACGTGAATGATATAAATGTTATTGTATAAATATTTTATGAAGATTTAATAAAAAAGGAATGAAGTATGATTTCAAGAAAATTTCCCTTTTAAATGCATGTTTTTGCATGGTTGTCATACTTAGTGCATTCTTGTACTAACTCCATTCTTATCTACTTTTTACACAAAGTGTAGGTTATGGATTCTTAAAGGATGTCTATATGATTGAGGAGCTTGATATGTGATTCTCAAGATCAAGGAAAGGAATCCTTAAGTTCCAAGGATCGCCTAAACTATGGTTTACTGTAAAGTGTAGTATTATTGTACTTATGTATTATGTTGTAAGGGTTGTGTCCCTAAAGTACTCTTATGATGTTGAGTCTAGAATGACAAAGAGACTTAAGGTCTAAATACTTATTACGATTTATGTTTTATATATATATAAAGTGATGTTTCTAGCATATTATGTGCTATGAAAGTTTTTAAATTTTTCGGTAAATTTACTATGACAGTGCGATGAATGATAACTATGGGCTTGTATATGTCACTCCCGAAAGCACCCCCTAGAAGCTCGGGAGAACCCTTGGGTCATGACAGGGCGTACTTGACCCTTAACTATCGTTCATTACATAAGACATGAAAAGTAGTGTGGAATTTAAAAGTTTTCACGAATAAATTAATAAAAGTAAGTCTTTCATAAATACTCAGAGAATCTCATCGTCACACGCCAACTTAAAGACACGACATAATATCTTAGGGACACGGACCTTCACATTAAAAGTAATACATAATAAGTCTTAATAACAAAACTAAGAAACATAGACTATGTCCTCGAATGTATGAGGACATACCAAATCTTGAGAGAGTAGATTTCCCAAGCTTCGCCTTCTAGACTTCTTCTTGCTTCCAATAACCTATACTTACAGAGTATAGAAAGTATGAGGTTAGTACAAAACAATGTACTAAGTATTTCATATGAAAAAACATGCAAAAAGGGATATTTTAGTAAAAACACATTTTCATGCAAATTAAGTGAAACATTCATGAATATAGAGGTAGAACAATATAAGAATCATCATTTGACACTTAGAGAGGAATTTCCATAATTTTAGCAAAAGAAGCAATTTACAGTGAAGTTACCAAAGTATTTCAGTAAGTTCATTTTGACTTTTACAGTGAACTAAAATGACTCCGAAATAGTGAACTTTCAAGGTATTGTAAATAAGGAAGTGATCTCATTTCTGTAGGAGTTTCCCTAACCGAGGTTATCCTAAGACTCTCCAAGGTAAGACATGAAGGAAACGTCTAAATACCTCCTTCAATACACACCAAGGAGATCGTTAAGACTACCCACCATAGGCTTACTCCACTCGGGAGAACAAGTCTCCACTCAATCGCAAGACATTAGAAGAACACTCAACAATACACCAAGACTTCCCTTTCGTAATGCCTACTTAGTGCAATGAGTAGATGGACTCCATACTACCACCTACCCTAAGTAGTACACTCTTTTAGAAGGTTTGGCACCAAGACTCCCCTTTCGGAAGGTCCTACTTAGTGCAATGTAGATAGCATCCCATTCCACCACCTACCCTAAGTAGTACGTTCTTTTAGGAGACTTAGTTTATTCAAATCATATAAGACTCCCCTTTCGGAATGCCTACCTAGTGCAATGGATAAATTTCGTCACATTACACTACCTACCCTAAGTATAACACTCTTTTAGAAGACTTAGCATATTCATATACATAGCCCTACATCAATACAAGACTTAGCATAGCCCTACATCAATACAAGAAGCCACATATAGTCTATATACAACATCGTCTCAAATGAGTAATAGAGTCAACACGAAATTTTAGTAACTAAGTAACATAAGAGCAAGATGTCGGCCACGCCCTCGGGAGAATGAGGACCTACCACTTGGATGGTTAGAGATCCAAGTCTTCCTTTCCAGCAATTCGGAGCAAGATCAACGACCCGAACCTAAAATGTTTGGGAAAAGGGAAAGAAATGGGGTTAGTACTCCACATGTACTAAGTATGGAACCATATATACAATTACCACTCAAATATACTTAGAAAAGGACATTTAAGAACATCATTATAAAACATGTATACGAGTGAAACATAGCAAAGCAAAACATACTAAATATATCCTTCATAAAGTCACAAGTGCAATGATCAAGTAAATTCCCATAACTCTTACTTAATCAAGTAACCTATCAAGACTACAATTAGCAATTAACCTTACCTAACACACTCTTCCATTTCATGAAAACATTCTTCTTTAATCAAAAGCAACAACCTTATACTCATAAGCATGTTATTCAATGTACAAGGTCATTTACATTATATCACTACTTACAAACATAATATTGACCTCTCAAAGCTCCCATCAAGGCCAACTAGTACAAGGCTTTTGTAGAGTCCCATACCCCTACCTAAGCTATAGCCAAACCCTTTCAAGTTACTTCGATTAGTCTACATCTTATTCATTCATTTTAGTTTAGGGAAACCTTGACTTAACCGACATAGACCACAAGAGCAAATGTGGAATCCGGTGTCATGAAACCTTAAACCGATGGAAGGTGGTCTACCGGCCAAAGTAGAACCTAACATAAACGTAGCTATCTAGGTGGATCCACTAGCTAGTATCCTATGGTGGAAACATAGTTGATGGAGCTTGGGGAAAAAGAACCATGGACATATCGACTCTACACCTTATTTGGGTCATGAGGCTATCATCTCGTGAGAACCGTAGTGAACCCTACCTTTCCTTAAGAAAGTGTCACTCCCTCACATACAAGCCCACTCGGTGCTAAGCTAGGTCCCTTTTTATTGAAAAGCCTTTACTCTTATCATAATCATAAATATATATATATATATATATATATATATATATTCGTTCATCAAATCTCAATAAGAATTGTATGAGAAAAGGTCCTTTCATTAACAACTCAAATAGGTGAAGTTAGCCCATGCACATCGCATCACATTAGGGCACATCTTTACATAACAACTTCCCTATATCATGTACTCCTAGGCAACCTCACAACCAACCTAAAGCATCCCAATTCAATCATCATATCAACCTATCACCTTAAACAAGGTATACTTCAACACACATTATCACTTGATGACAAATAACTCACAATTTGAAGTACGGATTAGGATAATCAAACTTACCAATACTTCTTCATAGTTCAACAATAAGGGCCTTACCATCAACCCATAGAATAACCCAATTCGGGTCATCATCCCAATGTAAATCAATAACCGACATAAAAACTAATTTAAGAGAAGCACTATACCACGATGCAATACTAAATCAAAGCTTGATGACATGATATCTAAGTCTATCATCTTACCCTAGATTCAATACTCAAGAAATAGGCATGAAGAACTTCCATTCATTACAATATACTCATGATCAATGCAATAACAACCATTAAAGATGATTTAAACAATAATTAGATCAATTACAACAATTCAACCCAAATTCATATCAATCCCAATATCAAGGGTTAAGGGTTAGGGGTCATCACCCACAATCTAGATCAAAATACATCAATTCATCATAATCAAGTTGCAATACATGATAATCTATTCACTATAACCCAAAGAATACATAAACAACTCAATTCATAACAACAAACTCGAAATTGGATGAAACTCAACTTTTGGAAAACCTATGAAGGAGCCCTTTGAGGAAAGAATCTCAAAGGTGAATTAGATCCCATACCTTAAGATTTGATGACGTTTTGATGGTCAATTTCGTGCTAAATCAGCCCCCAATGATCTCCCCAAGTTGTTCTCCAATGGAGTCTTCCAAATAGAGAGAGAAAGTAGAGAAAAGGAAGAGAGATTTCTTTTGGAGAGTTGTGATTAGGTTAATGAAGGTTGGTATTTATAGTGGGGTCTTAAGTCACTTAATTAGTCTACCCTTAATCCCCTAATTAACCCTAAGACACTTAATAGGATGATTAACTAAAACTAAAATCCCTGAAAATCTCACAGGCCCTCCACGATGGCTCCCCGACGACGGGCCGTCGTGGGCGTGACGGAATGGACCCCCCTCTGTCCTGCACGTCCGTCGCGTTGGTCAGAGACTGTGCAGGCGAGGGTTTCTTCCCAGAAACTAAGGCTGGCACGATGGTGGCTTTGACGCCCCGTCGCGCCTTTGACGCCCCGTCTGGGTACGTCGTGGCCTACTGTCTAAAGGGTCCTCCTCGAGGGCCCTTGGTTGGTCCTCGGGGAGTCGTACCCTGACTTTTACAACATGAAACCATCCCACACTATGTGTTACACCTATTGTTACAAGTTTTTACTAAATTCCGACTCTTTAACTTGGTTAAACTAAAAGGACACTCTAGCTCTCTTGTGAACCAACTTACCGGACGATATGAACGTTTTGGTTCCAAAACACTTCAACGACTCCATATACTCCTAATTTGGCTAGGAACAATGGTTTAGACCTTAAGGAGCCTGTTTAAGTCTTATCACATGACTTTGGGATTTTGAAATGTTACATTATCCCCCCCTTAGGAACATTCGTCCCCGAATGACACTAAACACTCTTTAAAAGAGGGATACACTCAAGAATAGCAGTTCAACCAATTCACAATATTCAGTTAACATGAATCATATCATTTCAATAAAACACTTCAAAACATCAATTTATCATACCTAAGCTCAAAGTTTCCTCATGAAACACTTTCTACTCACAACACACATGAGCTCAATCATTTGATACACATGTCGATTAGCACAAAGTTCATCTTATCAATATGCTTAATATAACATCTACAAGGATTCACTATATCACAATACACGACTTGACTCAAATATGCCAAAAAGAAAAACAAATTTCAAATTTATTTAAGGTCACCTTATAGTGACTTCATTGTGAAGTCTCAAAAACTAAGATTTTTGAAGAAATTCACCAAAACATCAAGGATTCACAATAACTAGCATAATTATATCATTAGAAAGAATAACTAACCTTAATCATCAAAAAGATGAGGATAGCGGGTTTTCATGTCGGCTTCCGCCTCCCATGTTGCACCCTCAACTAGGTGGTTCTTACATAACACTTTCACGGAAACCACCTCCTTGTTCCCTAACCTTTTCACTTGCCTATCAAGGATTTGGATAGGAACCTCCTCATAAGAGAGGTTATCCTTGAATCATTTGATTAGCACAAAGTTCATCTTATCAATATGCTTAATATAACATCTACAAGGATTCACTATATCACAATACACGACTTGACTCAAATATGCCAAAAAGAAAAACAAATTTCAAATTTATTTAAGGTCACCTTACAGTGACTTCATTGTGAAGTCTCAAAAACTAAGATTTTTGAAGAAATTCACCAAAACATCAAGGATTCACAATAACTAGCATAATTATATCATTAGAAAGAATAACTAACCTTAATCATCAAAAAGATGAGGATAGCGGGTTTTCATGTCGGCTTCCGCCTCCCATGTTGCACCCTCAACTAGGTGGTTCTTACATAACACTTTCACGGAAACCACCTCCTTGTTCCCTAACCTTTTCACTTGCCTATCAAGGATTTGGATAGGAACCTCCTCATAAGAGAGGTTATCCTTGAATCCAAGACCTTCAATAGGGAGAATTGACTCGGGATCCCCAACACACTTCTTCAACATCGAGACATGGAAAACCGGATGAACCGAAGCTAAATCGTTAGGTAGTTGTAACCGATAGGCAACTTTACCAACTCTTTCCAAAATCTCATAAGGACCCACGTAACGAGGGATCAACTTCCCTTCCTTGCCAAATCTTACCACCCCTTTCATAGGTGAGATTTTTAGATACACCTTGTCACCCTCTTCAAACTCCAAATCTCTTCTCCTATTATCGGCATAGGACTTTTGCCGACTATAGGCTGTTTGCAACCTATTCCTTATGATATGCACATTCTCCAAAGTCCTATAAATTAGGTCGGGACCAAAGATCGATGATTCACAAACTTTAAACCATCCTATAGGAGACCTACACCTCCTACCATACAAGGCTTCATAGGGAGCCATGGAGATGGACGAATGGAAACTATTATTATATGCAAACTCCACCAACGGCAAGTGCTTATCCCAACTCCCTTTAAAATCAATAATGCAAGCTCTAAGCATATCTTCAAGAGTTTGAATTGTGCGTTCCGCTTGACCATCCGTTTGAGGATGAAAAGCGGTAGTCAATTTCACTTTAGTACCCAAGCCTTTTTGAAAAGACTTCCAAAACCTAGATGTGAATTGTGCACCCCGATCCGAAATGATGGATAACGGAATACTATGGCGACACACAATCTCATCTATGAAGATCTTCGCATAATCCTCCGCCGAATACGCAGATTTGACGGGAATAAAATGAGGGACTTAGTCAATCTATCAACAATCACCCATATAGAATCATATGACTTTTGAGTCCGAGGCAACCCTACCACAAAGTCCATATTAATGTCTTCCCACGTCCAAGTAGGAATTTTGATCTCTTGTAGTAAGCCACCCGGCTTTTGATGTTCCGCGTTCACTTGTTGGCAATTTGGACACTTAGCAACAAAATCCACTATGTCCTTCTTCAAACCTTCCCACCAATATATTTTTCGAAGGTCATGATACATCTTAGTAGAACCCGGATGTATGGAATAGTGGGATCCATGGGCTTCATCAAGTATCGGATCCCTCAATCCATCAACATCAGGAACACATAACCTCCCTTGGTACCTCAACACACCATCTCCTCCTAAGGAGAAGGACTCATTCATCTTACAAAGAACAGATTCCTTCAACTCCATCAATAGTTGATCAAGGTGTTGTTTGGACTTTACCTCAACCACCAAAGATGATTCAGAGCTATGATGAACCGTGGAATTTCCATTTAGAGAACTCTCCAACCACACCCCTAATCTGGCCAAAACATGAACATCGTTCACTAGATCTTTCTTGTCTGTGCCTAGATGAGACACACTACCCATAGTCATACGGCTTAGAGCATCCGCCATCACATTGGCCTTGCCGGGATGATATAGGACACTCATATCAAAATCTTTTAACAATTACAACCACCTTCTTTGTCGGATATTCAACTCTTTTTGAGTAAACATATATTGCAGACTCTTATGATCGGTGAAAACATCTACATGAACACCATACAAGTAATGTCTCCATATTTTCAAAGCGAACACCACGGCCGCTAACTCAAGGTCATGGGTAGGGTAATTTTTCTCATGCACCTTGAGTTGCAGTGAAGCATAGGCAATCACCTTCCATTTTGCATAAGCACACGCCCCAAACCTATGCGGGATGCATCACAATAAACCACGAACCCTGTAGAACCCACGGAGAAATGCTAGGCCTTATAAAGCCCTTGTCTAGCAAATCTTTAAGTTGTTATTTCAACTCCTTTAACTCGGCCGGAGCTATTCTATAAGGAGGAATAGAGATAGGGTTTGTTTCCGGTAGCGAATCAAAACCGAAATTGATTTCCCATTCGGGAGGAATGCCGGGAAGGTCATCAGGAAAGACCTCCGTAAATTCACTCACCGCGGGAACTGACTCAATAGGAGGAACTTCGGAATCAACTTCTTGGACCCTCACAATATGATAAAGACACCCCTTTGAGATCATTTTACACGCTTTTAGACATGATATGAAACGACCTCTTGGAAGAGAATTTTCACCTTTCCACTCAAAAATGGGTTCATCTGGGAAACTAAACCTCACAACTCTAGTTCTACAATCAATGGAAGCGAAGCTAAATGTAACCAATCCATACCCAAAATAATGTCAAAATCAAGCATGTCTAGTTCAACTAGATCTACATGAGAGACTCTATGGGGCATAGAAATTGGACAATTTTGATAGACTCTTTTTGCTACCACTGACTCACCCACCAGAGTACACACCAAAATAGGTTCAAGCAAAACATCGGGTAAAGTACCAAACTTTTTAGCTACTAAGGGAGTAACGAAAGACAAAGTAGCACCCGGATCAAGCAAAGCATACACATCAATAGCAAAGATTTGTAACATACCGGTCACCACATCGGGAGAGGCCTCTTGGTCATCTCTCGAACGAAGAGAATAAAAGCGGTTCTTTTTGGGAACATCACTAGAACCACTTGACTGACCACCCCTCTCTTGTCCTTTAGCATTTGGACAATCCCGCACTTTGTGACCAATCTTTCCACAACCAAAGAACTTGTCCGAACCTAGGAGGCAAACACCTAAATGCTTCTTCCCACATTCCTTGCAAGGTGGATTCTCAATAGATGAGTTCACTTTCCTTTTTGAACTCTTGGCCTAGGACTTCCATCCTTAGCCTTGGGAAATTTGGATGGAACTTGATTTGAGAACCTTTTCTTGAATCTAGGCTTGTCTTGAATTCCAAACTATCTTTAGTAGTTCACTCTCGAAAGACCTTGCCTTCTTGAATCCTTATCCTTATCCTTCCTTTTTGCTCTAGCCTCCTCAACCCTTTTTGCATGCACCATGAGACGACCAATATTCATGTTATCATGAAGCATAGCCGATTGACATCTTCTTGCAAATCGTCTGACACACTGTCACGAATCGACTCATCTCGTCTCTAGGATCGGAGACCAAGGAGGAGCATACTTAGCCAATGAATGAACTTCAAAGAGTACTCATGACACTCATTTCTCCTTGGAGGAGATTGATGAACTCCACCACCTTAGTTTCTCTCATCTCTCTAGGAAGAACCGATCAAGAAAACCCTTT
>CM040629.1:60763347-60793018 GCA_022817965.1 Solanum lycopersicoides | reverse complement strand
AAGTTGGTATTCATAATTGTAAAGCGCGCCACACTTATGAATATGAACTTATTGATGCTTAGGAATCACTCTCATTGTTGGAAATCCATATCGTGCCTCTGAACGTACATCGTATATGTATTTGCCTAAACCTTGTGTTTTGGTTATAGGAGATGAATACTAGAAGGAATGCAGCCAGAAGACTTGAGGAGGAGATTGCTGCTGCGGGAATCCTCCCTTGGTGATCCAGCTCCTCCCTTGAAGAGATTGCTGTTGATGATCAGGTTCCCGTTGATCCTCACATATGGAGAGGCTCAGATGAGGGCTATTCTTCTCAAATGGCTCAAGCATGACTACTCAAGCTCAAGCCGCAACGGTACAAGCCCAATCAATGACTGCCCAAGCTAATAGGGATTTGGCACCTAGAGTTCATGAGCAAACTATGGCTTCCCCTTAGGGATTTCACCCGAATGAATCCTCCTATCTTCTACGGGTCTAAGGTTGATAAGACATTCAAGAATTCATTGATGAGGTTTATAAGATTTTGTGTGCTATGGGTTTGTCTTCTAGTGAGAATGCCGAGTTGGCCTCATACCAACTCAAGGATGTGGATCAGACATGGCATGTGCAATGGAAAGGAAATAGGCCACTTCAAAGTGGCCAGTGACTTGGGTGTTCGTCCTTTAGCATTTGGACAATCCCGCACTTTGTGACCAATCTTCCACAACCAAAGCACTTGTCGAACCTAGGAGGCAAACACCTAAATGCTTCTTCCCACATTCCTTGCAAGGTGGATTCTCAATAGATGAGTTCCCACTTTTCCCTTTTTGAACTCTTGGCCTAGGGACCTTCCCATCCTTAGCCTTGGGAAATTTGGATGGAACTTGATTTGAGAACCTTTTCTTGAATCTAGGCTTGTCTTGAATTCCAAACCTATCTTTAGTAGTTCCACTCTCGAAAGACCTTGCCCTTCTTGAATCCTTATCCTTATCCTTCCTTTTTGCTCTAGCCTCCTCAACCCTTTTTGCATGCACCATGAGACGACCAATATTCATGTTATCATGAAGCATAGCCGATTGACATTCTTCTTGCAAATCGTCTGACACACCTGTCACGAATCGACTCATCTCGTCTCTAGGATCGGAGACCAAGGAAGGAGCATACTTAGCCAATTGAATGAACTTCAAAGAGTACTCATGAACACTCATTTCTCCTTGGAGGAGATTGATGAACTCCACCACCTTAGTTTCTCTCATCTCTCTAGGGAAGAACCGATCAAGGAAAACCCTTTTGAACAACTCCCAAGTCACTGGCCCACTTTGAAGTGGCCTATTTCCTTTCCATTGCACATGCCATGTCTGATCCACATCCTTGAGTTGGTATGAGGCCAACTCGGCATTCTCACTAGAAGACAAACCCATAGCACACAAAATCTTATAAACCTCATCAATGAATTCTTGAATGTCTTTATCAACCTTAGACCCGTAGAAGATAGGAGGATTCATTCGGGTGAAATCCCTAAGTCGGGAAGCCATAGTTTGCTCATGAACTCTAGGTGCCAAATCCCTATTAGCTTGGGCAGTCATGGATTGGGCTTGTACCGTTGCGGCTTGAGCTTGAGTAGTCATGGCTTGAGCCATTTGAGCAAGAATAGCCCTCATCTGAGCCTCTCCATATGTGGAGGATCAACGGGAACCTGATCATCAACAGCAATCTCTTCAAGGGGAGGAGCTGGATCACCAGGGAGGGATTCCCGCAGCAGCAATCTCCTCCTCAAGTCTTCTGGCTGCATTCCTTCTAGTATTCATCTCCTATAACCAAAACACAAGGTTTAGGCAAATACATATACGATGTACGTTCTAGAGGCACGATATGGATTTCCAACAATGAGAGTGATTCCTAAGCATCAATAAGTTCATATTCATAAGTGTGGCGCGCTTTACAATTATGAATACAAACCTATGTAACGTGGTTGACAGAGACGTTATTATCAAGGATATTCAACCTTATGCTCTGATACCAAGTTTGTCACATCCGGGTTTACCCCCCAGACGTAACCGGCGTCTTCGTCCTCTTAGAGGACTAAGACAAGCCTCTTAGCCCCATCATAGCATTCATCGATTAAAAATGTGAAGAAATTTAAAACTTTTTATCTATAACTACTCAGAGGTTTACATAGACCTCTACATACACATAGTCATATTTATATCAAGTATACATAGACTTGTTCGTATAGGAAGATTACATAGTCTTCTACTTTTATTTCACACATTTATAAAAAAGAGAAATAATAGTCATAAAAGTCGTCTCATCTCATAAACCATCTATCAAGACAATAAATCTTGGGCATAGCCCTACATCAATACAAGAAGCCACATGTAGGCTATATACAACATCGTCTCAAATGAGTAATAGAGTCAACACGAAATTTTAGTAACTAAGTAACATAAGAGCAAGATGTCGGCCACGCCCTCGGGAGAATGAGGACCTACCACTTGGATGGTTAGAGATCCAAGTCTTCCTTTCAGCAATTCGGAGCAAGATCAACGGCCCGAACCTAAAATGTTTGGGAAAAGGGAAAGAAATGGGGTTAGTACTCCACATGTACTAAGTATGGAACCACATATACAATTACCAATCAAATATACTTAGAAAAGGACATTTAAGAACATCATTATAAAACATGTATACGAATGAAACATAGCAAAGCAAAACATACTAAATATATCCTTCATAAAGTCACAAGTGCAATGATCAAGTAAATTCCCATAACTCTTACTTAATCAAGTAATCTATCAGGACTACAATTAGCAATTAACCTTACCTAACACACTCTTCCATTTCATGAAAACATTTTTCTTTAATCAAAAGCAACAACCTTATACTCATAAGCATGTTATTCAATGTACAAGGTCATTTACATTATATCACTATTTACAAACATAATATTGACCTCTCAAAGCTCCTATCAAGGCCAACTAGTGCAAGGCTTCGGTAGAGTCCCATACCCCTACCTAAGCTATAGCCAAACCCTTTCAAGTTACTTCGATTAGTCTACATCTTATTCATTCATTTTAGTTTAGGGAAACCTTGCCTTAACCGACATACACCACAAGAGCAAATGTGGAATCCGGTGTCATGAAACCTTTCACCGATGGAAGGTGGTCTACCGGCCAAAGTAGAACCTAACATAAACGTAGCTATCTAGGTGGATCCACTAGCTAGTATCCTATGGTGGCAACATAGTTGATGGAGCTTGGGGAAAAAGAACCATGGACATATCGACTCTACACCCTATTTGGGTCATGAGGCTATCCATCCCGTGAGAACCGTAGTGAACCCTACCTTTCCTTAAGAAAGTGTCACTCCCTCACATACAAGCCCACTCGGTGCTAAGCTAGGTCCCTTTTTATTGAAAAGCCTTTACTCTTATCATAATCATAAATATATATGTATATATATATATATATATATCATAAGGCCTAGCCCTCATATACATTCGTTCATCAAAGCTCAATAAGAATTGTATGAGAAAAGGTCCTTTCATTAACAACTCAAATAGGTAAAGTTAGCCCATGCACATCGCATCACATTAGGGCACATCTTTACATCACAACTTCCCTATATCATGTACACCTAGGCAACCTCAAAACCAACCTAAAGCATCCTAATCATCATATCAACCTATCACCTTAAACAAGGTATACTTCAACACACATTATCACTTGATGACAAATAACTCACAATTTGAAGTAAGGATTAGGATAATCAAGACTTACCAATACTTCTCCATAGTTCAACAATAAGGGCCTTACCATCAACCCATAGAATAACCCAATTCAGGTCATCATCCCAATGTAAATCAATAACCGACATAAAAACTTATTTAAGAGAAGCACTATACCACGATGCAATACTAAATCAAAGCTTGATGACATGATATCTAAGTCTATCATCTTACCCTAGATTCAATACTCAAGAAATAGGCATGAAGAACTTCCATTCATTACAATATACTCAATGATCAATGCAATAACAACCATTAAAGATGATTTAAACAATAATTAGATCAATTACAACAATTCAACCCAAATTCATATCAATCCCAATATCAAGGGTTAAGGGTTAGGGGTCATCACCCACAATCTAGATCAAACTACATCAATTCATCATAATCAAGTTGCAATACATGATAATCTATTCACTATAACCCAAAGAATACATAAACAACTCAATTCATAACAACAAACTCGAAATTGGATGAAACCCATATGAAACTCAACTTTTGGAAAACCTTTGAAGGAGCCCTTTGAGGAAAGAATCTCAAAGGTGAATTAGATCCCATACCTTAAGATTTAATGACGTTTTGATGGTCAATTTCGTGCTAAATCATCCCCCAATGATCTCCCCAAGTTGTTCTCCAATGGAGTCTTCCAAATAGAGAGAGAAAGTAGAGAGAAGGAAGAGAGATTTGTTTTGGAGAGTTGTGATTAGGTTAATGAAGGTTGGTATTTATAGTGGGGTCTTAAGTCACTTAATTAGTGTACCCTTAATCCCCTAATTACCCCTAAGACACTTAATAGGATGATTAACTAAAACTAAAATCCCTGAAATCTCACAGGCCCTCCCGACGGCTCCCCGACGATGGGCCGTCGTGGGCGTGACGGAATGGACCCCCCTCCGTCCTGCACGTCCATCGCGTTGGTCAGAGACTGTGCAGGCGAGGGTTTCTACCCAGAAACTAAGGCTGGCACGAAGGTGTCCTTGATGCCCCGTCGCGCCTTTGATGCCCCGTCATGGCGTACATCGTGGCCTACTGTCTAAAGGGTCCTCCTCGAGGGCCCTTGGTTGGTCCTCGGGGAGTCGTACCCTGACTTTTCCAACATGAAACCATCCCACACTATGTGTTACACCTATTGTTACATGTTTTTACTAAATTCCGACTCTTTAACTTGGTTAAACTAAAAGGACACTCTAGCCCTCTTGTGAACCAACTTACCGGATGATATGAACGTTTTGGTTCCAAAACACTTCAACGACTCCATATACACCTAATTTGGCTAGGAACAATGGGTTAGACCTTAAGGAGCCTGTTTAAGTCTTATCACATGACTTTGGGATTTCAAAATGTTACAGATTTAGCTTAACCGACATAGACCATGAGAGATAGACATAGAATCCCGATATTAACCCCTATCGGATGAGGGATCCTCACTTGCCTAGAGTAAGGTCATTATTTTTATATTTTACATGGCTTTACCAATATCTACACCTATGCGGACACATAGTTAAGGGATAAGGAGATTGCTACTAAGTAACTCATTCAGTACTAATGAGGAGTACTCATCTCAAGAGGTACATTGGAATACAACATCTTTAACTCACTAAGTGTAACCACCCCTTCTTCATGTCCTCTCGGTGCTAAGCATAATTCCCCACGGATTCTCAACATTTTATAATATAGGTTAAGGATAACAAGTAAACACCACATCTCAACTCACGAAGGGTATTCATCCTCTGACCTATTTTAGAAATCTCTTAGGATGTAGTGAGGCCGCTACTAAACACTTCATTTCAACTCATGAAGAGTGTTCACCCCAAAACTCCCCCTTTTACTCAATTTAGCTTCATATATTCATTTAAGTGTGTGTGTGTACATGTGAGCACACCTTCTCACATAAGCATCATTTCATTCACATTAACTTCTGTACATGATTTAGACCTTCATTCATCAAATCACACACTTTACATGCTTCACATAATCATATACTTCATTTAGGCATAATCTAAGACAACCATGCAATTCAAACTTCATAATACACAATACAAGACCCATATTCAATATCACTTCATTTCACATATTAGGCCTTCAAAGAAACACTCTCAATACGTATTAGGTATAATCAATTCATCAAGTAAACACCGCTACCAAGAAGGTGGACCATACCACTCAAGAGCATTTCATGATTAAAACTAAATAACATAACCAACTTACCCTTTAATCCAAACTTCCATCACCTATAACATTTTACTCAATATTTCATCATAATATGGCCCTCAGGGAAGTAGCTAAACAACAATATCAACTATAACAAACCAAAGCTTAAAGACCACCAATTCATGCTCATTTAACCCATTTCTTAAGCCAAAATTTGATGAAAAGCTTTAACATGATTTCATTGAAGTTTTAGCATTAAAATCATCAACTAACATTAAAAACATCATTATTAAGTCATTCAAAACGTTTTCATGCAAGACACATATTTAGATTTGAAGATGGAAGAAACTAAGGTTGAAAACCCTTTTTGAAAGTCCATTAGAAGTGACTCCTTGAATGGAAAAGAGTTCAAGGATGGATACCATACCATAAATAAGAGAAATCCAAAAGATTTTGATGAAGAACTTAGCCACCAACAGTCCTCCTAGCTCTTCTTGACTTCTAGCTTCCAAAGAGACTTGAAAGAGAATTCTAAGGGAGATGGGTGTTGGGTTTTAGGAAATGAGGTCTAAAATTAGGACTTAGGGTTTGAAATACTTTAATATACCTAATAAAACCTAAATAAACATCCTAGGTCATAAAAGACTTGGGGTGAATTTACCAAACACCCCAAGCCTTGGCAGAAAATTGAAGTTTTCACAGGCCAATCGACGAGTCACAAACGACGGACCGTTTGTCAACCAACGCTACATTGGTGAGGGTTCGCTTGTTGGATCTGCAACCCTCATACCCTGAAGACTTGCAAGTCTAATCTATGGACCATTTGGACAAGCCGTCGATTGGTCAACTAGACGTCGACTGGTCCCGTTGGTGGACACTGCCAGACAGTTTTTGACCAAAGTCTTGGGCCCTTCTCTAGGGCCCCTCGTGGGTCCTAGGTGGGGTCGTACCTGGACATTAAAACCCTAAATATAGTTGTATAGGTATAGGAACATCCACACCAATTTAAAACAAAACAAATGCGTAAAACTTATTCAAACACCTCAAACACCAGAACACCATCTAAGGCATACCTTCCAAACGTCATGACATTCTTGGACGTTTGACCTCCAAACTTATCCAAACTTCACACACTGACTAAGGACACTAATGTAACTCATTTTAACAAAAAATTCACTTAAGAAACATTCACGAAGCTCTAATTTACCTTTGTTCGTTTTAGGGCGATACAGTATAAGACCTCCGAGAGGTCAAGTACGCCATGTTACTTCTAGGGGGTGCTCCCCGGATGTGACAAATTCATGCATAATGAGCTTCTAATTTAGATTTTATACCTTAAGAGATGTTCAGAGTGTGTCGAGGACGAATTTTCCCAAGTGGGCGATATTGTAATACCTCATAAAAACCTAGTTAGACCTAGATATAGTTTGATGGAATCTAGTATGTGAAATTAGAGTCTAAGTAAGCTGTTTGATTCAAGTTAATGTTTAAGTGACGTAAAATGTCTTTTGAAGTTATGTTGAGGAGTTTAGAGTTAAAACTATAAGAAACGACTAAAACATTTGAAAACTAGTAACTGTGTTGTAAGGGTCTTTTAGTTGATGTTTGGAGTGTTTTTTTAGGGTTAAAACTTGTAGAAGTGACTCCTACATTTGGAAATATATATTTAGGGGTTAAATGTTTGGGTACGACACTCTTAAGATAACTAGATGAGGAACATAAAGAGGAGGAATAGGAAGAGAAGGAGGAGAAGGAGGAATATGAAGAAGAAGAAGAAGAAGAAGAAGAAGGAGAAGAAGAAGAAGAAGAAGAAGAAGAAGAAGAAGAAGTAGAATAAGAATAAGAAGAAGGAAGAGGAGGAGGAGGAAAAGGAGAAGGACGAGAAGGGAGAGGAGAAGAAGGGGGAGAAGAAGGATAAGGAGGAGGATAAGGAGGAAGAAAAGAAGAAGAAAAAGAAAAGGAAGTAGAAAAAGAAGAAAAAGAAGAAGAAGAAGAAGAATGAGGAGGAGAGGAAGAAGAATGAGGAGGAGGAGGAGAAGCAAAAGGAGGTGGATGAGAATAAAGAGGAGGAGGAGGAGGAGAAGAATAAGAAAAAGAAAAAGAAAAATAAGAAGAAGAAGAAGAACAACAACAACAACAACAACAACAAAAACAACAAGAAGAAGGAGAAGGAGAAGGACAAAGGGAAGAAGGAGAAAAAGGAGAAGGAGAAAAAGAAGGAGAGGAGGAGGAGGAGAAGAAGAAGAAGAAGAAGAAACATCTACGTCGATTCTCCATTGGATTAAGGCTTAATTTGGGGAATTGATCAAAGATATGTGAAGCTAATTCATCCATGAGTTGTTCAACTTATGGAGCCCCCAGAGTTTTCCCCAATTGTGAACCCAAAACCCTAAATTCTAGCTACGGTTGTGATTGCATTGTGGTAGGGTTGTATTGTGATTACACTCTAGTGTATAGAATTAAATTATTTTTTAATTACGTTTGCTTGATGATTATATGATATTTTCATGTGCATTTCTTGATGAACCGTAATCTAAGTTGATGAAGGTGATCATTGTGGGAATATGCCAATGGAGGCAGTGTTGAAGGTTTTAAATTGATCTTCCTCTTTCAATGAATTATATTGTAATTGATCAAGGTTAGGATCATCAAAATATCAATTGACCTAGACTTAATTGAATAGGAAGTATCTTTACTTGTAAGGTTAGGATTGAACCTATGTGATCAATAGAGACTTGAATCACTTAGTAATTAATGATATAATAAAATTACCTTCAACACTAGGTATAAATAATATACTAAGAAAGAGACGTTAAGAGTAGGGTTTGTGATCATATAGCTAGGGATTTAGGGTGAGGCTAATGTTATTACTCTATTGATGTTAAGGGTTTGGGAGTAAATTCTAAATCATGTGATTACCTATGAACTAAGACATGTTTGAGAAGCATCTCATAGTGTTCAAAGCATAATGAAGTAAGACTTTTTTAATGATGTAACTCCTAGTGTTTAAGAGTGAGAAGGAACTTAGACATACTAAAATTAGTATCTCCTAGGGTTCAACTTAATAATGAGCTAAAGATGTGCTTCAGAGAGAGTATCTCATAGGGTTCTAAAGTTAAAGAGAGGGACTAGGTTCAAAACCAAGAAGTACTAGTAAGAGTACCTAAAATTAATACTTGGCATGATTAGAAGTATGGGATTCATTGTACAAAGTATGACTTAGGGTCACTAAAGAGGAGTTGTGACAAAGGATTTTGCTATAGTTGTTTTCCTAGTTATAGTTGACTAGGGGTTAGAGTTTTCCAATTAAGAGAGTTCAGATAATAATGAGGTCAAAGTAGGGTGAATATAACTAGGATTACTTTAAGGCTATGCTTAGTGTGAAAGGTAGTATGGGATGCCTGTCATGCGTTAACAAGGTTGTCTTGAGGTTCCTTTGAATTATGGTGCCCTTACTGTAGGAAGACTTATGACTTAACCATGCATGTAGACTATGATTAAGATGACTAAAAAGGGATACTTGGCTTGGGTGGTATTATCAGATGCTATTCTTCCATTGCACTTCTAAGCTTTTGAAGTTACTTAAGAATGGCGTTATCATGATATGGATGACCAGGGGTCAATTATGTTGATATGATTATGACTTAACTCATATGTTCATTAACTATATCTTATGTTGACTTATGTTCATATGAAGCTTATGTTGGATACTATGCTATGATTATCATGATTATTTTATGACCATGTTTTTATCGCTTATGATTATATCTTATGTTGACTAACCATTTGATATGCTTTTATTATGTTGTTCTAGCTTTCATACTCAATAACTTTGTACTAACGCGTATTTCCTAACAAAATGTAGGGTTGGATCTTTGATTTTCTATTGGAGGATAGAACTTCAAGATTTAGAAGATTTAAGATCTTGGTGAGTCCTCATAGCTTCAAAAACAACATCGACTTACCTTTACGAAATTTACATTTATGTTTAATAAATTGCATTGGTTGTGTCCCAAAGACTATTAATCTTGAGCATTAATTAAATTTGATATAAAGAGTTAGAAAAAACATTCGTTTGCAATTTATATAAAGACTTCGATTGTATATCCTAAATTCTTTAAGATTTCCCGTACTTTTATGATCTTATGATATTACTATGCTAAGTTATTGTATAATACCCCTTTAGTGTCAAGTACGCTGTGTTATGACTTGGGGGTGCTTTGAGGTCGTGACTGACATGTTCTTGAAGGTTTAATGCATCATTAGAGGCGTCGCATTGACATAGTATAGGCTTGGATCCTTTTCTTTGATTTCGTTGAGTGGGAGACGTTCCACGATGGCTGTTGTTGGATTAATACCTATTGGATATACCATCGCCCCTATGTTGTTCTTTTTAGCTGGGTGGAGAGCGTATCGTTAGAAGTGTAGAGTCGGTGTTTAGGGGATCTCCCATGGGCTTCTCTTTCTAGTTGGGCTAGGAGTTTTCTATTTGTTGGGTGTCACTGGATCGCTCTTTATAGCTGAGCTGGGAGCTGACTAAATGGTAGGACAACTCCCGATATCAAGCTCACCCTTGGATTCTTCTTTCTGGTTGAGCTGGGAGTGGATTGTTTGGTAGGGTTCCCTCTAGGGTGACTATTTCTAGCTGGGCTGGGAGTGCACTGCTGGCTAGCTGGAGTCTAATAGATTACGTAGGCTTATTTAGGTTGGGAGACGGATTTCTTATTTCTCAGTATACTTAGTTATTTTGTGTACCTGTATGGCTTATGGGTGTTCTTAAGGTTTTATTTAAACTTACGAACGACTATAACTTCTAGGATTATGGGGGTAGAATTAGGTTAAGTTTATTTGTACTTGGTTTATTTCTGTTATGGTTGTGTGATTTCTTTTCATTTCCGCTTTGACCTCTATTTGTCTATATTATATACTTTCTTATTGTTTTTACCCTTTTTGCTCACTCAGCCTTTGAGTCCTATTGAATACTTGTTTTTTTGGTAGTCATGCTACACATTGTATCTAGATAATGATGTAGATCCAAATACCACTTACTAGCGGGGATTAGTTTTAGACTTCTTTTGAAGTTGTGAGTCGGAGACGAGGGTGAGAATTTGGCATTTTTTGTAAGTCTTGTCTGCTTTGTTGTCTTGGCTAGTCTTGTTGCCTTTGAGACCCGCTTCTCCTGTGGTCCACTTTTAGGACTTATAGTCTTTATTATATAGCTTTATACATGTTACTTCCAAGTTCTCGGAGGGATTTATATATATATATATATATATATATATATATATATTGGTTTTTTTCTCCTTGTTGTCCTTGTTTAGATTATTGTTTTCACTAGTTTCTTCCCTTACACTCATTATTTGATGTTTTGGGTTACAAGTTGGCTTTCCTATTGGTGGGATATAGTAGGTTCCATAATGATTTGAGAAATCGAGTCGTGTCTGTCACGACCGGGGAGCACCCCCTAGGCGTAACCTGCAAATGAGACTTCAAAAAGTCTCACACAAGCCTCTCGTATCAATCATCGCATAATATACTCTCGAAAATGAGTAAGAATTTTATACTTTCTTCACACACAAAGAAATACTTTCATTAATACGCTAGCGAAAGACATTCCTAAAAAATGTATATGTACAACGTCTCTTTAAACCATCTAGTACATGGAATGTACAACATATGGACTAAGTCCATACAAGACTTAAAATAAAGACTAAAGATATAAAAGGAGCATGGGGGTCTTGTCCTCGAATCAATGAGGACTCACCAATACTTCATCTTCACCCTTAGAAACATATCCATCCTCCATGGCATATCAAGACTTCCAATTCCCCTACAATTTAATATAAAAAGGGAAAAGAAGGGGTTAGCACATCAAATGCACTAAGTATGGAAGTCATGCAAAAACCATGAAAAAGGGACATTTAATATAGAAACGTGCTTTCATGACATTTTGATAAAAACCCTTCATAAAAGAATTTAAGAGATATAATCCAAGTGGACGATCACATATAAAACACATTCAAGTAACATCAACCGCATAAGTATATTCACATAAACCCCCTACTAAAGGTTATCCTAAGACCTACCTAAGTAAGTTATGAAGCGGCCGCCCATACCACTCCTTCACACACACCTAGATGATCCTCAAGACTACATAAAGTAAGTTATTTCAATACATCACATATAGCATATTTCATATTTAATACAACTAGTCTTTACATTACATAAACCCCTACCTAAATCTACTCTAAGACTCACCTAAGTAAAACATGAAGAGACCTCCCATACACCCCTTCAAGCCTGCCTAAGGAATCCTCAAAGCTACACTAGATAAGAGCTTTTCTATAAAATATACTTCATTTAGAAACCATAATTTCATGAAAACCATACATTTATATTATTTCATATAATGGTCTTGGAAAAGACCTAGGTAACCTACATCCTAACATCTATAAAGCCTACTCGTGACATGTCTAGATAGCATCACATTCCACTACCTAAACATTGTAGAACTTCTCCACCACTAGAAAGTTCCCACATGATGAGAATAGTCATTAACCGACATAGACCATACTAGCTAGGCATGGAATAAGGAGTCTCCCCTACTCCAATGGAGGGTGTTCCACTGGATAGGGTAGAACGACGACACATCCCATGTAGGCATATGATTAAGGAATATCAAGGGTTTCTTTGTACTCTAGTCTAAAATTAAGTAGAGTCACTCCCCAAGCATATTAACTCGGTTCTAGCCTTTGTTCTCATAGAGTAATTCAATCACAAGGGCATTTGAAGAGGTACCATATAGTAGTCATAACCAAACCATAATACACCTTACCAAGGATGGGTCCACTAGGGATTTCACACAATAGTTACTAGGATAGCTTAATGACTTTCTTAAGGATGGTTTCATGCCGTTCCAGCCAACTTATTCCTATGTCCATCATTCACACGAGAAAGATACCATTACGTCTTTTAACTTCAACAATATCATAACCTTCTTTATATATTTCAAGGTCATACATTAATCACTCATATACAAAAAAGACACTGCGTCTTTAGCCTACCAAGTCAAGGAATCAAATATTCGCATATCATTCGTGCATCAAGAAGAGGGACTTAGGTCTACCAAATGAAGACACATCATTCATCATATCACACATACAATGTCATTCAAATACCAAGTAGGCACACTATGTCTAGCACAAGATACCACATCAACACATACAGAGACTCATCATAGTCTACCATAGTCACACATAATCATTTAAGAACAAGATGTTTGAACCTCACACATACACATACAACATTATCATATAAGACACTTCTTAGCCTTCTATCAACGTATACCATTACTTAAAGAAGAATCATAACATTAACATTCACATAAAATCACACAAATATTATAAGAGTATTACACTTCATACCTTCACATTATACTAGATTACACGTATATTTCATCATGATATCACTTAACATAATCATATAAGTCATAACATCTTTAACACGGTCAACTTACTTCACATAAAAAACTTCACATTATACATTCATATAAGCCCTAACATGATAATACTTAAATTTACATAAATAATGTCGACAAGGCCATGTCCATCACATAATCAACACATAAACACCGCCACCATAAGTGGACCATACCAATAAATACAATCCATTAACAATTCTACATCAATTCTACACAATATAGAGATATCAAGCCAACTTACCACCTTTCCTTCATCATCATTTACAATCCTTAGCCCTTTCTGTCAATTTACTTCACAAAGGCTCTTACCCATAGCCATGAACACAATTCTAAACAAACAATACAACAATATACAATACTAATATAATCAAATCAAGGCAGCCTATGTAAAATTCTAACATTATCTTTACATAAATCAATATCCCAAAGCAATCTACACATGAATTGACATTATCAAGTCATGATCAATTCACCCATAGTATAGCCAAACATAGATATTTGAGATGGTCAAGGGTTCATTAAGATTTTCATAAAGTCCGTACCAAATCCTTTCCCTAATGATGAATGTGTGGTCGATCAAAATTGGATTAGTCAACTTCATTTTCCTCGGATTTCTTGTATCAATCCAAGTAAAATGAGGGACAGTTGTTGACACCCGATTTTGGACCTCCCCGATGAATTAATTAACGAGCTTTTCAATTCTAAACGAGTAATTAGATTTATGAATTTTTTTTTATTTCTTCTTCAAATTGTTTCAAATTAATCTCATCGCTTATTCATATTTTGGATATATATATATATATATATATATATATATATATATATATATATATATATATATATATATATATATATATGATTGTGTATATAATTAATATTTTTATTACCATTCAAAAATCGTCTCAAAAGATTTTACCGTGTTTAAATATTTTACTAATTAGTTTTGCTTGAATTCATTATTTTATAATTAAATTGATTATTTTATTTCGTTAAAATTGAAAAGCTTATTAATATATTTTTACTTCGTCTTATTTATTTATTTTAGCGGATTCGTCAAGTAATTTAATTCAGCTAATCCATCAATTTTAAGTCCAATACCTTGGGCCTTTTCTTTCAAAATTAAATCATCTCATTCTCCCTTTACAGATAAAACCGTCCAAACTCTTTCTTCCCCAAGACCTGGCCTAATCCTTTGCTCCATCCCAAACAAAAGAAAGCAGTACCCGACCCAAATCTTTTTTTCACCCCTACGCGTCATGCGTACGACCCAGAAGAAAACCTAGAATCATTGAGCGACAAATTTCCACAGATGAAAGAACAACGCTCTTTCTC
Organism: Solanum lycopersicoides; assembly: GCA_022817965.1. NCBI lineage: Eukaryota > Viridiplantae > Streptophyta > Magnoliopsida > Solanales > Solanaceae > Solanum > Solanum lycopersicoides. Next base: position 60,778,289 of record CM040629.1, on the reverse strand, counting down.
TTTTTCTGCATAGTACAACTTTCACCAACCTTTGTTGGCTGCAAATTGTCCTCGCAACCGCGATTCTCGTTTTGACCCTCAAGAGATTGCGCCACATCGCGGCCAAAGATGTTGTGATTGAATCTCAACCATTCCCCCCTCTTTCTTCTTGTGGAATGAAGTTGAAATGGCAGAAAATACGTTCTCCCCTTTTTGGAAAATGTTGAAATTCAAAATGGGGATGGGCGCTTATCTGTTTTTCACGTTTTCCCTCCCAATCGAAACCCTAATCCCCTCTTATATAATCATATCATATTTTACTGTGTTAAGGGGGGGGGGGTTCTTTCGGTGAACAATTCTTTTGAGAAAATTTGGAGAAGAATTTTTTTAAGAACTCACAAAGAGAGTTAGAGAGAGTTCGAAAAAGAAAATATTAGAGTAAGTAGTTGGAGTTTTGAGGAAATATTTTTTAGATAAGGTACCGATAATCACTTAGGCAAATAACCACAAAATATATTCAAAGAAAAGGAGGAAGAGTTAGCTTCCAAATTTTGAGTTAGATTGAGATTTAAGCAGCTGCTTACACTTCTTGCTTACCGCCCAGTTTGTATTTTCGGTGGTGGAGTTTGTTGCTCGCTCTAGCTCGTCTCAGTTCCCATTTCGCTGCAACAAAAGAAGGTAAAACTTCTTCCTTTACCATACTTTTATACCGTTTAAAAGAGTACGATGTTTGATATCAAAAAATCTTATTATATGGTTGTTTTGCTGTTAGTCGTCGGTGGTCGGCAGATGTCCCGGCGTGATATTTCGTTCTAATGTGGTGTCTTTATGTCAGTCGAGCAAAATCTCGTAAATCTGCATCTAATATTCATGTTTTGGACTGCCCACTTTGTATGTTGTTTAATGTTGTGAAGTGTTCTCTTTTGACCCCAAGATGGCAGAGCATCACGTATAACTTGTTTACTGTTTGATATCGATATTCCTATAAGTTAAATTTTTAGACCATTTTATTTGGTTGGCAGGGACAATATAGTAGTGTTTTTTATCATGCTGCTTCGTCCTTCTTTTAGTGTTTTGTTGTTTTACATCACAATAGGAGTTGTTCAAATCGATCGTCGTCTTCATGTAGTATGATTATCTAAGTTGAGAATGTCTACATTCGTTAGTTTTAGTCGGTACAAAATTCAAATGTTGTGTTTTGGAATTTAGTCAAGAGGGTCATTTTTAAATGTGGTATCTTTGGTGGATGTCCCGTTATACGACAAGGTGATTCCCCTGATTTTGATGATATTCCTTGTTGGTTTAGTTTGCCCGTACCAAGTGTTCCTCAATAGGTCATCTGACGGTTCATCAATATAAGAGGTATATTTGGGATCGGAAGCCGACAGAAATCAAAAATGGCATTTGTTAAATTATTTGACACATGCTGACAATGTCTAGTTATAATCGAGCTTAGTGTATTTGTCTGAAAGCCTCTTATGATTTAGTTTTGATTTCCTTCCACGAGTCAGTAGTATTTTATAAGTGGAAATCAAAAGAAGTCTTATTACTTATTGTGACTAGTAACCAATAATTAGTAACCGGCCAATTTCGAATTAGTCATTTATATTTTATCATGGTCTGGTTGGTTATTTATTTTTACCTTTTCATAGAAATGTATTAATATGGCTTTATTTTGTCTTTGAATGTGAAACTTGCATGAGTTTACTATGAACTCTTATCTTCCTTTTGAACTCTGAGAGAAAGTCGTAAAGGCTTAAAATCCTCTTTCCAAGTCATCGAGTCACTACCAAAACCGATGAATAGGTCCCGAAGCAAAGGAAAGCGAAATGGAAGAGTTGAAGTTTTGGGGCCAAAGGCCCACATTTTGTTTTTAGCTTTATTTCTTATTTCGTTTAGTTTAGGCCTAAGTCTTTTAAATTTTACTTACTTTTATTTTTCTAGTTTAGGACAGGTACGATCGAAATAATGCCCAAGGCCTAAAAAACAAAAATGGGTCCAAATACCGGTCCAAGGCGGACAGAAACCGGATTTGGACCCAACTCTCTCTCTCTCCCTCTCTTTTATTTTATCGTTATTTACTTGTCGTTGGTTGTCGTTAGTTTTAGGGTTAGAAAATTTCATATCCCCGCAAGGCGCCTCTATATTCTAACAATTTAAATTAAATCGATCAATTTTTAAAAGACATAAAAAAAGACTTAAATAAGTTTGGGAGATTAATCATTCACTTAGATAATAGATCAATATTTCACTTTTAATATATTCTAAATAATTTTTTCAATTCAAACTAATTTTAAGTTAAATCATTTTAGCCAAATAAGTTAGTTGTCGGATAATGGCGAGTTAGCGAGTATTTTAGGTACTGTAAAAACCTTCCTAAAATATAAATATGAATCCCCGAACCCCTTTTTAAGTTTTCATTAGGTTTTTCTATTTAAATCTTTTGAGAACAAATTTTTCTTGATTTTTCTTCAAAAATTAAGTGGCGACTCTAAAAAGTCAAAGACTTACAAAATAAAATATTCTTTCCGAAAACGTAAAACAATGGGCTATTGAATGATGTAAGAACTGTAGTGAATTGATGTATAGGGTGTCTTAGATTGATAAATCAATGTTTAATTGACCTAGTTTCATTGAGTATTATAATTTTTGTATTGAATTGATTATCATGGACGTGGGTAAGGGCCTTTTGGTATTGTAATGGATGATCTAGATATGGAGTGAAGTGGTGAGAATCGATTGGTGGTACTCTTCCCTAATTTCTTTATTTTACGTAATGTAGGTCGTTAATTATGTTATATTTGGTATGTTCTACTTATGGTGGCGGTGCTATGTGTTATACCTGAGATTATGTGGCCTCGTCGGCATTACTTTATGAATTCTATTCAACATGACCTTCTCGGCGTTACTCTATGAATAGTGATATTATCATGTTAAGACTTGATTATTATCAATGTGAAGGACTATATGACATACGTGCATGTGTGAGATTGAACTCTCCTAATTGAGTATATGTGATCTTGATAGACTAGGGTGATGTCTCTAATTGTGTTACTAGTGTGTCTTGATAGGTTAACTTGGTTATTCCTACATGATACTTGAACACTATTGTACATATGATATGCAGATGATGTGTGTTTCTTTATAGGTAGACTATGTCCTTCTTCTTGATACATGAAATATATGTGAATATGAAAATCTTGACATTGTAGGCTTATGCACCTTTGTCTTGTGTGTGTATGGATGAATGTAGAATGAAAGTCTAGGATCGGTAGACCTAAGATGGTGTCGTTCTAAACATGAAAAATATGTGGAACCTTCTATATATAAAGAAGCTTAGGAATGAGCTATCCTTATAGACAATTGAGTGGCAGCCCTAGTGGACCCATCTTTGGTAGGTGATTATGACTAGGTAATGACTAAGAGATGGTACCTTCTCATATGCCCTTTTTTATTAAACATACTCTATGAGAACAAAGGCTAGCACAGAACGAATATGTTATGGGTTGTAGCTCTACTTAAGAAGGAGACTAGAGTGCAATGTATCTCTACTTGAGAAGGATACTAGAGTACATAAAAGACCTTTATATTTCTTAACCATGTGCCTACATGGGATGTGTCCTAGTTCTACCCTTGGCAAGTTAAACACCCACCATCGGAGTAGGGTAAATCCGGATTCCATGTCTAGCTAGTATGTTCTATGTCGGTTATTTTTTGTTCTCATCATGTGGGTTACATTCTAGTATTTGAGAAGTTCTATAACGTTTAGGTAGTGGCATGGGACGCTACCTAGACATGGCACGAGTAGTCTTTGATGGTTCTAGAGTGTAGGCTCCCTAGGTCTTTCTAAGACCATTATGTGAAGTCCTTAATGAATGAAATGTCTTCTAATTTACATAATGAATGATTATGACTTTAGCTCATGTATGTTGACTTGAATGTGCTCTATTTAGGGTAGCATTTACGGTTGCTTAGGTAAGCTTCAAAATGGTGTATGTGCAGTCTCTTCTTATCCTACTTAGGTGAATCTTGGAGTAACCTTATGTGGGGAGTAAATGAAAGGAAAAGGGAACAATGTTATCCTAGGTAGTCTTAAGGATTCTTTAGATAGGCTTGAAGAGGGTGTATGTGCGGTCTCTTCTTGTCTTAATTAAGTAAGTCTTAGGATAACCTTTGGTGGGAGGTGTATAAGTTTATATGGGTTGAACTGATGTTGATGCTATATTGTGGAATGTGAATTATATGCATATATTTTGACTGGTAAGTTATTATTATACTTGTCTTAAAAGGTTTTCTCAAAAAGAGCATGTTTCATACAAAAGTCTGTTTATCATGATTTTATGCGTTATGCCATACTTAGTACAACTTTTTGTACCAATTCCATACATTTTTTATCTATAAAGGTGTAGGTGGCATTTGAGAGGAGTCTCGAATTAGAAGCTTGGGTTAGTGTTTCAAGAAAAGAGTTGGTATGTCCATACTAGATTCGAGGACATATATATGTTTAGATTTCGTTATTGAAAGTATTGTAATAGACTTAGGTATTTTCTATATGATGAAGTATGGTCGTGTCCCAATATATTCGTATGTCTAAGATGGATACATTGAGACTTAGCGTTTCATTATGTTTTCCTATAAAAGAGATATATTTGAAGTATTATTATTTTGTGTGAAAAGCTTTAATTCTGCACTACTTTTCATAGATGTATGCAATGAATGATGTCAAAAGGCTTGAATAAGGCCTCCGAGAGGTCGAGTACGCCGTGTTGCAATTCGAGAATGCCCTAACTTCTAGGGGGTACTCTTAGGTCGTTACATTATTCTTGTATGAAGTGGCATCAACCGACATATAAGACCATTTGAGTTATAACATGGAATCTGATGTCTCCCACACAGGAAAGGTGTGTCCGACCTTCCAAGATAATACAATGAACATCTAGCATATGTGGATCCGCTAGCTAATCTCATCGTATGGGGGCACATAAGTATGCGACATGGGTGGTTGCCGCTTATCCACTCCGTGCTTAGCATAAATCTCGTGGAATAGATATTAATCTTAACATGTCTTATCTTTAAATTACATGGTAGTCGACATTTGTCTTATCATTAAGAGACAGGAGTAGTTGCCACTTGTTTTGTCATAGGATAGCTCCTTGGACCATGTGTGTGAAAACCTTTTAACAATCACAATATTTTCATTATAGCTTTTAAGGCTCATAATAATTCACTTAATGCTAGAAATTTCGTACTACTAATGGAAATATTTTTTAAATCGTGGTCTCTTATCATGGATTGCATATATGAATACCATACTAATGTAGACCTCATTTATAAATATGTCCTGAAAAGCATTGAGGGCAAACCTAGATGTCATCCAAGACAAGTGGTCAAGCTTCATATAACATGTATATGTTTATAACTATTACTTTATAAAACATACATTTTCAATAATTAATACGTGTCATCATAATTTTAAACTATAAGCATCTTCAAATTCATTTAGATTAGTTTCATAGAGAGAAGAATGCATTTTTTCATAAATTTGTCTTGCATAGTTCAAAATCCACATTATATCACCATATCTTTGAAAACATGGGTTATGCATGGGTTCATGGGAAATCATCTTTAAAAAATACAATTACTTCAATTCTGACATAAAAAGTCATAAAACAATCAATTGAATCAATATTGAAAGGAACCCACGACCTGAAAGGAGAATCCTAACTTCAATTGAAAATTCTAGCTTTACAAAATTGGAGAATCAATGGACCCTATAAAGAAAAGGACTCCATAGGTGAATAATATCATACCTTCATGCCAAAATCTTGAAGAAATGGACGGTTAGGAGTCTTGATCTTGAAACCCTAGATTTCTTCTTCAACTTCTATGGAGAGAAACATTTGAGAGGATGAGTTTGATCTTCTTTTGAGAATTTTAGGGTATGGATTGTGTTTTGATGATTTGGTGGTTTAATATCATTATATAGGGCTTTGGGTAGAAGTAATAATGAAATAGGATTCTTTTAAAATAATTAGGTAAAGACCCTACAACCCTTGACATAAAAATGCAAAAGTGGGTCACTGGAAGCCCAATCGTCAACATCACCGCGGGTCTTCTAACGTGTAGTCAAGAAATTCTTCCTAATTTGTATTTACTATCTTGGGCATAAAAGTTTACTCCGATTTTGGAATTAGGTCAACTCGGTGCCTTTGGAAAGAGGACTCAGAGAACATAAATTTTAAAGTTAATGGGTAACCTAATTCTATTTGTGCTAAACGATATGATCATTTGAAGTTTAACCTAAACTCTAAGTATAATTAACACCCTTCAAGGAAGACATCATGGTCCGTCTAGGGATGCATGGGTCATTTTGTTTCCCGTGTCCCTTGACCAATAGCTAGGGTAGAACCCTTAGAAACCTGACACCCTCCACAGTCACCCTAATGACCCGTCTCCCTCTTCACAGACGGTAAGGAAACCCGAAATGAATTAAGGTGTCTAGAGCCTCAAATATGCCTAAAAATATTAATTATATGTTAATTAAGTTAACAGTATGTATTATTGATTTGAAGGTGATTTGGAGGTCAACCGTACAAGACGTTAGAATCTTAGTCTTTAGACGTGCTAGTGTGTTCTAGTGTGCCTTTGTATGTTTACGTTTTGTTTGGTACTCCAATTGATAGAGAAGGACCTTAATATGTGTATGATCGTATTTATGTTTTAAACATCCAGGAACAACTCCCCAAGGACCACCCAAAGGGTCCTTGAGGAGAACCCAAAGGCTGGCCAAGTAGTGCCTTGGCAATGTGTAATCGACGACCCACTGAACGACGGATTGTGCCTTCATCGATGCCCCGTATAATGGGGGAGTTCCTCAACACTTATAAGTGTGAGATCAGCCCCCTAATATTGAGTCTCTTTCATGAACGAAGGAGCAGCAGGATTACTCGTCGATTAGACGACGCTCCGTCGACTGCCCTCCGTAGTGCCTCCATGCTGTCCACTTAAGGGTGAATGGGAAATTCACCCCACGTCCTAAATAGACCCTAGGCAGTTATTTTATCTATTTTTGAGTATATTAAGTTTTTTAAAAAAGGTCAAAACCCCAATTAGACTTCATTCTTCAAATTTCACCCTTTCCTCTCAAAACAAACTCTCTCTAGAAACCTCCATTGGAGATGAAGCTCAAGAACAACTTAGAGGTTGGATTTTTATAATTTATTCATAAAGTTTTCATATTCTTCCTATGTAATGGGGTATGCTAATCTTTCACCCTTAGTGAACCATTCATGTAAGGAGTTCCTTCAAAGGTTTTCAAAGAAGATTTCATGACTCAAATTCCTATCTCTCAATCTAGCCATGGGTTTATTGTAAAATTGATTTCAAAAACATTCTCATGATGAATTGATGATTATATACTTTTTTAGGATGGATTTAATCCAATTTCATGAAGAACACGTGATCCTCCTATTTTCTCAATTTAGCCTATGAATGGGTATTATGATATTAATTCTATATTGATTGCATTATGATTCGATTAAGTTGAATTGTCTATTGTTACTATTTCCTATACAAATTGATGTTTAATTATTGGAAAATGATCAATGATGATCAAATCTTGGAGAATTTGTAAGATTGCCCTATTTCTTGTACTTTGTATAGAATTGGTAGTTGAATTGGCCTTGAATGGCATTGTGTGGTATGGTCCACTTATGGTGCCAGTGTGCACTTCATGTCATTCTCTATATGTTATGATAATGTCCTTGAAGACAAATTTATGTACTTTGAAGTGTGGTTATGATGATCATACAATGTGAAGTTATATGCCTAGTCTCCATTGCTAGTCCATGTTCTAGGTATATTGATGATACTTTCTATATGTGAATGAAGATGTTAGGATTAGGTGGTCTATACATTTGACATTGATGAAGTCTATTTTTGAATGACTCCCCTTACCTATGAACCCCTATATGAATGTGTTGTCCAAAGCATGGTTAGGAGTCTTAGATTCAAATGATGAAAATGTCTCGTCTCCTATGTTATATTGTGGTGTGTGGTCTTTACATGGATGTGTATTGTGATCTTAAGAGGGTGGATGCCTGAATACTATTTTTATATCCATTATATGATCATGTCGACCAATGTACACATCCTCACACATCATGCATGTCTATGATTAGGATAGATTCATGATGAATAAGGAAATGGTAGTTCTCATATGCATCATTACCTACTACTATGCATTTAAAGTATATGTCCATGAATATATGAAAATGTATCTTATCTGACTTGATAGGTGAACTAGTATAGGTAAGGGTATGGGACTTTTCCAATACATTGCACATATGTACCTTGATAGGATAGTTCCTAGGTGATTACTTTATGTATATGAATATGAATGCATGATTAAGATATAAACATGAAAATATATGCTATGATGTCAAGTATATGATATGATAAAATATTGCATATGTTTAGTGTCTAAATGTGTATGTGAAAGGTTTCCTCATATATGAACATGTACACACACATGAATGAATTAATGAAGCATGCATGATAGTCTAGTAAGTAGAGTCCTTTTAAAGGTTTGTTCAATTGTACTCTAAACTTGACTATGTTGTGAATAGGCTATGTCCATGTGAAAGGATATTATCACATGATTTAGGTTGACGAAAGGACAATTCTCATCTATAACCTGTTAGCTATGCATATGAAGGGTTAATTCTCCTAAAGCCTATTTTTATGAAAGTAATATCAATAAAGGCTATTAAAAAGGGAACTTAGCTTAGCACCAAGGGAACTTGACAATGAGAGGTTTTGAATCCCCTTGGAGGGAGATTTACCCTATCGTTTCTCATGAGGTGTTTACTCCCCTTGGAGGGAGATTCACCCTTTGGTTTCTCATGAGATGAGAACTCCAATGCTAATGGGAATGTAGAGGGTCCAATACATATCTCCTAGTTCCTTAACTATGTTTCCCACATATGACCTAGCAAGTGGATGCATCTAATATGCTAGCATGATGTTAATGTTCTACCTTGGCAAGTAGAGCACCTCCTTTCGGCGTGGCATTCCATAACACTGATTCCATGTTTAGCTCACATGATCTTATTGTCGATTAAGGCTAGAGTTTCTGTAAAGTAAAATGGACAATGTAAGTAAGCTAATGAACCCAAACTAGGATGACCTAATGGAAGTTTCTTAGTGTAGGTGAGGGTATGGGACTTTACCTATGCATTGCACAAGTAGCTCTAGAAGGGAATTCTAGGAAGGTGTTCTATATGTATATGTATATGAATATGTCTGTTATGCATGACATTATGGTATTGACCTACTTGTTATGATAATATGCATAGTATATGTCCTATTGTGTCTATATGATGAGGTCTTCCTTTAGATGCATAATGTTGGTCTTATTGACCAAATGATGAAGGTCTTACTTTATATGCATGTAGTTGGCTAAAGTGGTCATGTTGATGTATGAAGGAAATGGTATGCTTGAGGTCTCTTTGTGAGTTTACTTAGTATGTGTGAGGTTCTGGGGATTCACATGTACATTGCACTAGTATGCTTAGATTGGGATTATGAGTAACATCTTATGATGTCTTAATGAAATGAAGTTTAAACATACAAATGTTGACTAGTGCCTCATTGTAATGGTATTTATAGTCTTGACTTGTATGTTGTCTTGGAATAAGTCTCCTATGTGGTTTATGAAGCATGTTAGGTCATGTGTGAAGTATGTGTCTCATGATATGCTATGTTTCTAAGAATGTATGTGTTTACGTAAATGAAGGTTGTATGAATGTTCACATTTGTGACCTAAGGTGATGCTTGAGTGTGGATGGTGGAATGGGACACTATTCATGCATTGCACCAAGTATTACTTGAGGGTTACTTAGGGGTTAACGAGTTAACGTAAAAGAAGAGAATGTTATGAACATCCTGGGATGTGCTTTAAATGAAATATATGTGACTTGGTGTGTTGTATGAATAGTTTCTATGCCGATATGAACTATATTGTGTAATTGGGCCAATGTTTATGAAGATTATTTAAAAAGGCATGTTGCATGATTTATAACTAAATGTCCTCTTTAAATGCATGTTTTTGCATGGTTGCCATACTTAGTGCATTCTTTTACTAATACCATTATTCTTCATCTTTTTACACAAAGTGTAAGTGATGGATGAGTAGAGGATGTCTATTAAAGTGAAGGGCTTGATTCATATTTCCCAACTTCAAGAAAGGCGTCCTTAAGATTCAAGGGTTGCCTATGTCAAGTTCTTAATTAAAGTATATGTAATAGTTTAGTTATTATTTTATGATATTGATGTAACAACCCTAAAAATGACTATGCTAAGTAATGTCTAACGTATCTAGAATGCCTAGAATAGATCGGGTTCATACGAATTTATGCGCGTAGAACCAGACCTCTGAACCCTGCAACAACCAAGCCAACTAACTTGGTGAGTTAGTTGATCTAGGAAAGGTTGGGTCCAGCCATGTAGGGCACCCGAATATGAAGATTTACCCGGATGAGTCTTAACCAGACTTAAAAAGGGGTAATCTTAAGTTTGGAGGGTCTAGGGGTAAAATAGTATTTTACAGGCTAAGGGTAGTATTGTAATTACCCTAAATATTTAATTAATTAATTAATTAATATGTTGGAGGGGCGATTCGGGTAGAGGTTGCCGAATTTCACCCTTTAAGCAAAATCTAGCTTCACCCGGGTTCGAGCCTTGGTGGAAGCATGGATTAAATTGATTTAATTTTATTAAGTGAATTAGTTGAATTATGTAATATTTAAAAAGCTGATTTAATTAAAGGAAAATCATATTTTTAATAAAATGATAATAATAATAAAATTAATAAATAATGAGGAGTCCTAGTTTGACTTAATGTAACAACCCTAAAAATGAATAGGAGCAAGACTTAGGTTGTCAAGAATGCTTGCGATTAGACCAAGGTTCACACAGACTGATACGCGTAGAACCAGACCTCAGAACCCTTACTACGACCAAGCCAACTAACTTGGGAGTTAGTTGAGCTTGAAAAGGTTGGAACCAACCAAGTAAGACTCTCGAAAATGAAGATTTAATCGAAGGAGTCTTTACCGGACTTAAAAAGAAGAAATTTTAAGTTTTGACGGTCTAGGGGTAAAATGGTCTTTTACCAGGCTAAGGGTAATATCGTAATTACCCTAAATATATAAATAGTTAATTATCTAATATGATGGAGGGGCAATTTGGGTAGAAAGGGCCGAAATTGGCCCTTTGGGTGAAATCTTGCTCCACCCGGGTTCGAACCTAGGTTGGAGCAATCATTTAACTTGATTTATTTTAATTGGTGAATTAATTTAATTAATTACTATTTAATTGCTGATTTAATAAAGAGGAAAAGTCAGATTTTTATTTAATCCTAATTTGACTAAGTCTCTCCCTTATCTCCTAATCCTAAGCCAACTCTCCCACACGTTTCTCACTCTCTTTACTCTTATTCACGATCTGCCTCAACCAAAAGAAAATAAGAACAAACGTGAATGCTAAAGTTCATCAAGAACTTGAAAGCTAAAAACTCAAAAGCAGAATAGTTTTAAAAACGAAAGGTAAAAATCAATATCTCGACGGATTTTGCTTGTTCTTCCGGTGGTGAAACTTTGGATTTGTGGGGAATAGGCAGCATGGTTTAATCATCTTTTGGAAGAACTTCAGGTATGGTTTTTCTTCTCTCTTGGTCCCTTTCCCAAGAGGCCCCTCATTATTCAAGATAATCAATCCGAAACTAAGTTGTTTCCCATTGCATGTCCTTGTCTCTAGCTCCCAAATGACTTTGTAGGTTGGGTATTTTGTGCTAGTAGATTTAGGCATGTATGATATTTTTATGTTGAATGTAAATATGTATGTGCATGAGATCACGAAAATGATGACTAAGGTGTAATCAAAAACAATTTAGGTGAGGTCAATGGGAATTGAACCCAAGACCTCACATGACCAAGGTGCTGAAAAATTTAAAAGAAAATGTAAGGGGGCTAAGGGGAATCGAACCCCTTAGCTGCTGTTGACGCAAAAAAAATAAAAAGGGAGAATGGGGCTGGGGGTAATCGAACACGCAATGCTGGGGAAAGAAAGAAGATGAAAAATAAAGAAAAAAAAATGTGAGGCATGGGGATCGAACCCACGACCTCAAGGCTGGAAATGGAGAGGGGCGAAAATGATTAATAAAGCAAGTGAGGTTGTGGGGGTTCGATCCCACGACCTCACTGTCAAAGACCCTTAGCATAGCGAAAATTAAATAAAAATAGGAGGCTGTGGGGTTCGAACCCACAACCCACAGCCCCTAGCGAAATTGAATTAAAATAAGGAGGTTGTGGGGTTCGAACCCACAACCTCCCTATTTCTGCGAATTAAATGACAAAAAAATAAAAGAGCTGTGGGGTTTGATCCACAACCTCTTGGTTTAGGCGAGAATGGACAAGATGATGTTAATAAAAATAAAAAGGGGTTGTGGGTTCGAACCCACAACCCTTCGGCCAACTTAGGAGTAATATTAAATAGAAAATTAATCGATATTAATATTGAGATTTAATTTAGATTCATAATATTATGAATATTAGAAATAAAATCAATGAAAAATATAAATGTTATCCAATTGATTCAAGACTTGGGTTCCTTTTCCAAACTTCCGTTTGATACATAAGTCATACGTGAACAAACTGTCCAAGAATAATGCCACCTATTTAGATCAAAATCAAGATCTTGGCATATATACAAGATACATAAGTCTTGTACTACATAATCTTAGGAATGTATGAATCACTTAACGAATTATGAATGAAGCCTCATGGCTTGTGTGTATAGACTCATAAGTCTAACATACATTTAAAAATAAGTGAACCTAAGATATATGTACTGGATGATGAAATGAACAATGAAATGATGAAACCCTAGAAGGGTTAACTAAGGATATGAAACACACCAATGGCCAAGTATATTGGCATATGATGAAATGAACATCCACGTAAAATGAGGTGAGTAAATATGAGAAGTGAGTGTGCTAATGATAATGAATATGGTGACACCATGATGCGAGGCTAATGCTAATGAGGAGAGCAATCTCAAATGAGCCTAAGTAAAGGTTATCAAAACGTACTCACCTATGAGAGTGTAAGATAATGAAGAGACCAGTCTCTATGAACACTCTAATTAAAGTATTGGGATTAACACCCTTAATACTAACGATGAGATGAGAAATCATCTAATGAGCTATGATGTCCTCATACTAGAAGTCAGCTTCCATGACGTATGAGTTGAATGAAATGGAACTTTATACTGAGCATCGATATACTAGCTATGAGCGGTGATGCCTTCTTTCGGGAAGGGCGAAGGTTCACGTAACTCTCATGAGATGAGACTGTCCGGCTTGCCGGGTAAGGGTCTCCATACATCTCCTAGTCTTCGAACCTATACTACCAATATAGGGATCTAGCGGGGTTAAATTCCCATGTACGCTAGCATGTTTTTGGGTCACCTTGGCCGGTGATTCCACCTCTTTTTGGTGTGGGGGAGACACTGGATTTCATGATGCTCACATGATCTATGTCGGTTAAAGTTAAAGTTCCCAATGAATGAATGAGGCCAGCCTCAAATGATACACATAATGAAATGAATGATACCAAAGGTGTTAGGATAGGATAATCAAAGGTGAGTTAGATTCAAGTAATGACATTAGGTCATTCTTGTCATTGCACAACGAACCTAATGAAAGTCTTAAACTACATCCTAGGTATAGCTGGTGATTACACTGGCCTATGAATGAAATGAAATGAAGTACGTATGAATGAATGAAGCAGACTCTGTGTTTGCTAATGAAATTCCCTAGTTGAGGTCCCATCTGTTGAGCCCTCATTTCTGGGATGTCTTAATGTCAAGTCCATGATTCCAAGGTCTCATGGCATATGAATGAATGATATGAAAGAAGTTATGTGCTACATGCAAAATGTACTGTATGCTATATGATATGTGCTATGTGCAAATGTTATGTGCTGTGTGCAAATGTGAACAGTATGATGATGTATGTTATTTTCATGGCATCACTTTCTTAATCCAAATTTGGAAAGCTCGTTTACTTTCCTAATCCAAATTTGGAAACTTTCCTAATCTCAATTTGGCAAATCCACTGACTTGACTTTCCAAAAATCACGTTGTTAGGAAAGAGCTATTCTTTCTCATGCATGTCCTTGGTGTGTGCTTGCATATACCCATACTTAGTACAAGTGTGTACGAACCCTAAACAAACTTTACTATTTTAGGTGCAGGCACAGGTGGATGATAGAGCTAAAGGATCATCGCTGCAGTTATCCGGACGTCCAGCATTCATCCGGTTTTGGTAGGTCCTCATGCTTTCGAGGATGCTACTGGTTTATATTCTAGATTAGTTTTAGAGTTGAGCTAGTGGAGCATGTACCACTAGCGTTTCTTTCCTGTTTTTATTCAGACTATGTATTGGTGCCATTTTGGCAATTATACACTTAATATGAATTGAACTATTTCTTTCAGTTGCTTATCTCTTATTGTTAGATGGTTGATGGTGAACAATTACGTATTAATGAGAATGTTTTTATAATTATGTTAGGAAACAAAAAGTTTCAAATTTTCCGCTAAAATTAACCTATGTAAAGTAAGGATGACGTAAGTAGGCTTGTCTGCAACCTCTGAGAGGTCAACGACGCCGGTCTCGTCTGGGGTCTAGATTCCAGTTGTGACACTTAGTCTCCACCTAACTCTCCTAATCCTAATCATAATCCTAATACTCTCATTCTCATGTCTCTCACTCTCATTCTCACATTTTTTATCATTAAAATAACTGAAAATAATAGTTCTTCATTTTGAAGAACTTACACCACAAAACTCAAATGAAAAACTAAGCTAAAAATGAAAATCAGAAACAAGTTCTTAACGGGATT